>VYXC01006465.1:278021-311493 GCA_013397175.1 Platysteira castanea
CCCTTTGTGTCGCTGGCAGAGTCAGAGCCGTGCAGGGAGTGGCTTCAGGAACTGCTGGGGATGAGAACCCTGCCCAGCCCAAGCTCCCCGTGCCTGCAGCTCCCTGCCCAGATGGATGCTGGAGCTGGAGGGAGATGCCAGAGGGAGGGGAACTGCATCTTCCAGCTGCTGGATTGAAATAACCTCCGAGCCACGGCCTCACTGCCAGCCAGTGCTCTGTCCCCACGATGATCCTCTGTGCTCTGATTTAGTGTTTTTGTGCTCTTCTGGGGCCTGGAGTGTTCAGCTCTGGGGCCTCCAGCGTGAGAAGGATGTGGAGCTGTTGGAACAAGTCCAAAGGAGGCCGCAGAAGTGATGAAAGGGCTGGATCCTGCTCTGGAGCCAGGTTGGGAGAGCTGGGGGTGCTCACCTGGAGAGGAGAAGGCTCCAGGGAGAGCTCAGAGCTCCGTCCAGGGCCTAAAGGGGCTCCAGGAGAGCTGGAGAGGGACTGGGGACAAGGGCTGGAGGGACAGGACACAGGGAATGGCTTCCACTGCCAGAGGGCAGGACTGGATGGGATCTTGGGCAGGAATTGCTCCCTGGGAGGGTGGGCAGGCCCTGGCCCAGGGTGCCCAGAGCAGCTGTGGCTGCCCCTGGATCCCTGGCAGTGCCCAAGGCCAGGCTGGACACTGGGGCTGGGAGCAGCCTGGGACAGTGGGAGGTGTCCCTGCCCATGGCTGGGTGCGCCTTAAGGATCCCTTCCAACCCCAATTTCTCTGTGATTCTCACTTGTGTCTCTGGCCCGTGTACAGGGAGAAACTCTTGCTTTAATACACGACACGCTGATGAAAATGTCTGCTCTTGCACCCTGAGGCACAGCCTGAGGCATAGCCTGCAACAGAGGAAACAAAGTCCTTTCCTTAAAGGCTCTGTCTGGTCTGGACTGCCCAAGCCTGGCTCTAATGAGGAAAACGTGCCGTGGATTTTGACAAAGCCTTTCCACTCCTCTCTGGCCGTGCCACACCCCGGGTGCCCCTGTGCTGTTTCACTCTGTGCTGGAAGCCACAGCCAGGCCCCTGTGCCTCCCAGGATGTTGCTGGCAGCTCTTGGAGAGGCTCCTTCCACACTGTGATGATCTCCATGGCTTTTAAAATTAGGGAGTCCTTGTGCCATTCCATAGAGATGATCTAGAATACCCTGCTAGCAGAGGTTAATGACAAAATATTGAGGTGTGCCTCCAGTTAACCCAACCCCTCAATCCCCTCTCCCTTCCCAACCCTTCTGCGAGAGGCACAGCAGCTTTTCCTCAGTGCTGCTGTCAAACACCCTCTGAGGAGCAGCGAGAGGCCGGGCTGGCAGCACCCCCTGCCCCAGCCCCCTCCTCACGGGGGAATCGTGCCTCCCCTGTCCCCAGAGGGCTGGAAGCTGTCTGCAGGGAAGGCATGCCACGCTCAGAAGAGCAAACAGCAGCTACCCAGGCAGGCAGCTCCGGGGCCAGGGCTAAGTTTGGCAGCAGCAGTGACGTGGGGCTCGGCTGTGCTGTGCCCAGCGCTGGGGTCAGCGCCCTGGGCAGGGCAGGGATGGATCCCAGCCGCGCAGGGGACAGGGGCACGGCCCAGCCACGGCCCCTTGGCAGCCAGAACAGGCTTTTGGGGGGTTCTTGGCTCGTGACGGGGGTCAGGGCTGTGCTTGTGCTCTCTGTGGTCAGCACAGCCCGGCTGGAGCAGCAGGCGCTGAGCTGGAGCTGAGCCTGGCTGCAGACACCCAGCTCTGCCCCCAGCCTGCCCCAAATCGCCTCTGGAGAGCAAATGCACAAACTCCAACAGGAACCTGCCCAGGAATTATTTGGGGCTTTATCAGCTTGCCTGGCTTTGGTGTTTAGGGGTTTTTTTACCAGTGAAATCAGCTTTGTTGCCTGGGTTGAAATGCTGGCAAAAACCACAAGCCAGAGTGCAGGACCAGGTCAGAGAACAGAAATAAGAGCAGGATGGGCCATTAAGATAAACAGGAGCAAGGAACCTCTGTGGGCTGTTTGCAGGGATGAAAGCACAATGTGGGACAAGTCACACTTAAATCAGATTTTTGTTTTTCCTGCTTGTTTCTAGGTATTATTTCCAGCAAAGCAGCCCAGGTTCTGTTTAAAAGTCTCTGCTTGTTTGCCAAGCTCTTTCCTGAGACTTTACATGAAACTTTTTTGGGTTCTTGAGGCACAGACTCCTCCTCACCTCCTGTAGGTACTACTTTTGTCCTTCCCCCTCCATACACCTGAGCTTCCCCTTCAGCATCTTCTGCTGCCAGTGCAGCCTCTGCCTCTGGAGCAAAGGGGAAAGGGCTGGTGGTGGAGGCTAGTAGCTAATTAAAAGAATTTGGCAACCCATTATGACCATGACTGGGGAAGGAGAGGGAAGTGACAGAGAGAGAAGGCAGGAAAAAGGATGTTTTTTTGGGAAGAAGCTGGGAAGGGGTACTGTGGGAGGCTGCTGGAGCTCATGAATGTGTGTTCTCTCCTTTCCTTGAGCACACAGCAAGGAAGGGTAAGAGCTTTTTTCTCAGCTAGTTTTCTAGTGTTGTTACTTCTGCAGTTTGTGGGTTTTTTCATGTGTTTTTGGGTTTTCTCAGGGCCTTTGTGTGATCTGAATTGGCAAATTTTTTGCAGGTTTGTCCTCAATTATTCCCACCCTTGCCCAGCTCAGCCTCTCCAAATTCCTGAATTATCCACCCCACCCCTGCAGGTTCAACTGTAAGCCTGCTCTGTTTATTACAGTGCTGCTGCTAATTAAAAAAAAATCCTAATTACTTGGATGATTCAAGTGAAGTGGTTTAAAACAGCTGGAATGAAATGGCTTTTTTCAGTGTGTTTGTGTTGGGAATGTAACACACTGTCTGGATTGATCCTCTTGTGCATTGCTGGCCTGTTAGACGTCCTCGGAGCTGGTGCATCAAGGGAAACACGAGTTTTTATCTGTTCAGCTGAAGGAGTTCAAGTTATCTGTATTTTTGTAGAGCTTGGGGGTTTTGTATGAAATCACTCGATGCTGTTGGAAGCTGCGTGGTTGGCTCTGTTCTGAGAAGGAATCTGCAGGCAGGATGGAGTGAAGGGGCAGCACTGGGGGCAGGAAATGTGGTTCTGCTTCTCTGGGTTGGCTCCTAAATAAATGTGGGCATTTCATGGGCTGATAGAACTGTCTGAGGAGCTCTCAGACTCAGGGAACTCTTTGCCTGCTGTAATTCTGCTCCCTGCAGCAGCCACCACTCTGCTTTTACACGCAATTATCCCAAACAGATTATTTCTTCCTATCAAGAAGGACATAGCGAGTGAAATCTGACTTAAAAATTGGGTTTCCTCCAGCTGAAACTTCCATTTCAGACCAGGAATTGCAGCCAGCATCCCGTGCTGCGTGCCCTGGGCTGTGCAGGGAGGCAGGGGAAGGTTTTTGTGCTGCTGTGGGGGAGTTGAGGCGCGGGGTAACCTCAGCCTCGGGCTGCAGGTGCTCCAGGAGAACCTTTGAACAGCATTTCCGTGGTGCTGTGGGGACACCTTTTGGTTAGAAGCAGCCTGAGCCCGGGTTTGGATGCAAACCCCACCTCACACCCGCTGCCCAGCCAGCTCTACCGTCAGCTCTTCCTACATGGATTTACCCTGCCCCGTTCCAGGTGATAAAGTTTGCCAATCCCTTCTGCAGTTTTATCTTTTTTGATGCAGTTTTGAGGTTTTTTTCCCCTCCAAAGCCTCGGTTTCCATATCATTAGGTGGCAGCACATGCCAACACAAAATCTCTTTGTCCCCAGAGCTGGAAGCCAGAGGGTCAAGAGAGGTTTCCTGGGCTCTGAATCACGGTGCAGAGAATGCAGTGAGTCTTTTCAAGAAGAGATTTCATTTTATCTTTTTAAAATATCCATAAATCTTCACTCTGAAGCTGTGCTGAGTTGCCACCGAGACTGGTGGAGATGTTTAAATGATGGGGAGCAGTGTGTGGTGTAAGGGAAAACGATGGCAAGGCATCCTGTGGGAAAGGCTGCTCTCATGAATTCCAGGGCTGGGTTTGTTGCTCAGCTCTGGTTGCCTGAACCTGGAAAGGCAAATTCCAATTCGACATTTTTCGGTCCTCATTTTGTTCTTGCTCTGTCTGAACCCTGCCCAATATTTCTGAAGAACACCTCAGAACATCCAATCCACACAACTAAAACATCCCCACCGCCAGCCCATCCTCGGCCCTGGTTCATTGAGTATCGGGGAATCAGAGCATTAACAGCTGAAGCAAACCTCCTCTTTAATTAGCAGCAGGTGTAATTAACACCTGTAGATAATTTTGGATGCAGGTGTGAGGTGATGAGGGGTAGGTGAAAACCAGCAGGGAAAGGAAAATGGGAGCAAGGTGCAATTTGTATTTAATTGTGTGTGCTTGCAGTCTAGGCAAAGCCTTCCCTATCTCTGTGTATTCTTCGTGCCCAGAGCTGAAAAGCAGCTGTGTGAGAGGAAAAAACCACCTGAGATGGGCCAGGACACGGCTAAAAGGAGGGAAACAAAGAATAATTCACACTGAGGCTTCAGCTGAGAGACCCTAACAGTTCCTGGGAGGTTTCTCATTCAGGAGTTGTGCAGCTGGACCTTTGCTGGTCTGCTAAGGCCCTTCAGCTCTAATTTATGGGGATTCCTTGAAATCCCCAGCTTGGGCCCTCAGGGTTTGCCCTGGGAGTTCTGTGATCCTGTAAAGGAGCTGCATTGCTGAGCTTCTGTCAGTATCAGGCAAAATTCTTCTGCTGTCTCAAATCCCTTCTTTTCCCAACCCTTGCTGATGCTTCCTAGTCTTGGATTGGAGCCCTGAGCATCCTCAAATAATCTGAATTGTCTTGTCACCCCTGACCAGGATATTTCTTTTTCAGACAGGAATAAATGTGCATCTCTCACGATTTCACATGAAAGGTTAATTGCTACAGCACAGTTCTGAACAAAGAGCTCGATTTGCAATCCTGAGGTGGCCTTCCTTCCCTTGCTACTAATAAACCATAAAAGCTGGTGACTCTTTAAAGCCCCAGATTCGCCCTGCTTTTCTCCTGACAAGCTTGCACATCGATTCTGACATGCAGACTGACAGCTTCATGGCATTTTGGAATGTTCCAACTGCACTGAGGATGTGGTACTATTTATTTCAGTGCCCCCGTTCCCAGAGCAGCCACTGACTCACAAGAAAAAGCTAAGAGCAATATTTGGCATTTGTTTCCTGTGCAGTACAATTTGCCTGGTTCATTAACCTTCTTTATGTAGATGTAAATTCTGAGTCTGACATGGCTATTTTTGGGGAGCATGTCAGAACCAGATTTGTCTGTCTGAGCAACATTTGCTTCGGAAAAATATTCAAAATTGCTTCAGCAATTTTGTCTTTTCAAGCAAATTTTGCGCTGGATGTTAGGCTGTGTTTGTGCTGCACTTTCGGATCTTTAGCACCATTAAACGTGCAGAACAAAGAGTGTCTGAGGCACCAGCTGGGTGACTGTGTCCTGTGCCTGCTGGACCAGAAATATTTCCTTTTCTTGTGCAGCACAGCAGGCTGATGGAGGCTGAGCCTAAGTTCTGCTGTCCCTTGTACCTGGATGTGCCAGCAGTGCTGGCTTAGCAGCTGGGCTCAGTCTTAGGGGGCATTCCCAACCTCAACGGTTCTGTGATGGTTCTGCCATCCCTCAATACCTTTTCTATCTCTTTCTCCCTGTTTTGCCAAGCACTATGTGGGGAAGGAAGGACGGGAGAGAGGGAAATCCCTTGGCCCGTTCTGCTGTCGCCGTCCAGGCTTTGTCTCACCCCTTGTTTGAGCCCAGCTCTGTCTCCCCACCCCGGTGTTTCCTTCCTTGGAAAAGCTGGTGCTCAAAACACCAAATTTCCCCTGGCCTGGGGCTCCCACAGCAGNCACCAGTCCTGAGGAACTGGACTCAGATAGAAGCACATTCTCCACATCAATGCAAAATTTGTTTCCAAAAATATTTGCTGGACAGAGCTCGGTTCTGCCACCCTGCTTGAACTGTGCTCTACTGTTGGAATTGGCTGAGAGATTCAGCCTGTCTATAGAAGCTAAATGAAACAGTGAATTAAGCTGGAACCTAAACATGCAGAAGCAGCAGGCAGTAGAACAGGTTATAATTTATATTGGAATGGCAAAACTTGTCCAGGTTGGTCCAATGCCTCCTTTCTGGCCTGTGACATCTGCCTCAGATTGGAGCCTTCCCTACTTTTAGTGTGTCCTGGGTAGAGAAGTGTTTTTTGTCTCCTTGTTGGTCTTTTTACCATTAAAGAATTAATTGAGGCAGGTTCTTTTTCCAGGGCTTGGTGTAAGATGTGCACAGGGATCTGGTTTGGAGGTTCTGATGCCTTTTCTGTCAGCACAGCTGGATTAAAAAGCTGTGCCAGAAGAGAGAAGGTTTTCCCAGGTTTAACTCTGTGGTTCCCAGCAGAGCGTGTGGTTCTTGCATTAATGGGATTTGGTGAGGTGATGTTTTAAACTTGGCTTTGAAACCAATAAGCTGGGATTTCCAGACCCTGCTCTTCAGGAGTCTTCACAAATTCCGCAATCAAGTGAAGGGTTCTGCTTTTCTAAACACCAGCAGGTAATTTATATAAATAAATTATCCATGTCCTGCTTTAATCTGGGGAATTCAGCTGATGCATTTCCTTCTCCTGTCCTGATAGCTGACCTGATCCTGAGCAGAAATGTTTGCACAGCTGGTGCTGCTCAAATAGAGATTCTCTGCTTTGTGCTGCCACAAGCAAAGAGACTTTAAATGCCACTGGATGTCACTCTAACAAAGCCCAAAGTGCTTTGGCAATCCAAATCTTTACATTTTCTGTAAATCAGGGCCCTTTAAACTCTGGGCTCCTCAGCAAAAGGGGGTGAAATAGTACAGAGGTTCCCACATAGAACCCGTGGATAACTCAAACATTTTATCAGCTAAGAACTCCCAGGTTTCATTTTGGGGTTTTGTGTCACCTTGCATGTTTCAGGATTTCTTTCTAGAGCCTCACCTTGCTGCAGGGGTTGTTTTGGGTCTAGAAGGAAGGAAAATATCAACTCTGACTATTTCCCTGTTCTGTTTTCTTCTGTGCTTGAGAGTTTCAGTGGAGAGTGGGGAAGTTGGGTGTTCAAACCAAAAAGCAGTGAAATCTAATCCTGTCCTCAACTTTCCATTTTCAAAGAGTGAGAAGAAATCAAAAGTTAATTTGGCTCGGGGACCAAGAACGCTGTCAGTACGAAATTCAAATATAAAATGTCCCTGTAGAGAAGTGACTCTCCTGAGGACAAGCAACCAGTGATGGGGCTGGGCTGCTGTGCAGAGATCTTGAGTCACAAATCAGCCAAAGTTCTAAATTGAGGATGGGTGCCCCTAAAACAGAGAATCATCCTTTCTTATGCTTGGAGGGGTGGAGAAGCATTAAGGTGCACCAGAGGAGCATCTCCACTCATGGAATACTGCAGGAATAACTCGGATAATTGTTGCTATAGGACACAAGAAAGGAGACGGGCTCTGGCTAGGTTGAGCAGAAGGAGGAAAAGGAGAAAGTTTATTTTCATTTCTCATACTTTATAGGTTTCTCAGTTCCACACGGGATTGGAGGACATGCTACTTCCTCCTCAATCCCACTGGAGAAAAAGGATGCTCATCAAAATTTCTCTCATGGTACAGGAATATAAGCAAAAGGACAGTTAAGTAAACATTATCTATTATTTCCATAATCTCCGTGAGAAAAATTATCTGACTCCATATTATACACAGAAGGCTTAGCAAAAAACAGNACATGTCACTTCCTCCTCAATCCCACTGGAGAAAAAGGATGCTCATCAAAATTTCTCTCATGGTACAGGAATATAAGCAAAAGGACAGTTAAGTAAACATTATCTATTATTTCCATAAACTCCATGAGAAAAATTATCTGACTCCATATTATACACAGAAGGCTTAGCAAAAAACAGGATAACGGGTAATACCTTTTCAATTATCCAGGTGTGACCTGCTGGCCTTGCTGAGCACAGCTGCTGAGATTCTCCCACCCTGGTTGACCTTTATAAACCACTGGCCATGGCCACTGTCACTCAGCCTGGAGTGGTTCTCCCTCCCTCTTCCACATCCTTTTAGTCCCAGTGTGAGAAAAAGGTGCTGAAATATTTGCACAGAGGCTGCAGCCACTGCTAAAAATCTAAATGGACTCACTAATTACTCCTAAAACGTGTCTAATGCCAGATGAAGATAGCTGGAAAATCCAGTAAGTGCTGTTAAAAATGTGAGTTCTGTGGCAAGCTGGATAATTCCCCCATATATTACAATAGAATGGAATGTCAGGGCACTGTACAAAATTTTAATTGCATAAGTAATTGACTGAGTCACACAAGTCTCTCTTTTAACTTGAGCCCTGCTGTGGAGGGGTTTGGCGTGCAGGAAGCTATTTCCTGGTGGATGTTCCTCTGGAATTTTGATGCCAGTAGAAACCCCAGAGGGACCATCCTAGAAACTGTGGTCTGGGGCTCTTTTGGGAGAGGAGGTATAGGGCGAGGTGAGATTGGTGATGTGACACAGCTCCTGCTGCAAGGGGGTGATTCCTTTGTGTCATTCATGACCTGCAGTTGATTCAGAGGCTCCAAGAGAAAATCTCTGAATCCCATTACCCAGCTCATCTCTGGGAAATCAATGGATGTCTCCCTGGTGACACATAAACAGCTCAGCCCTTTTAACAAGTGTCGGGGAAGGGCCTTCATTTCCCCCGTGTGCCTCTTTATCACTCATTTAAATGGGCAAAAAATGCAGCCCTTGGCTGTTTCCAAAGGCTCATTAATACAACATGCAAGGTTCACAGACTTCCTTCCCGGGAAAAAACCCCAAATCTTACCCCTTTCTGTTCATGTGTGAGGCCTGCCATCAAAGAGGGGATGTGCCTGTCATTCTGAAAATATCCCCACTGAGATTTCAATTCTTATTTTTGGGGTTGTGCCAGCTCACGGCCACGAGGTGCCCCTCAAAGAGGCTCCGTGGGTCGCTGTGGCCACAGCCAAAGCCCCATTCACCCCCTTTTAGAAAGCCTGGATGTGCTCAGCTCAGTTTCAAACCCAGGTTTGGGAGGGAAAGGGCTGCAGAGAGCAGAGCCAGCCCCACAGGTCTGCAGCGCTGTGAGCGGAGAGGAAACGGGCTCTGCTGTGGCTTTGATGTGGTGCCACCTCCTGCCGCACGTGGGGAGAGCCAGAACCGAACCTGGAGGGATGAAAGGCTGCTGCAAACTCCTCTGAAAGGACTCCAGCACCAGTGATGCTTTTTTGGGGTTCCCTGATGCTCTTTCTAATGCTTAACTGCTGGGGAGGTGGGGGCGGGAAATAGAAGTTCTGTGAGGCAGCAGTGACACAGTGAATACTTTTATTTTCCTTTTTTTGCACTGGATTATTGGTTATTTTAACACCACAGGGGTGTCTTGTTTCATTCCCTGAGCAATGCTGGCCTCGTTTAGCCACGAGCACATCCGTACCTGGCCCTGCTTTGGCAGCTCCCTGCCTGGTTCTGTCTTTCTTTTCCTGCACCTCCCCAAGGCTGGAGTAAAACAGCAACAAAAATAGAATAAAGACCGATTTGCACCAGGTAGCTGTGGTGCATTCCAAGCTATTTCGGTTGCTTTCCTGATTAGGAGCTTGATTACATTGCCTGATTGTTGGTGCATTTTACTGCAAGTTTCACAAACCACACCTGACTCTGGTGGCCCTGCACATCATTTACCTGCCTGAAGAGGCAAGAAAAGCCCTTTCTGGAAGTCCTTTTAGGAAAGGGATCAGCTCCTTGCATTATTTTGGCATTCTTGCCCTGCAAAAGCCTCACAGGGTGTGGGGTTGTTTGTTATGGGACAAAGCTTGGCCTTCTCAGGCCTGGTCTGTGCATGCCACACAAAACCTTAAATCCCCCCCAGCTCCACCTAAACTGGTTTGCAGTTCCTGTAAACACTCCCTGAGCTGGGATTGCAAACAAAACCAGGATTGGAGCAAGATTCCCAGCCAGGCAAGGGTCCTTTCTGCTCCGAGGGGTGAATTTGGTGGCTCTGCAGACAACACCTGTCCTCCTGCACCTGGGGAGCTTCATAACCCTCAGAAATCCGGATGAACACATCCAAAAGGGAATTTGCAGGGTGAGTGGTCTAGAAAAGGCTTTCCGTGAAAAGTTTCTGGTGGCTTCGGGGAAATCTGCTTAAGAGATTTCATGGAAATATTCCTGCTTCATTTAGCAGAGCTCCTGAAGTGGGGAGACGGGGCTTCTGGGCTGAGTTTAGTTTTGTATCTGCAGTGGCTTGTGGAGGGTTTGTAAGAGCTCTCCTGGTGGAGCTGCAAATTCTGCCCTCAGCCTGATGTGGTCAAAAGTTTATGGAATTCTTGTGCCTGTTTAGGCTCATGGAGATTGAGCTTTTTTGTTATTAAATTTGTGTTGTAATGTCAGCAGTCCAGGCAGATCCATGGCCCCAGAGCCTGCTGTGCCCTAGGAATCATGGTTTGGGTGGGAAGAGGCTCTGAGGGCCATTTCTGCCAGGGACAGGGACACCTTCCACCAGCCCAGGCTGCCCACGGCCTCACCCAGCCTCTCTTGGGCTGTTCCCAGGGATCCCAGCATCTACAGCTTCTGGGCAAACTGCTGTTACACCATTTTCATGTAAAGAAAAGTTCTGCAACACTTCTGAGTTAGTTCAAACCCGCCCCAGGACAGCCCTGTTGTGTTTGGATGTCCCAATTCCTGTTAAAAGCAGAAATTTATCAGCATTAGGAGCAGAGATATCCTATTTTCAGGGGCTTGACTTGAACACCTGTGGAAAAACACATCATCCTTTTAAAACCTGTCTGAATATCCCTCCAAGCCCAGACACAAGCAGAAGGTTTGGGCCGGATTCTTCTTTTGTGGTTTGCTCACCTCTGACTGTGCTGTCACTGGCGGGGGACACAGCTCAGTAAATGTGAGGGGGTTCCAGTCCGAGCTCAAAGCCAGGCAAAGTTAGGCCTCAGCTGCCTGATTTTTTTCATTTCTGCATCACAAGCATCCAGCTGTGTGCGGGTTTAGACAAAGATGTCCTGCAGCTCTCGGCAGTGAGGGGCTGGCAGTAACAGCCAGCACACGGGGCTCTTGCAGAGCACAAATGTTGCTTTTGGGAGAGCGCTCGATGTTGTTGGAATCCTGTTGAACACTTCAAATTACAGCAGCTCCTCCTGAGAGGAGGAAGCAGGTTGTGGCCACCTCTCGTCCTTTTCTAACACTTCTTAAGTGAAAGCCTCCAAAACCTTGACTGACTGTGCATTGTGGTAAAATTGAGATGCTGGGTTTATTTCTGCTTGCTGTCTGAAGCCCCTATCACCCTGGAATTTGGATTTTTACTGCTGGCAATTGTTCCTTTAGGCTCTTCTCACTGCCTGAGTGCTGACCTGGTTAAGTGTCTGCATGTCTGAGCGCACCCAACTCTTGAAAATTAATAGTAAATAGTAATAAAGAGTAAATTAAGAGTAAATAGATAGCAAAATATGCATAGCCAGTCTCCTTTCAGACGAAATGTAAGTTTAGCTCAGGTAAAAGGTGTTTGAGCAGTGAAAGGTCACTTGGCCAGTGACCTCAAGTATTTTAGTTTTTCACTTGTCAGAGCCAGGGTATTGACCAGAGTGCCATCAATTCTTTAATATCACTTTCTTTGTGTTGGGGCTTAAATTCCAGCTGTTACACGTGGTTTTCACTGGCAATACTTGAGGGGTTTCTCCCCTTCTCATAGGAAATATTCCAGTAGCTTCCCATAAAAAACCTGTGGCCTCTGCCCGCCACAAACCAGGCATTTCACACAGCAAACTGAATAATATCTCCAAAGACTGGTGCAGAGCTAATTCTTCAGTTAAACCCATCAGTGTCTAGCATGGAGATCCACATCATGTGTGTTTAGGAATAACTTTTGGGATTACTGGGAGTTTCTCGAGCAGGACAAAGCCCTCCTGCAGCCAAGTGCCCAGTCTGAACCGTGGAAGCAACAACAACTGCTGACCAAGAGATGAATTCACTGAAATGCTTTCCCCAAGCTGTGTCTCTGACCTAGAAACAGCTCTGGGCTCATCAGTTGTTGCATTAAGTATCCAGTGGTTGTGAGGGAAAATTATACCCTGAACATCCCCTAACTATAGATTAGAGAAGTGTCGAAGCAGTTTTATTTCTGGAAATGTATAATCTTCTTACATTAACCCCGTGCCTTTGTGGAGAGGATTACTTGCACTGAGTGGCTGGGGCTGTGACAGGTTTGCAAGGAGAGAGTGCTGAGGATGGTGCCTGCTCCCAAATTGCCTCCCCGGTTGCTTGGGAACAGATGCTGAGCTCCCGAGGGGCTGGGAGCAGTGGGGTTGTCTGGCAGGGGGGAAGCTGCTGCCTGTGTCCTTGGACAGCCTTTCTGGAGGCTTTCACAGCCAGGAAACCAAACCCCGCTGCTCTGGGAATCAGATATTTTATGTATTTATCAATCTGACGAGTTTTGGGTTCAGGGGATGGTGGTGGGTGTGGAGTTTGCTCTCTGCAGGCACTCAGGCAGTTGTGGAGGTGAGCTCGCTGCTCGCTTGTCCCTCAGCTCCTCAGCTCTGGCCTCGAGTCAGACAGAGAGGAGAATTCTTACTTGCTGTGTTGATGGGTGATTAAACAGTTCAGATTTATACAGCAAAATGTTCCCTGGTTAAACCATGGTCACCTCAGAAAACTGAGCAAACCTAGAGATAATATTCTTTTATGTCATTGCTGCTCTTAGCTGGCTTAGATAAACTATAAATTATAATGGGTTTGGCCATATTAAAACCCCCATATCATCCCTGATAATGTGGCATCATCCTGCATCAGCGACTGAGCTGGGATCTCTCAGCCTTTGCAGGGCACCTCTGTGCTTGATAATCTCATCAAACATCCACTGAAGGCACAGGTTCAGGCCGGTGTCTCCAGCGGGCATCTGCTCTTCCCGAGGATCCCCATTTCCAAAGGTTAGTGGAAGTCTGGGTTTTAGCAGAAAGCTTTTCAGCGGAGGGAGATTCCTGGTGTGACCCTTTGGAAGCTATTCCAGCAGGTAGCCACCTTTCCAAAACCCAGTATAATTTAGCTTGCAGGCAGAAGAGCAGCTCACCAGCCCGGGTGATAAAAGTTTCTCCTGTTGTGCTGGCTCTGCTGCAAAAGAGAATTGAATTCTGGGGTTTTGTGCAAAGGAGGGAGATTCATCCCATCCCTTCATCACAGGCTGGAATCGCTCTGCAGCACCGCTCAGGTGACTGAACCAGACACAGGAGGAAGATGAATAAACCCTCAGTGAATGGCCTGAGAGCCATGTGAGCATTCTTGTCTCACCTGCGACTGGGATTTCCAAAGGAAGTGTGGTTGCCTGCCTGACAGTGAGGAGATGGACAAGTACATCTTCAGATGAATCCACGAGAAAACACTGGGGAGGGTGGACACAACCAGCTTGAGCGAAGTGATGGATCCAGGAAAAATATACAGCATTCCTTGGTGCATTTTTATAATATTTACAAGAGCCTGGAGTGGCAGAACAAGGGGGAATGGCTTCCATCTGACTGAGAGTAGGTTTAGGTTAAATATTAGGAAGAAATTCCTGCCCGTGAGGGTGGGCAGGCCCTGGCACAGGTGCCCAGAGAAGCTGTGGCTGCCCCTGGATCCCTGAAAGAGCCCAAGGCCAATCTTTTGAAGTTTATTCTGCACCTTAAAACTGCCTTTTCTTTTTTCTCTTAACAGCTCCTGAGAAATGGCTTCTGGATTCTGGGCATGAAAAGAAAAGTGAAACCCAAACACGCAGAATAAACAAGGCTTTGGTGAGAACACTGAATAAACAACTTCATAGCAATTAAAAGTTCTGACAAAACTCACACATGGTGTGAAATAAGATATTTTGTGGCCTTTTTTGTACTGGGCAATAAGGACCAACATTATTTCACAAAGTTATCTCCAGCTGAGCAAAACACTTGAGTATATTCTTAATTTTAAGCCCACAAATAGATGTATGGCCCTTCACTTTCTGTTCTTTATTCTGTGTAAAATCCCGAGCTCCTTCCTCAGAGATTTTTACTTCTTATTTCTTCTAATCAGGCAAAACTCCCAATAATTCCGTACCACTCTTGAGGCATTATGCAGGCTATTTATAGCTGCTTTTAACAGAAATAACTTGGACAAATCCAGCGTGCAGAGACTTCCAAGCAGCAGCAGCAGGGTGCAAACTTCCCCCTGCCTCTCTGCTGCGAGTCCTCAGTAGAAACTGGAAGGGCAAACCAGGTGATTTGGAACCCATGAGGGGTGCAGTGTGCAGCTGGCAGGGGGTGCTGGGGGATGGAGTCGTGGAATGGGTAAGGCTCAGCCAGAGCTCGAGG
Source organism: Platysteira castanea (assembly GCA_013397175.1). NCBI lineage: Eukaryota > Metazoa > Chordata > Aves > Passeriformes > Platysteira > Platysteira castanea. The sequence continues at coordinate 292,382 of VYXC01006465.1, forward strand.
GCTGAATCCAGTCATTAATCCAGCACCTCTAAACCGTGGCCACGTTCAAATGCTTTGAACATTCCCAGGAACCTGGGATTCCAGTGGTGGATGAATTCCACCACTGCCCTGGGCAGCCCCTGCCAACGTCTGACCACACTTTCTGTGAAAAAATTATTCTTCTATCCAGTTTAAACCTTCACTGCTGTAACCTGAGGCCATTTCTTGTCCTGCCCCTTCTTCCTTTAGAGAGGAGATCAACTCCCACTTCACTACATCCCCTTTTCAGGGAGCTGTGCAGAGCCAGAGGGGCCCCCCTGAACCTCCTTTTCTCCAGGCTGAGNACCTAGCAGGTGTGAGCGTGTCCTTTATTGTGCTTTTACCAGCACAGGGTGGTGCCCCAGCAGTGCCAGCACAGGGGACAATCCCTGCCCTGGGCCTGTCGCCTCATGATTCCTCACCCAGCCCAGGGGCCATCGGCCTCTTGCCCACCTGGGCACCCCTGGGCTCGTGTCCAGCCACTGCCCCAGCACCCCCAGGGCCTTTTCCATCTTCTTGTGCCCCAGGCTGCAGCAGAGCCGAGGGCAGGACCCACACAAAGTCCTCAGCCCCTGGATCCAGCCCGTCCTGATCCCTCTCTGGAGAGTCAGACCTGCTGCTCCCTGCCTGAACTGCAAATTGCATTTGTAAAATGTAGCCTGGTTTGCAGTGAAAAGAGAAGTTCACCCACATACAGCAACTTCAGGGGATGATGGATGGATTCAGCTGGAACAACCTACTCTAAAAATAGATCTCTGGTTCTTTTATTTTGGCACGGGAACAATGAGATGTGGGAAGAGGAGAAGGAGCCTGAGAAACTCCGCATCCCCTGCTCCCAGCTGAGCTCAGAGGCAAGGCTGGAAAGTCTCATCCTCCCAAATTCTCCAGCCGGGGGTTTATCTGAAAATATCTGAGAACTGATTTATCTTCATCTGGGGTTCCTGAGGAAATGCACCTCAGGAGGCTCTGACACCCATTTCTCCTCGTGCCCTCAGCCATCCTTGCACTTGGTGAAGTTCAAGTGGATAAGAGAAGGGAACAGAGGGCTGAAGACACTGAATTCCTATATTCTGAAAATATGTGGCCAAGGAGAGAAGAGCCAACCTATTAAAGATGCTGCATTTATAGGAATTCAACCTCTTTTCTCGGAGAGGGAAGAGCTGCCCTGTCAGGTTTTGATGTAAGAAAACTGACATGGGAGGAAGGCGTTGAAAACTTCCAGTCAGGGAAGGCTCTGGGATGCTTTTGTGGTCTCAAAGAAGTCAAGGCTGAAACGAGCCCTTTGGAAATCAGAGCCCTAGAATTGCTATAATCTTTGTAATAGCTCTTTTATGACAATTTCCCCCAGGTTTCAATCCATGGAACTGTGTAAACAGGAGATTAAGAAGAAAAGGTTCTCCAGAGGAACAGATATTCCCATTCTTCACATAGTTAGAGAAAAAACCTAAAAACTTCTCAACATCTCCAGTCCTAAATAAACAAAGGATACATCAAAATGTGAAGTGGCCAACAAATATTCAAGTTTGGTTCAGACTATTTCACACTTTTCCCAACTCCTTTGTCATTAATGCAATGGAAGAGTGAATGAATCTCTTATCACTGAACAGTGATGTGAGAAATGCTGTATCTAGCACTGAAACGTGACTGTGGGCTTGCATTTCCAAGCACTTTGGTCTCCTTGGCACCACCCTGGGGTGAGACCTGACTGAAACTTCGTTGGGTTGCCTGAATTAGTCCCAAAGGCAGCGTGAGCTTCGTGCTCAGAGCAAATTTAGACAACCAAGTCAGTCTAAGTTCACTCACAAAGTACTTATAAAACGTGAAGAAGGTCTAAATTTTATAATAAAGCCCCATTTGAATCTGAATTAAAGCCCACTTGAAGATCAGAGTTCCTTTTGAACCTCTGTCTCTGTCATAACTAAAGGAGGGTGATGGTACATTTTTTTTCCCACTGATTCTAATGCTGGCGTTTGTTTGGTTGATTACAAAAATAGTATTCTTTTAGAAAAAAGACAGAAAATGTTTGCAAGGCATTTCACCACGAAAATAAACGAACAACCCACTGTTGTGGGGGGTTTTGTGTTTGTGCTCCTTTCACTAAAAAATAAAGGAGCAGAGGAGGATCTGGCTTAGGAACTCCAGAGCAAAACCTGAGCTCTTCCACGGTAAAGGAGTCTCTGCACCCTGATCTTTCTTCAGCTGCCTCACTCCGGAAAATAATTCTTTTTGCAGTATTATGGTCTGGACAGGTGCTCATCCAAAACCTACTGAATATTTCTGTTCAGCTGCTGGTTGTGCATTCAGCCCAGCCGTGGGCACCTTGGGGGGGTTGGCCCTGCTGGAGCTGCACAGGAATTCATCTCCTTTCAGGGCCAAGCAAAGTGCAGGAAACCCCACAACAGACACATATTGATAGAGCAGAAAGCAATAATTATGGAATCCAAAGGTTAATTAATCATCTCTCCCCATTAGCCTTGCTTTGAGTGAACTGGGAGCAGTGCCACGAGGCTGGGGGCAGGAACAGGGGCCGGGTGCTGTCCCAGGGCTCAGGGTGGCACAGCCCCTGTGCTGTCCATGAGCCACCCGGCCAGTGCCACCCAAAAGCAGGCCTAGGACACAGAGTTTTTCCCAGAAACTATTCCACCAGTCAGCTCGGAGTGCTTCACCTGACACCCTGATGTCCTCAGGCCCCTGCGTGGCACCCGTGTCCCACAGCTCGGGGCTGTCCCACAGCTCGGGGCTGTCCCACAGCTCGGGGCTGTCACACAGCGCTCCAGGGCAGGGCACTCCCCAGGGCTCCAGGCCCTGCAGTGGCAGGACAAGGGGGAATGGCTTCTGTCTGACTGAGAGTAGGTTTAGGTTAAATATTAGGAAGAAATTCCTGCCCGTGAGGGTGGGCAGGCCCTGGCACAGGTGCCCAGAGAAGCTGTGGCTGCCCCTGGATCCCTGGAAGAGCCCAAGGCCAATCTTTTGCAGTTTATTCTGCACCTTAAAGCTGCCTGTTCTTTTTTCTGCTGACAGCTCCTGAGAAATGACTTCTGGATCCTGGGCATGAAAAGAAAAGTGAAACCCAAACACGCAGAATAAACAAGACTTTGGTGAGAACACTGAACAAATAATTTCATAGCAAATAATTGAACTGAACTGAAAGAGAAATCAAAACCAGACTAAAAGCTCTTCTCTTTACTTTGCTGAGATGCTCTCCAAGAGGATGAGGCCTGGGTAAGTGTGAGGAGGAAGGCTTGGCAGGTCCCTTAGACTTTATTTACACTTATCGTACTTTATAGGGTTCTCAACTCCAGAAGGGATTGGAGGACATGTCACTTCCTCCTCAATCCCACTGGAGAAAAAGGATGCTCATCAAACTTTCTCTTATCACAAAAGGAATGAAAACCAGAAAAGATGGTTAAATAAACATTGGCCATTATTTACATGAAAGTGTGTGAAAATTCTCTGACTCCAAGGTTATAACAGAAGGCTTAGCAAAAAACAGGACAACACTGGGCTCTGCTCCCTCCATCCTCGCCCTGCCCAAGGAAAGAAACATCAGCCCCTGTCTTTCACATCCCTGTGCCTTCTGCGAGCACCGAGGAGGGGCTGGAAGCTCAGAGCAGCTTTTCCCTCTCATCTCCGTGGGCAGAGCCTCTATTCTGTGTGCTCTGCACAAATTATGTGCATTTAAATGTGAAATGTCCTGGGCGCATCAGTTCTTTTATGCATTTTTTTAATGCCGTGCCACAATTCAGCCAGGCATGCATGTGTGGCAGCACATGCACACGCCCAATCACACCAAGAGCTCCTTTCACTTCCCAGATTTTTTTTAAACACAAAATCAAGCCCACATTTTAGTCCCCACTGTAATTATAATCAACGTCTTCTTCTAGGAAGATAAAAAGAGGAAAGTGGGAATCAGGAAAAGGGAAACGTTACAAGCCTTTTCATTAGGGCTTTATGTATTTAAAGAATTTACATTTTTAACCAGTGGCAAATTTATTTCATACTCCATAAGCTCTGAGGATCCTTTGGGATAAACAGCACGAAAGCTGTCATTTGAGAACAATCATCTATTTTCTGTTTATTGAAAGTTTGCTTTTTTTTGTGCCACGGTGTTTTGCGCGGAGCTGGAAATATTTGTTCGAAAGGATAATTGTCAAACTGCTCGTTCTGTTTGGGATTCACTTGTCAAAGAGAGCTGCCTCTGCTGTGAAAATAGAGGGAATGGTGCCAGCTGGTTTCTTGGGGGATGAAGGTTGAAGCCATCCCCAAAGCCGGGTGAGGTCCCATTGCAGTTTCCTGGCAGCCACAGCAGAGGCAGAGAGGAAAAGTTTAATTTGAGGAGAGGCGGCTGAAATCCGTGTGTGGAGAGCTCTGCAGAGGATGGTGGCTGAAATTCAGGTTTAAGGTCATGGGTTCTCATCTTCAGTGGGAATTCACCCATTCCCATGTGGGAGTAGTGGATGGTCTCATCCTGCTTCCCACCCAGCAGTGCTTCCATGGCTGCTACTGCACAGCCAGTCCGGGCTGGATCTCCGGGGGCTTTTGGTGTGGAACGCTCTTGAAATTCTGCAATCTGACACCAGCTCGTGCAGGAGCACCTGGGCAAGGCTCAGCCTTTAGTCTGTGTGTCGGTAAAGGACACAATAAAGGAAACTGACACCTGCTAGGTTCAGCAGAAAGAGGAAAAAGGACAGACTTTATTTACATTTCTCCTACTTTATAGGGTTCTCAACTGCACAAGGGATTGGAGGACATGTCACTTCCTCCTCAATCCCACTGGAGAAAAAGGATGCTCATCAAACTTTCTCTTATCACAAAAGGAACGAAAAACAGAAAAGACAGTGAAGTAAACATTGGCTATTGTGTACATGAAAGTGTGTGAAAATCTGACTCCAAATATGTAAATTATCCGAAGGCTAAGAAAAACCAGGACAACAAGTCTGGGCTTTAATCTTGGGTCAAGAATGTGGTGTTCACCCGGGAACTGCACACACAAATAATGTGAACAGGACTTGGCTCTGTCCCTCTGCCCTGGGAGGAGCCACCCTGTCACTGCCACCCTCCCCAGACCGTGCCCAGCTCCCAGCCCCTCTCTGTCCTCGTGTCCAAGCACCTGCTCAGGCACAGAGGCTTCACAAACCAGGTGTGTTTGGTGTCAGCTGCACGTCAGCAGATCCCAACCCTCTGGAAGAAGAATCCTCCGACTCCTGAAATGAATCTGCCTCTTACCTGAGCAGCCACGGAAGGTGCAGGGGTGGGGATGTCCTAAAACTTCCCCCAAACACAAATTAAGACCCAGTTCTAGGATGTACTGCTCACCTTGCTGATTATTTGGTGTTCTGTAACTTCTGTGTCTCGTTGATTCTTACTGTGCTGGCCACGGGATTTAAGAGCTCCAGGATTTTCTTGCCCATATTTTGCATTTTAATATTAATAGAAGAAAAATATTTATTGTATGGAGAACGATGACTTCCCTGTTCAGATCAGCAGAAACAAAGGGCAATAAAGTCCCCTCCTTAGTCACTGATGGCTTTTTATTTGTATCTTTGAGCTGGTAATGCCTCAGGGCTGGGGCAGGATGGAACAGGAATTTGCCACTTCCTAGCCCAAGGGTATTAGTGTGCTTTGTTAGAGACACAAATCATTTCTGCCTTTGCCTTTGGTCTGGGTTTAAGGTAATCCATTTGCATGTCATGCACAGCTCCTGGGCCTCACACTCATTGCAAGAGTGGAGCAGAATTAATTAAAAAGATCTTCATGGAGTTTAGGTGGTGTTGGAATGATCTCCTCAGCCTGAAGTGCTTCTGTTCTGTGACCTCAGGAGTCTCCCCCAGCTGTAATTTCATAGCAAATAGTGACTTTTGTGTGGATTTAAGAGGATCAGGAAGATCTCCAGATGCTGTTTGCTTGAAACCTGTGGCTCTTTTGCTGGACCCAGTGCCACGTGCTGCTCCCAGTTGCCCTAAGAGAGCTGACAAATAGAGATTCTGGAGAGCAGTGACTTTCACACCAGCAAAAGCATTAATTAAGACAGCAGGGATATCAGTGTCCTTTATTATTCCAAAGCATCCTTGGGAACCAAAATCTCAGTGCAGAAATCAGGAGCAGGATGATCCCACCAGGCTCAGGGCAGGCAACCCCTGATGCTGGCTTTGAGGCCCTTGTGCTGGGACAGGATTGGGATGGAAATCTGAGGTGATGTGCTAAAAAACCACTGCCAAACAGGTTTTTCTGGTGTTTTGTGGGACAGGAGGGAGCATCACACTGCTCTCAGTGTTTAATGGAGCTATGTGAGGCTGAAGTTGAAGCTCTTCTTCATCTTTTTAATATCTCCTGTTTTCTTCTGTCACACCTCATTTATGCTGTGCTCTTAACTGAGTTTTAGAGCCAGGGGTGTGTTTTATTGCCACTATTAATCCCATAAAAATGTCATCCTCAGCTAGTTAGGAAAGCTCTGGGAAGCCTTGCCTTGGAACAGCAATAAAATTCCTGCTGCAATATAGAGAAAAGGTTGTGTGCCAGCCTTTGGGTGTCCGTGGTGTGGTCTGGGACCCGCAGGCAGCGCAGAGGATTTGAGTTATAGGTGACCAGAAAGAGCACCTGGGAATATTTAAGATATTTTCTTCTTCATCCTTTTAACTCCAGGTCTTCCAAATGAGATTGGAAATCATCGCTCCAGTGACTGGGAGCTGCAATCTCCTCCTCTGCAGAGACTGAGTTTCCCCTGCTGGAAGAAGGAATCCTCCGGGTGATTCCCTGTTGCCCTGGTTTTTGCTAAAGCCTTCTGTTTTAACCTTGGAGTCGGAATTCTTTCTCACAGTTTCATGTAAATAATGGCCAATGTTTACTTAACGGTATTTTCTGTTTTTCATTCCTTTTGTGATAAGAGAACTTTGATGAGCATCCTTTTTCTCCAGTGGGATTGAGGAGGAAGTGCCATGTCCTCCAATCCCTTGTGGAGTTGAGGAATGTATAAGACGTGACATATGTAAATAAAGGGGTCTTTCCCCTCCTTTCTGCTGAACCTGGCAGGTGTGAGAGCGTCTTTACTGTGTTTTCCCAGACACAATTCCCTACCTGGCAATCCATGGAATCCCTGCAGGGCTGGGCACAGAGCTCCCCTCTCAAACAGAATGGGCAGCACCAGCACGAGAGTGAATTCCAAGAGATTTCTGCCTCCACTCCGTGCTTTTGAAGGACAGCTCCAGGAACTCCTGGTGCTGTTTTTGCTCCGTGTGTGATGCTTTGGAGTGAGGGCTGGAGAGTGCCTGGAACAGCTTTTCCAGGGGGCTGTGGCACATTCCATGGCACATTCCATGGCCAGCCTGCTCCTGGGGCTCTCTGACCAGGCTGCCACCAGCCCTGTGCTGCAGGAGAACCTAGGGTTGCTGCAGACCGGCTCAGAGCTGCCCGTGGGATGCTGGAGATCTTTGGGAGTTGGGAATGTTGGCTGCAGGGAAGGTGTCAGAGCCACAGCCCTGGGCTGTGTTAGAGCAGCCTGCAGCCTCCCCATCTCCTGCAGCCTCAAAGCCTGCACTGCATTGCTCCAGAGGAGAATAAATAAGGGTGTTCCAGGGCTGCAAAGCTGGGTTCAGGCCGTGTGTCACACTGCTGACAGAGCAGCTCTGGCTCTGTGTCACTGCCACCAGCCCGACTCCTCTCTGGCACAGCTCAGCTGATGATTTCTGCTCCTGCTCTGCTGCCTGCAAAGGAAGAATCCAGTTGTTGGTGGGCCCCGATTTGTGCTGCTCTTCCCTGGACACCCCATCCCAAACTGGAGCTTTGTGAGCACAGCCAGGAGGCGTTTCTGTGCAGAACAGGAACGTGGCTAGGTAGCAAGGTTTAATGGCTCTTTCCTGACCTTCCTCCCTTCTCTTCCCAGCTTTAATTGCCCCAGATGAAATCCCCTCGCAGCACACGGAGCCCAGCAGTGCCCTGGGCATTCCCTGTGCCTGGCTCTGCCGTACCAGGGCAGCGAGGCTGCTTTTGACAGCTTTTCCCTGGAGCTTTCCCTCCCTGTGGACTATATTTGGACACTCCAGCCTGTGAGCCCTGAGAAGTATCTGCAACGTGAAATTCTCCTTGACTCTCTCATGGAACAGGAAAATTAGCAGAAGGCTCAGCTCAGTAATTTGAAGTAAAAGCTGAGTTTCCCACATTTTGTGTCAAGAAGAGGCAGGCAGACACTCCAACATCGATGAACCCACGCTGTGTTTTGTGTTTTCACCCCTAGCACAGCACCCTGCCACGAGAGGTGAGTGCTGCTGGCCCCAGCAATCCTGGTGTAAAAAGGGCTGTAAAAAGCCCTGGAAAAGCTTAGGAAAAGGTCCAGTGGCTTCTCCAGTGGGATGCTCTGCTCTGGGTATCAGGGTGTGAATGAGGTGGGATGTGGGGAAATGAAATAAAATAATGGGTGTGGAATGAAGTAAAAGCTCCTCCGTAGCCTCACCTCACCAAAGATATCAGCATAGAAAGGACCTGAAATAAAATACTGAAAACCTCACTAGATTTTCCTGTGAGCAAACCTGTTGTTCAAACCAGCTGGGGCAGAATCAGCTGAGGAATCTGAGTGACCAAAAAAAAATAAATCAATAAGGGATGTATTAAAGGAAAATCTGTTTTTGCTTAAATCTGGACTGAATATCCAATCTTATCTGAATATCTATAGAATATAAGCAATGTATGGAATTTACCAGGCCAGGTGTTGAGGTCTGATCTTGAGCTCCTCTCCAGCAAACCAAGGGAGGACCAGGCGTTAATTACAGAACATAATCTGTGCAGCACGTAGGAAAAGAGCATGAAAACGCTCCTGAACCACCGAGTTCTACCCTCAGACATTAAAACCAGAAATAAACCCGTGAATTATAAAGCCTGGCTGGCTTCTGCCTGCAGAGGTGTCAGCTCAGCTGTGCCCTGGCGGGTTCTCTGTGAGCTGCAGGAGTGGCCCCGTGTGCCAGGCTCTGGGCTGGCTTGGCCAGGGATTAAAGGCAGACCCAGCCAGGCTTCCTCACACTGCAGCAAAACTTCAGAGCATCCCGACTGCCGAATTTAGGAGAAAAGGTTAATATAAAACCCACAGCTGGGATGGGAAAGGATATTAGAGGTGACATGTTGGCCATGAGCTCTGCTTTGGGCTCTGGGGGAAAAAAAACCAGAACAAGGTTAGTTCTAACCTTCAAATTAACCTTTTTCTATTTTTTTTTTTTTTCTGCAGCCAGAAGAAGACCTACGGGCCGAGATGTCGGCTCTAATATTTTGTGTGTATTTCAAACCTCTGCTCTGACCCCATTTTCGTGGTTTAGTCTCTGGATTTACCCAAAATCAAGTGGTGCTGTGCTGATCAGTCTCTTTTCCTGGGACCAGAGGAAAGACTAAAAATCATCTGAGGGCTGCTTTAGAATCCCTGCTTTGTTTCAGCTGAACCTAATTCAGTTGTCCAGTGTTCACCATGCTGGGGTTTGGTTTTTTTTTTTTCCTGTGGCCCTACTATTTTATTTTTTTTTCCTGGCTATTTGTTCCTTGTCATTTGCAGTAATCTGATTTCATTTGTTCAGCTCTTGGCATGGTCTCCCAATTCAGTCAGCTGCTGCCATGAATATGTGGAATTTCTGCAATCTGACTAAATATCAATAGACTATTGAACTTTTATATTATGCGTACTTGTAATCAAGTCAACTGCTTGAGAATTTGCACATCTATGCATTTAGATGTGGAAAAAATAGGCTGCGTTCATGTAATTAAAGTCTATATCATAATACTTGTGCATAAAAGGGCCAAATTAAGGTTTCTGCAGGCAAGTTTAATTCCAGCACTTCCTCTTTGTTTGGTGCTTGACTTTGCAACCTGAAAGAGATTTCTAATGTCTTTTTTTTTTTAATTTGATTCATAACATCCATGGAAAATCGAGCTGCTGGGTTGGCCACTTGCTGTGAGTTATTGCCATTAATAAGGTTTGCAGCCATTAAAGGTGAGGTGAGGCAGGGGAAGCGAAAGTTGCTGAGTTTTCTCAACATCAACTTGGTATTGAGATGGAAAGTGGAGGAAAAAAAAGCAAAATCAGGGGTTTTATGCATTTTGTTCCATGGAACCCCAATACAAAAATCACAATTTTTAAACAGAGATGCAGGAACATTTTCTGTGCAAGTCAGCAAAAGAAAGGCAGGGTGAGACAGCTGTGACTGAGCTGTGGGACCTGCTGGAAAAAATGAAATGGGTCTGCTCTCAAATTACACACAATATGTGGGGTTTGAGCCCAGGATGTTTGGGTTCCTTTTTTTTTTTTGTGGTCCCAGGAAGCCACAGGCCAGCTTCAAACTGTCCAATTCCACCAGCTTGGTATCATTTGGATGCTCAAAGAGGCATTAAACTGTCAGATAAAAACAAAATTGGCTCCTTTGAGTTGCAGTTGAGTGGCTGGAGTGAAAGGAAGGAGCTGGAGAAATCATTATGATTTTTCAGTGTGGAGAGGAAGATCAGCATAAATCAAAGAGAAAACGATGTTGGTCAAGGCATCTTGGTCAATGTGGGGCCAGAGAGGCTGAAAGCAGCTCCAGGAGGCATTTGGAGGGGATGTTGACCACTAATGGAATATAAATGATCAGAAATTGCAGCTGATGACGGATAATTGTGCTGGAATTGGGCCTTTTAAAAAAGGAAATTAAAGTTGCCGAGTTTATAAGAGAATTAATTGGAGACCTATCGTAGGAGGGACTCGGCTTTTGGATATACAAAATTTCCTGCTTCCCTCCAGGATCGTTTCACTTGGCATTAACATTTATTGGTTTTATTTGCATTGTTTGTCCTCCCATTTCCTGCCCTGCAGCACCATGGCCTCTGTTGAAAATCCTGGAGGCCAGGAAGGTGTGATCAGCTCTTCCCCCTTTATTTCATGCTCCACTTTGTCTCCTAACTCAGTTCTGCCACGAGGAGCCACGTCCTGCTGGTGCTGGGGAGGCTGGAATGGTGATTGTCCTCTGATGCCTTAGGTTTTAATTTCTATATTTTTCAAATCCTGTACTGCCCAGTGTGTAACTCTGAAGTCTCTTGTAGCTCGTGAGCTGCTCTCTTAGGCCAGACAGACACAACAAAGNTGATGGAAGCAGCCTCTGGCTCCCCAGGGTGTGCCTTGAAGGCCTTCAAATAAATCCCTGCCTTTATTCCCTTACTCCTGTCTGGTCTCTGTTTCTGGGTGGCTGAGGGAAGGCATCACTCTGCCAAGCAGCTCCAGGTACCTGATCAGAATCCTGGCAGCAGCAGCTGCAACTCCGAATGAAGTCAGAAACTCCCAACCCCACAGAAATCTTTGTCTTCAGGAGAAAAAATTCAGGCCAATAAATTACCATAATGGGCCCTGCAGTCTTTGCCACCTGGAGGGAGATGCAGAGGAGCTGAGTGTCACATCAAGGGGCATTTTATTATAAAATTAATAATTCATTTATTATGATTTCATTGCCCGCACTTTTTATTAATTTATGATAAACTTTGTTATAAAATATTTAATATTTTGCCTGCTGTCCTCAGCTTTCCCACTACTTAAAGCAGTGGACCACGAGCTCTGCCCAGGGTCCTGTGCTGGATGGTTCCAGCAGCTCCCACCCTCCCAGAAAAGCAGGCAAAGTCTCCAGCCTGGTTGCTTCCAGCACCAGCAGGACCAAACTTATTTAGGGCACACGTGAAAAGCTGACAAAGGATCAATTTCTTACCTGCAATAGCTGTCAGGGAAGGAAGGAATGGAAACAGCAAAAAAAAAATTTATTAAATATGGTAACAGCAGTGTCTTTGAAATGGCTTTAAAGTGGAATGAGGCTGGCAGTATCACCACAGAAAATTGAAATTATCTCCTCGAAATTAAGAGGCCTTTTTTGTGCTTAGATCTTGGGCCTTCCTTAAGTTTAGGCTTTAAGACCTGTCCCCACGGGGCACAGCAAGAACCCCAAAGCCTGCAGCCCCAAAATACAAAATTCACCCATAAAATTGCCCAGGAAGATTTCCCACCATCTGCAGAATTCCTGCTTCTCTGTGGGGCAGCTGAGTCCTCCCTGATTTTCCCTTTTTCTGCTCCGTAAGGGGCTCATTTCCACGGATGGCAGGAACGTGGAAATTCTGCATCTGTTCTTTGTGGATATTCCAATACCTCTCTAATTTACATCTGTTGCCCTGGTTTTTGCTAAAGCTTTCTGTTTTTAACCTTGGAGTCAGAATTCTTTCTCACAGTTTCATGTAAATAATAACCAATGTTTACTTAACGGTATTTTCTGTTTTTCATTCCTTTTGTGATAAGAGAACTTTGATGAGCATCTTTTTTCTCCAGTGGGATTGAGAAGGAAGTGACATGTCCTCCAATCCCTTGTGCAGTTGGGAGTTGTATAAAAATGTGAGCTATGTGAATAAAGTAGACTTTCCCCTCCTTTCTGCTGAACCTGGCAGGTGTGAGAGCCTCTTTATTGTGTTTTCCCAGACACATACCTCCCTCTAATTTGCACTCACACATGGATAAATGCAGATTATCCATTGGTCCAGCACAGGATCTTCTCCTAAACAGACACGGAGACTTGCTTGCTGGAGGCTCAGCTGAGAATTCCTCCTGCATTGCCTGGAGGTGATGAATTTTCCCTGGAATGCTGCATGAGGCTGTGTGCAGTGCAAACACTCTGTCTCTAGCTGGAGGTACACACAAAAACGCTTTGAGGAAGTTCCTACTGCTCCTGCAGCACCACGCTGGGAATATTTTGTGCTGTTCCCAGCAGATCCTTCTGTTATTTCTGTAAATATTTGCTCCGAGGAACAGCAAACAAAATTTTGGAAGACTGTAAAGAGGTTATTCAGAATTACGGTTGATATTCAAGGAATGTTCTCTTGAGTCACTATCTGCTCTCTCCTAGCTGCCTCTTTTGATTTCTGCCAAAACTGTGTGTGAATCTGAATTCAGGTTCTGTATCTGAGAAATACCAGGAGTGCAGATTTCTGTGTATGGATGTTGTGGAAGTGGAAAAAATAATTTAATGCATTCAGTGCAGCCACTCTGTGTCAAATTGCATAAGAGATCATAATGTATAAAAGAGGCTTTGACTTATATTTAGCTTTAACATTTTTTGAATTATCCTGGATACACTTAAGAGCATGAAACTCTTCGCAAAAAGGAAAATAAATTCACTAATTTCTATTCTATAGTTGAAATTACAATTTAGATAGGAAAAATTAAAAAAGGTCGTGTCAGATGGGGTGATCCAGCAAAAGAGCATCACTATTTGAATTTCAAAATCGTGAATTCCCGAAATGTGCATCTCAAAAGTTAGATATTCATAATTTTGAAAATACTGCTGGGCTTGTTGGGGATGCAATTTTTAAAGATCTTGCTTTCACACCTTTTAAATTGCAATTAGCCTGGTTAGAAATTAATTTCAGGTCTTTGGTGGAAGCTGAGATTCCCATGCAATCCCAAAGACTGGCTTTCAGAATCACCCCAGAAAGGCAAAACCCAAACCACGAGGCCCGGGAAGGTTTGGGAATTAATTAAGGGGATCAGTGGTTGCTGCTGCTGAATCCCATCATTTCTATCTCTGTGCTGGGAAAAACTCACCCCCCGTGGGAGGGCAGGAGAAACTTCACTGAGCTGTTCTTCCTCCCATGAGAACCCCCACAAAGCTCTGCCTCCACTGCCTTTCTCCTCGGGACGGGCTGGGATCCATCGAAACTCTGGGAATATTCCCCCTCCTGAGGCCTCTCCTGGTCCTTTCTGGCTGCTCCTCAGGTGAGAAGCGCTGCTGGGGGAAAGATCTGTGTTGCCCTGGTTTTTGCTAAAGCCTTCTGTTTTTAACTTTGGAGTCAGAGATTCTTTCTCACAGTTTCATGTAAACGATAGCCAATGTTTACTTAACAGTATTCTCTGGCTTTCATTCCTTTTGTGATAAGAGAATTTTGATGAGCATCCTTTTTCTCCAGTGGGATTGAGAAGGAAGTGACATGTCCTCCAATCCCTTGTGGAGCTGGGAATTGTATAAGAATGTGAGATATGTCAATAATAAAGTCTTTCCCCTCCTTTCTGCTGAACCTGGCAGGTGTGAGAGCCTCTTTATTGTGTTTTCCCAGACACAGATCTGGGCACCCTAAAAGGGCTTTCCCCCACTCCCAGCTGTGATTCCCACCTTGTTGTCTCTCCCCAGCCCTCGGAGCAGCTCCCCAGTGGCAGCAGGGCTGCTGGGATGAATTTTCCTGCGTGCTCTGACACCTTCCCCAGCCTGGTGAATAGATTTCAGAATCAGACAATGGGATTTTTCTGTGCCTGCCCACCCTCACCCCCCGCGCTGAGCGCTGCTCGGGATTCTATTCTTATCTGGCATATCCCAGCAATGTTCCTGCTTTTCAAGGGCTGTGGGGAGTGCAGCAAAATATCAGAGGAATAATTCAGATGTGAGAGGAGGGACAATGGGCCTTATGTGCATTTCAGCACATCCACAACCCCACAGGGCTCCTGTTCCAGCTCACCACTCTCTGGGAGCACAACCCTTTCCCATGCCCATACTCAGAGCTGGGGTGAAGTCTCTTTGTTGTTATTCCTGCTCAGAGATTAAATGGGAATCATTTCTGTGGATAAATAAGCACTGTGAGTGATTTCAAATGTTTTTCTTCCTCAGTGCTGTGTGGACGCCACTGATTTGAGTTCTCCTCTGCTTGCCTGAAGAGTTTCCATCCCACAGTCACAGCCCAAGTTTTCCAGACTGGTAAAAAGAACAAAATGCATGTGTGAACTAAATATTAAACCTCAATATCCACGGTGCACATTACATTTGAGGAGCTGGTAGCTTGGAAGACCTTTGCACAGGAAACAAACCCCTCAAACTCTATTTCTTAATGTTGTCTCTGCTGTTGAAAGTTTGTTTTACTTTGTGAAATATTCCCGAGGTGAAGCAGAAACCGTGTGGGTTTCCACATGGCTCTCGTGGTGTCACTTGTCATCAGCTGTGTCACCTCTGGATGTGCCCTCAGCCTCAGATCAAGCTCTGTAATTCCTCTTCACACCAGCGTGGGAGGGAAATTCAGTAAATTCCCAGAGTAGGAGTGTTTCTGGTTTCTGGTGCTGCTGTAGCCAAATGTGTCCTGCAGCAGAACCTGCAAACAGGGGAGAAACCCCTCGGGTGCAGCAAACACAACTGCATCCTTCTCCCCTCGTGGTACGACAGGCTAAGCCTGCTAAAATGTCAAATTTTGGGAAGAGAGGCGAGGTTTCCTGAACCCAGGCTTATCCTTGTGCCAAGCTACAGCATTCTGCTCTAATTTCACAGAATCAGCATCATGGCAAAGATCAGAGATCAACAGAAAAATTGACTTTTCCCCAAACCAAACAAAAAAGACAAAAGATCAATGTCTTTTATTGGTTCTATTTTCACCAAGCTTGAAATTAAGGACTAGGTTTGGGAGGGGAGGGATCCAAATATGAAAAAAGTGTCTTTCTGTTCCATATCTAATTAAAAGATATTATTTTGAGCTAAAATGAGAGAGACTTTCCCTGCTAAGTGATGCAATTAACTTCTAACAACACTTGTTAGAGCCTGGGCTGCCCCTGAGCCCCACCTTTCTAGAAGACAGAAGATCCTGTTGTGGGTTCTTTTTTTGTTTATGGGGATAAGAATCTACAAACAGGAGGACTTTTCTTCATCCTAACACAATTTTGGGTCTGAAAAAGATGTCTGAGCTTGTGACTGGTTGCCAGATGTGGATAAACAAACACAATTGCTCTTCCTATCAGTTTCCCATCCAGCTTTCAGCAGAAGTTGAGCAGTTCCTGGGGTTTGAACTGCTCTGGTTGAGGTATCATCAACAGAAATTTTTCTTTGACAGGGCGAATTGCAGCAGGCACCAAACGAGGTCAGCTCCCTTTGTCTGCTTGGATAATCACTAAAAAGGGACATTCCCCTAAGAAATTGATGGTCAGTGGAGGTGAAGGCCCTGCTTAAACCCTCAGTGAATTCACTGGTGTGAGAGGGATTTTTTGAAAAGCTGAGAGGAGACTGGAAAGGGGAAATTTCTCCGTGATTTTTGCAGCTCACTTGCTCATCCCCAGATGTGTGCTCAACGTGCTAATTAATCCTCATTCCGAGAGCTTTTTAAGCGTGGCAGATGAAGGCTATCACTTGGTGTCCTGAGTGGGATACATCATCCTTCAGAAGAGGGGCAGAATTCGCCAAACTGATTGTTTAGGAGTTAACATGCAGCAGGTTGGAAGGTTTGTTGTGTTAAATTATGCTCCAAACAGCCCGTGGTGGGGAAAACCAATCAATGCAGGGCCTTTACCAGCCTGGAGGTTGATTATCTGCGTGGTGTCAGTGAGAGTAGACCCAGAACCACTGGGATTCTGACATTGAATCTGACATTTTTGGGCGTACAAGGCGCTGGGGGTACACCCAGGTTGTTAAGCAGGGAGTGGGTTCCTGTGCTCGGTGGTGGAGGAGCTGCACAGAGCAGGAGGTGGCAGCTGGAAGGAGCAGAGCTCTTGGTTCTGGCAGTCAAAGAGTTCTCCCGATGGTTTTTCCCAAGACCACCGTGCCCTGAGACATTGATCAAAGCTCTTTGAGATCCGTGAGTGAAAACCCAGCCTGAGCTCCTGAAGGGGACACTGGGATGACTTCTCTGGAGGTAAATTGTCTCTTAAACAGAAAGGATGGACACTGGGCTTCCCCGAGCCACGTTCACATCCAGCAGTGCCTCTCTGACGTTCCTTTACTGCTTTTCATGTTGTCTTTGGAAGATAATTGGGCGTTTTGTTGCTAATTACCACAACAGGGAGCAGGGAATTCTTATTTTGCAGAGGCTTTGAAGGGTTGTGGCTGTCCAGCTGCTCTGGGGTGGTACAATCAAATGCTGTTTTACTGCTGCTGCTGAGTCCCACCCTGTGCTGGTAAAAGCACAATAAAGGAAACTCTCACACCTGCTGGGTTCAGCAGAAAGGAGGGAGAAGAGAGACTTTCTTTCCATTTCTCATACTTTATAGGGTTCTCAACTCCACAAGGGATTGGAGGACATGGCACTTCCTCCTCAATCCCCCTGGAGAAAAAGGATGCTCATCAAACTTTCTCTTATCACAAAAGGAATGAAAACCAGAAAAGACAGTTAAATAAACATTGGCCATTATTTACATGAAAATGTGTGAAAATTCTTTGACTACAAGGCTAAAACAGAAGGCTTAGCAGAAAACAGGACAACACCACCCTCTTCCAGGGCCTTCTCCTTTGGAATTTCAGCTTGGGCTGCACCAAAAGAGGGGCTCCTCTTGCTTTGATCATTTTGTGGAGGTTCTGTAGCTTCTACCCCTCCTTTTCAAGAGAGCTCAGCAAAATTCGCTCTCCATTCTTCTCTTTCATGCTCTGCCTTCTTAATTAAAACCTTTTATGAGGCCATTCTCTTGTCATGCTTGGTTCACCCTGAAACAGCTGTATCCAAAGGAATTACCAGTGCACTTGGATTTGTATCTAATAATGAAATTAAAACATTTCTGCTGTGGCGGCCTTCAGGTCTCAAATTTTTAGTTTTATTAGAAGAGCTAAGCTACATATCTGAGGTATTGTTTCTCCTCAGATAACGACCCAGCAGGACTGCAAGTGAAATGAAACTCTCTATTGGAGTTTTTCTGTAAAACATCTCAATTTTACATCCTAAAAATAACCCTAAGAAATTACTAAGCTGTCATCTTTGCCCACCTTTATGGACTATTTCTTTATTGCTTTGGATTTAAGGAACTAAAAGGTTTTTCTAGGCATTACTCAGCTGGTGCTTGCAGTTTTTAAAGGTTTTAAATGGAAAAAAATGCATGTTTCCTGTGCTGTCTCTGCCCTCCCTTGAGCATGAGTACATCCACAAAATGTACATTATAATGGCAATTCTCCAAGGGAATAAAAATAAAAACACAGTCTCAGGGTTTGGGACTTTTTGCCCAGGTTGTGCTTCCAAAGTGATTTCTGCAATACCTTAGTTGGTTTTTTTTTGTTCTTTCTTTATTACCTAAATTGATCTGAACCAAAATTCATTCTTCTTCAACAAACAGCAGTGTGGTTGAAAAGAAAGCCCAAAAAGCTCAGAGCTCTCACTCTCTCACCAACATTTCCATAATCTTGATGTAGTTTCATTTATAAAGGAATTCCGTGTGAGAAATAAATTGCTGGGGCAGTGCAGTGAACTCTTCTGTGTAAACACACTGAAAGGTGATTTGTAAATAATGTTTTTTATCTTGGGGCACTGTCTGAGGCAGGGACCACTGAGAAAGGTGGAGAAAAACTCAGTGGAGTGTTGGATTCAATCCTGTGCCTTTTGTGGAGATATTTTGTGTATGATTTGGGTTGCCAGTGCTCATTCTTGTAATTCCCTTCCAGTGTAGGGGGAAATGTGACACCAAAATGTCCTGGTCAGGTTTTGGGTGGCACGGATCTCTGCAGTGCTCTGTTTATTGCACAACACCACGTTCAGCACCATCCGCCACCTCTGCACTGGTGGAAATCCAAGATATTCCCCCAAAGGGAGTGCAAAAAGCATCAGACCTGTTCTGCCATGGTGAGATCAGAGGGATCACTTCAAAGAGGTGACTTTATAAGGGAAAAACCTGACAAAACTTGGAAGTGTGGTCTTGAGATAAGCTAGGAGAAGTTCTTCAGTCAGGTGTGGGCTGCCTTGGAGCTCTGAAATTCCCTGTGGCTCATTCCAGCAGCACCTTTTTGCTCCCCCAGCCCTAAAATCCCTTGAGCAGGAGTCTGGAATGGCTCTGGCTGCACGTGAGCTGGTGGAGCCAGCCTGGAATTTGGTTCTGGGATGTGCTTTCTCTCTGTGCCTGGGCCAGAGAAGATTGTGTCCCTGCGTCAGCGTCGTGGCCGATCCAAACCCTGGAGAGCCCTCCTAAGCTTGGTGTCTGGCTTTGCAAAGAGCAGGGCTGGTTTTCTGCTGCCAAAAAGCACATTTAGCCCGAGTTCTGCCTGGTGAGAGGCTGCTGCAGATAAGGGAGCAAAATCTGCTGGGCTGGCTGGCTCTGAAAGGATGAGGTGCAGACAAAGGAGCTGCTCCTGGCTGTCTCTGTGCTGCTAGATTTACCCCTCCTTATTAGTGTTCTTTGTGGT
>VYXC01006470.1:0-19175 GCA_013397175.1 Platysteira castanea
GAGTGTTTTCTTCCGTTTTAAGGCAGAACACAATCTCTACAAGGCTGCATGCAAGGATTGCACTGAGGATGCTGGCTTGTGCTCAGCAGCGTGTTGCAACACCCTTCTCAATACAGTTCTAAGATCCCACCTCTCTCAGCTTGGCCACATGGATGCTTTTGGCAGAGATACCTCCATATGTTACATGGCCTGCCAGTGTCTAGTCCTGCTCTCCAGTCTTGTCCATTCAACCCTTTTTCTCCACTGTGGTGCACTCCCCACCTCTCCCTTCATCCCTCAGGACCAGTCAGAGAGGAGCTGATCGTCCTCTTCTGGGGTGAAGTGAAGTGAACAATGCCATCATTAGCAAAGAGGAAGAATTTTGTCATGGAAACGGTGGTCAGGCATTGGAAGGGGCTGCCCAGGGAGGTGGTGCAGTCCCCACTCGTGGAGGTGTGTGAGGAATGCCTGGATGTGGCACTCAGTGCTCTGGGCTGGTCACAAGGTGGGGATTGGTCACAGGCTGATCTCAGTGGTCTCGGTGGTCTCTTCCAACCCAAATGCTTCTGGAATTCTGTGGCTCTGTGAAAAGAGAAGACAGCCCATGCAACACAGTCAGCCTGTGCTGCTTGAATGTGGGGTGATGCAAAAATATGGGAAGTCCGTGATGCCACTGAAAAAGAAATATGCAGGATTTGCTTTCTGCCAGGATAGGCTGATGCAGCTCGTTCTTTCAGGATCAGGCTGTTTATATTTTCTGCCCTTGTCCTATACCATTCTTTCTCTTTTTTCCCCTAAACTACTGACCATCACTGTTTAAAATGCAGGCTTTCCACATGAAAGGCCCTTTTTGGGAAGTGGAACTTTCCATACTTCTCTTTTGCAGCCATGTGTGGAGAGGGTGCTCAGGAGGGAGACACACAACCTCCTGCTGTGGCTGGGGATGTTGGCCCAGCTCCATTTAACCATCTTCCTTTCACGTGAAGATCCTAAAGCTCCATGTAAGTTTTACTGTTTCACTAAACGCTAGAGAAGTTTCCTGGGGGAATACCAGGGAGGAATTAGCATAGAGTTATTTTATAATATCTTTCCTAGACCTTACTTTGTGTTTTCAGTGATGCTTTCACATAGTGGTGCACTGTTGTTTATAGGAGGGAGAGACAGGGCGGGTACATGTTCGGGTATTTTTAGAAAGAACCATTGTGACAGGAATTTCTTGTCCAAAATTCTAATTTTTCTGAGACAGACTTAAATACTAGAATGTTATGGATGCTCCACACTTAGAACCAGTGGTCTTCTGGCACAGTAAGGACTTGGCTCTCTCTGCTGGTTTTGCCTCTCTCTGTACTGTTTTATGGCTGGGATAGAGTTAATTTTCTTCACAGTGGCTGGTCTGGATCTGTGCTGGGATCAGCGATGGAAGCACAGGAATGTTGTAGCTGTTGCTGAGTGGTGCTTGCACAGCGTCTTGGTCTTTGCTGCTCCTCACCCTCCCCCATGGGCGAGGAGCTGGGGTGTGCAGGAGCTGGGAGGGGACAGAGCCCACCCCGACTGACCACAGGGGTCTCCCACACCGCAGGATGCCGTGCTCAGCAAGAAAAGCTGGGGAGGAAGGAGGAAGGGGAGTATTCCCAAGTCACTGTTATGCATGATGGAGCCCAGCTTTCCTGGGGATGGCTGAACACCTGCCTGCAGCGGGAAGCAGGGAATGAATTCCTTTTGATTCGCTTGCACGTGCAGGTCTTGCTTTACCTGTTCAACTGCCTTTATCGCAACCCACGGGTTTTTGCACTTCCACCTTCTGATTCTCCCCATCCCTCTGCATGGGGCTGACCTCCCCCAGGGCCTGACTCCCAACAGGAAGCAGAGGCAGGATGGAGTGATGAATCCAGCATCCCACCCCAGCTCACTAATCCTGCGTCACCTTGTGTCCAGGGAGACACAATAAAGAGGCTCTTATACCTGCCAGGTTTAGCAGAAAGGAGGATATGACGTTGATTTATTGACATGATCTCATTTTTATACACGTCCCAACTCCACAAGGGATTGGAGAGCATGTCCCTTCCTTCTCCATCTCACTGGAGAAGAAAGGTGCTCGTCAAAGTTCTCTTATCACAAAAGGAATGAAAAACAGAAAATACCGTTAAGTAAACATCGGCTACTATTTACATAAAACTATGAGAAAGAATCTGACTCCAAGGTTAAAAACAGAAGGCTTACAAAATTCCAGGGCAACATCACCTGGCTGCCCTTCCCTGCCCCGCTCTCCCAGCAGCCCACCCTACATGAAGACAAGTATTCGTGCCTGGCACCATTTATTTTTTTTTTTATTGTAACCAAAGCTGACAATTCATGTACAACACCCCAGGAGAGAGCAATGAATCACTTGTAAAAGTGTAAAAAATGGGCTTTTGTGATCCGTGGGCTCTACCAGCTCCTGAGGGAGAAATGGCACAGCTGACGTGTGTAATGTAACAGGAGAAAGAGGTCGCTGAAACGTGCCCCCCCTGCCAGCAGCAGCTGGTGCTATGCCAAGAGTAACCCTAGAAATTCTCCATAAAAGAGCACATTGACTCAGCTTCTACCAAGAAACTCAAGGAAAGCAACCCTACACCTTGCTAATCTCTGCATCTTGGTAAGCACTGGAGTTGGGGCTGGTGTGGGGAAGCTGTGATTTAAAAAGAAATGCTGTGTATTTGGGTGCTCTGGAAATGTAGCAACGTAGGTGAAGGATCCCGGAGTGCTGAGGATTTGGCTGTTGGTGGGGTGCATTTGGCCAGCAGCATGCAAGGTTTAGAAAAGTGGCACTGTGTGTGGAGAGGGAAAGGGGACCACCAGGAGGTGCATGGAGCATGGCATGGCCACAAAAGACCAAAAGCAACAACTCAATCCCCCCAGTCCAGGCTGGGAGATGTGGGTTCACTCCTGGTATGGGGAGCAGGGAGGTGACCCCACCTCCAGACCTGCAGGACAAATTCTGCTCTTCCAGGGCAAACTGCAGCCATCAAACCCGGTTTGTGAAGTGCTGGTGTACAGCAGCCTCAGTGGAATCTAAAATTCCTGCATAATATGAATTGTAACACCAGAGACAAAGCATAAAATAATGCCCCTTTAGAGGCAAGAGTTCTCCCTCCCAAGGCCTGGATACAGCCTTAAGAATCTGTTAAGCTCTTAACCTCCAGCTACAATAATTGCATTTTTACCAAAAAGTTTGAAGTCTAAATGTTCTAAGAGGAATTTTCCATAGGTGAACGCTGTTCCTGTTTTGCTGTTGTCCCTAATTCGCTCTTGCCAAATGTATCTGGCAGGGAATTCCTGTACTTACCCACCGAGAAGGAAGCAGAGAAAAGGGACAGCAGGCACTGACCGTGGCCCCGGCGGTGTGATGTTGTGCAGAGTGAGAAAGGTTCAACGCCCTCCAGCAGCCCCCTGCCACCAGCCCCCTGCCCGGATCCTGCTGTGTGCCCCCGGTGCCTCCCTCCTGCAGCCAGGAGAGAAAGGGATCCCCACGAAGGAATCCTGGTTAAACCTTCCCTTCCCAGCAGAGCTGCTGCGAACGCCGTGTCCCGAGGCAGCTCCTTGTACCTGTGTCCGCCATACCAGTGCTTTTCATGGCTTATTAATTAACTCCCACCCACGCATGGGAGCACCTAGCCACTCCCTTTGTCCTCACCTATCCCAGCCATTTATAGCAGTGGAGGGATGCTAGAAATAGAGACGTGGCCACTAAGAGCCAGAGGAGACAAACAGGCACTGGAGTCGATTTGCAAAGGAGATACTTCCCAGCTCGAAGCAGCATGAAAAGCCCTGGGGGCACGCCAAGGTAAGGGCAGAGGGAGCTGAGTGCTTGGGGTGCAGAATTAAAACTTACTTTGCAGGAAGGTCTGGTTCAAGTAATCCCTGGAAGTTGTTAATTACAGTTACAGTTTGCTCCAGGGAAGGGATTCATTTTGCCATTAATATTTCTTGCCTTTGTTACAGGTCTTTTAATTTAAAAGAACCTTGTTAGTTTGTCTATCATTTTCGGCCTAAGCCAAAGGAACAAGAAAGGGGTCCCAAGCCTTAAAGCATCCGTAGCTGTACGTCTAAGAGAGGTCGTTTTCCATGTTTTCCTCCCGGAGGGGAGATAGCACAGGCTGGAAAAGCAAGTGCAACCTCTGGCGCCAGCCCTGCCAAGTGCTCCGTGGGTTTTCTGGCGTTGTAGAATTTTGTGTCTTAGCAGTCAGCTCCCAAGTGCTTCTCTCAGCTCTCCCAGGCTCATTCAGGTAACTTCAGTGCAACATGCAAGTAGGGGCTTTCTCTCTTGAGCTTTGCTTTGCCAGATCTTAGAGGTCTTTTCCAGCCTAAGCAATTCCGTGATGCTGTTCAGGTCAGAGACTCGCAGTGTTGTGACAAAGGGGGGTGTGTGGCACTAAGGGAACACAAGGCTCCCACAGAGATGTGCCAGGGTGGTGGGTGCCGAGCAGGGGTGAAACCCCAGTGCAGGTGAATCACCCCAAAACCGAGCCAAGGGTCACTTCAGAGACAGAGTCAGAGCAGTGGGGATTCCCTTTATTCAGTGCTGGGTGTGTGGGGGATCGCTCCTCTGAACACACACAGCCCCGTGCTCCCTACAACACAGCATTATGGGTTAAATGATGAATCTTCATCACATTCCTTGGGACAGGCGCAGTTATACAAATCATTTCTCGGCAGTTATTCATATCATTAGCCCACGTGCCACGCATGCACTGTGCACCCTGGTGGTCTCACTGAGGAAGGCTCCTCTTCTTCCTCGGGGGTCTTTCTGATGAAGGCTAGTGGTCTTCATCACGATGCACTTTTCACCTTTCCTTCCGGAGCATGCGTAGTCCTTTGAGGAATGATTCTGNTCCTTTGAGGAATGATTCTGCAACTTCTGCGATGATCCTTGTCCCCTCTATCTTATTAGGGCGAACTTGGCTTCTTAGGTTTTGTAATTAACATTGGCTGTCGGAACTAACATTTGCAATTAACATTTGCTGTCGGAACTAACATTTGCTCTCTCCTAATAGTCAACTGTGCTTACATGACCACCTCTCTCACAGATTTGCAGACATAGAATCAGAATATTCTGAGCTGGAAGGGATCCAGCAGGCATCATTGAGTGCAACTCCTGGTCCTGCACAGGACAAGCCCAAATATCACACCAAGTGTGTGAGAGCATTGTCCAAATGCTTCTTGATATTCTCATAATTTCCATGACATGTATTTGAAGCGTAGAGAGCCTGAAATGTAATCCTTGTTCTCGGCAGACTTTCAAGCAGTTGTCATGTCTTATTCTGGAATGAGTTCTGGAAGCAAGGTCTGGTAGCAAATCCCACACTGGCCCTGTGCTGTTTTCTGGGAGAGCAGTCACACTGTTCAGAACAGAGTGTGTAGGCTCCAGGTGAGGATCCTACACGCTTTCTATCGGTAAAAACCCTGAAACATTTCAAGAGCTCATTTCTTTCCAAGCACAAGATCTGCAGAAACGATGGAAGCTTGCTGTAAGAGGAGGGAAAGGTGCTCAGTTTGGTCCGTGAGAGGTTTGTTTATTCAGCCACCTTACTCCCACAGTGTGTGTGGGGATGTCACTCTGCAGCCAGTGACAGCTCTGCAAGTGCAACTCTGGGTGGCTGAGCCCAGGGGGTGATGGGGACAGGACCCCTGCAGGGGTCAGGCACAGGACTCCATGAGTGCACTGACCTGCACCCTGTGTACCTGCAACCCTCCTCTCACCCCTCCAGTCTCCATTTCCCCACGCTCTTCCCTGGGGATCTCCTCGATCCCTGCCCTTGGCTCTTCCCCTGCACACCTTCCTCTCTCGCCTTTGCTGGGCTGAGGTGCAGCAGAGTTCCCTCCATGTCACCACTCTCTGCTTGCTCCCTGGGCTGGAAGGCAGATTTCCTTCCTTGCCTCCTTGCTTCTTGCTTCCTTGCTTCCTTGCTTCCTTCCCAAACCTTCATTGCCCCCTGTGTCTCCAGGGTCAGGCACAGGAACAAGCACCACGCCATGATAATGCATTGTTTGTTACCCCTGGGACAAGAAGCCTGCCATTTCTGCATGGGGACTGGCACTTCCATGGACCATGTCCTGCAGAGATCAGTCACTCTTGCTCCTTAAAACTGGCCATTCCAGGCAGTAACTGTAGTTTTCGCCTGGCTAATGCAAACCTTCATTGCCCCCTGTGTCTCCAGGGTCAAAATCTAGCTGTTGTTTGGTTTGGAGCACATCCAGACAAAATGGGTCTACTGGGAGTGTTGTCCTGTTTTTTTTCTAGCCTTCTGTTGTAACCTGGAGTCAGATAATTTTCTCACGGCTTTCATGTAAGTGATAGCCAGTGTTTACTTAACTGTCCTTTCTGCTTTTCATTCCATTGTGGTGAGGGAAAAGTTTGAGGGACGAGCATTTCTTTTGTCCACTGAATGGAAGAGGAGGTGACACTGTCCCTCCAATCCCTTGTGGAATTGAGAAATCTATAAATATGAGAATTTCAAAATAAACTGTCTTCTTCTTGTCTTTCTGCTCAACCTAGCAGGTGTCAGAGTGGTCCTTCCTCGTGTCCTATAGCGACATCGGGAGCATTCAGTTAGGCTGGAGATGAGCTCAGTGTGCTGAATGTGTCTGAATATTTGCTGGCAGAATGGCACTGTGTAATCCTTTGTTTAAGTAAACAACCATTAAGATATTGTGGGATGCCCTGAGGTGATAAGGTGCAGAGATCTACAGAGCCTGTCTTCTTGCAGCAGAAGGGATTGATAGTTCTTCTAGAGCATATTGTGATCCAGGTCTGCCTTCAGGAAGGTTTTGGGTGTATGTGATTTGTTTGCCCCATAAAGCATCACTCAGAAGTTGCCATTTTGGGGCTATTATGTAAATTAATAAATGGACTGTTACTGCACCCATTAAACTGGACAGAAAAGGTGCAGCAGGAGGATGTCAGCTTAGGAAGCACCTCCAGGCAGGCAGGGTGACGTGCTTTAGAAAATCATCACACCAATGGCAGCTTCAGTTTAAATGAAAGACCAAGAAGATGGGCGGGGGCTGCATGTGCCCTGCTCGTTGTTCATGGGCTCCCCTGCCTTTGTTCTCCCATCTCATCTCCAACAACAGGGAATTGTCCCACTCCCATCCCCCTAACAGGCCTGGGGCCAAAAAATTAGGAAATCCTGATGAAGTCTTGCCTGCAGGTCTGTCTTGAAACTCTTCCTGCAGAAGCTGTGTTGCAAATTCCTGTCAGAGGCTGGTACCAGCTATGGCTGAGGGCCTTCCCTGGCTTTGGGAAGGGCTCTTGGAGGAAGGCTTGAAGGCTTGCTTGCTCCTCTTAGAGAGTGGAAACCACGAGTGTGACCATAGCATGCTGTAAATTGGGATTATATCTTCTCAAAACAGTGTAAAGCCTGAGATCTCCTGCATTTTGGGCATTCTGCAAACATGGAATTGACATAGAGTTAAAAAAGCTTCTGGCATGAGAGAAGTCAGATCAAACTTGGTGGTGAAAAAATCCTTTTTGGTGGGCATCAAACCTTCAAAAGATCCTCTCTGTGTCCCAGCTGGAGTGCACTGGTGATGATCATGGTACCATAGGATGGTTTCAGTTGGAAGAGACGTTAAAGACCATCCCATTCCAAACCCCTGCCATGTGCAGGGACACCTTGATACACTGTGGTTGCTTAATTAGTGCTGGAAAAAACTCCCACCTCATCATTATCCAGCCTTCCCATTTGAAAGTGGAGTGAAATAAATCCATTACAGGTGCTGTTGGGTAATGTGATTTTCTGTCTTTAAAAATAGTATTTATATTGAAAAAGAACCTCAGTTTAGTGGGTTTTTTCCAATCTCCATCTTCTGGAGAGATGTGATTACAGGAGCTGCTCAGGTTTCTCACCAGGGAAGTCTTTACACCCCTACAAAGGGCTCATTTTCTGGTGAATAATCTAGGAGTTTGAATAGTGAATAAGCTCTGAAGCCCCAGAAAACCAAAAGAAAAGCAAAACAAAAGGCAGCCAAGCAGAGCAGGAGGCTGTGGGAAGAGCTCAGGCTCTGCCCAAAGCACACTGTGTCTTGCCAAAGGCCAAAATAAGGAGAGTAATAGTGAAAAAGCAATTTCTCACTGTCTTGCCTCTAACACCAGAGCTGCTGACACAGTTTGGGGGCCAAAGGTGGCTGCCACCACTGAGATGTAAGTGATTAAAGTTCCCAAGGGCAAGATGCGAAATGTGGTGGTTTGGGGAAAGATTATCAGATAAAAATCCACTGAAACTCTCCTTTTTTTCCAGGCATGTCAGGTGTCTCATCGTTTTCAGCCTCTTCCTGGGACTTACCTGCCTCTCAGGATTCTTCCATATGAAGATTAAGGATTACAGGTAAGTGAGGCAGAATCAAGGTTGCACAGCTTTGTGTGTGTGGAGCAGCTGGGACGTGACCTCTGACACCTGATTTATCTATCATGAGGCTTGGGCTAATGCTGGAAGGGTGGTGGCCCAAAACTAGGTCCTAGATCCATGTTTGGGGAAGGAATTGAATTAGCCAAAGTGCAGCCTCTCTGGGACAAAATCAGCTGTGTGGGAAAAGAAAAGCAGATTGAGCTGGAGTCTTTGGTGAGAATCTGGGGAAAGGGAAAACTGTCTGACATCTACACTGGAGAGTTGAGGCTGGTTTGGACACAGCCTTGGGCCAGCTGCAGGTGTGGTGTCAGAGGAGCACCTGGGTTTGGCTTTGCCAAGTCTCAGAGATGGAGTGCAGCACCAGAGAGTCTCTGTGCCCCATCTGTCGCCTTCCTGCAGCATCTCAAAGAGCCACAAGGAGCAGCTGATGCCTCCCATGCCGTGCCATGCCAAGACAAACGTCATGTTCCTCAAGACCCACAAAACAGCCAGCAGCACCGTGCTCAACATCATGTTCAGGTTTGCAGAGAGGTACAACCTCACTGTCGCCCTCCCTGCTGACCAGCTCTTCCACCTGGGATACCCAAGGACTTTCATGGCCCACTTTGTGGAGGGTTTTGAAGCCATAGGCCAAAATTACAACATCATGTGCAACCACCTGCGGTTTAACCCCTTGGAGGTAAGAAAGAGCCATGACACCTGCGGAGAAACCTGGTTGGGACAGCAGGATTAACCTCTTCTCCCTCCCACAAATAGGTAAAAAAGGTGATGGCAGCCAACACCTTCTACTTCTCCATCCTGAGGAACCCCATTCCTCTGCTGGAGTCTTCCTACATCTACTACAAGAACAATGTGCCTGCCTTCAGGAGCTCCAAGAACGTGAATGACTTCCTGGCATCACCCACAAAGTACTACCTCCCAGTGGATTACGGGGCAAGCATCTACGCCAGGAATATCATGTGGTTTGACTTTGGCTACGATAACAACGCGGAGGATGACACGATGTACACCCAGGCTGTCCTGGAGGAGATCGAGCAGAACTTCCACCTCATCTTGATAGCAGACTACTTTGATGAGTCCATGATCCTCTTGAAGCACACTTTGTGCTGGGATCTGGATGATGTGATTTACTTCAAGCTCAATTCCAGAAGCCAGGACACTGTCCAGACATTGACTCCAGAAAGTGAGGAGCAGATAAAAGCGTGGTGCTCGCTGGACTGGAAGCTCTACCTGCACTTCAACCAGAGCTTCTGGAGAAGAATTGAGGAGACCATAGGGCTTGAGGTGCTGGCAAAGGAGGTGGATCACCTGCGGACCAGACAGAAGGAGCTTATGGAGACCTGTCTCTCAGACCAGCAGGCAGTGAGGAAGGATCACATCAGGAACAAAGCTCTGCTGCCTTTCCAGTCAGGGGCTGCAAATATCATGGGTTACAACCTCAGACAAGACTTGGACAACAGGACTCTGAGAACCTGCCAGAAAATGGTCATACCAGAGCTCCAGTACACGTCCTACCTTTATGCTGTCCAACACCCACACAAGAAGAGGAAGGAGCTGGGATTTCCATTGCTGTGGACCAGCCCCCAGGAGCAGATGCCGCTCCCAGTGCCCAACTAGGACATGTGGCAACCCACTGTGACTTCCCACCACTTGGCATCACCCCTTGTCTGACGCCCCTGTAACTGACCCACAGAACTCTTGTGCGTGAGGGGGAGGCAGTGGGGGCTTTGTTTGGGGTCACCAAGTTGGTGATTGGTCTCTTTTTGGGGACCTTGAGCCAAAGGCTTTGCAGTGGCCGGATCCTGGGTGATCCCGCCTGCCTGCTCCCAGCTGGAGAGAGCCAGGCTGGCTGCAGCTGGCCTAGACATTCCAGCCTCTTAATCATTAATCACGAGCGTGATCATTTGCCTTCATTTGATTTTATCTGAAATCCATCATTACATCCAGTCTGGTCACAGCTCACTGGAGCAAGTCCTGATTTGGAGGGTTTAGGGGAGGGAAATGAGGGGAGCGTGACAAGGGGACACGGTGCTGGAAGGAGCAGGAGAGACAGTGGATGTCCCATCCAGCAGCATCCACACTCAGTGAGGACTAACCCCCACAGGCTGCTGGGGCTGCCTTTGGCGTGGGAGTCCCAAGCATCCTGCCCAAAGCTGCCTTGCCCAACGGCCTGTGAGCTGTGCCTCTCACGAGTCACCAGGTGAAGGAGCCTCTGTCCCATGTGGGAGAGGTCGGTGCTCCCCTGGGAGGAGGTTTTGTGGTTTTGCCCCTCGTTCTCCTGTCCCTGGGCATGGATGTTCCTTTGGGTGCAGCATCCCTGAAGCCCTTTATCAGCAGAGACTTTTTTGGGTCTCCCCTTGCTGTGTTGGCCAAACTCTCCGGCATGGATTAGGAGGGGATGGAGTGAGGCACAGCTTTGGGCACACCGGTGCCATCGAGGGCCCTGCTGCCGCCCTCACCAGCGTGAGCAGGAGGAGATGCTGGCTCAGCTTTAAAACATTGGGTTTTTGTCAGTGTCAGTTGGCACTGACAGGTGTGTTGGGAACGTGTGACAAGCAGTGACACCAAATCCACTGGGCTTGGTGCTGCCATCCTCACAAACCTTCCTGGCACTGCCACAGCAGCAAGGCCCCGGATGGCAGGGTGGGGAGGATGGGTCTGGGGTCACTCGGCAGGCAGTGTTCCCTTGGGAGTGAAGCTGTGGGGCAGCAGCTCCAGCCAGGAAGCAGGAGTGATGGTGTCGGGGGAGAGGGGTGAGAACCAGAGCCAGGATTTTCCTCAGCTGTGTTTAGCAGCTGAGGCAGGGGTTAACCAGCCCAGGTGTTCAGCAGGATCAACCCAGATTAACAGCACTTCCACGGTCCCCTGCTACAGGAACCCTCACTAAAATTAACTCAAGGCTTGAGAGGCTTTTGTAGCAGCCAGGCGGAGCTGCTGGAGCCACACGTGGTCACCCTGGGCCATCCCAGGGGCCCTTCCCGGGCAGTTCTGCAGCCTCCGCCTCAGTTTTCCCCTTGGAGCTTCTGATCTGTGACTTGCCGTGTGATTTTTGTCAAGCCCTTTTAGCTAAACTGATGACAGAGATGGAATATAGGTATAAAAATAGTTTCTTAGTAGTTGATCTCTGTGCAGGTGGTGGTCCTGGGAAGGTTGGGCATCCTGGGGGGGTTGGGGGTCCTGGGAAGTTTGGGGATTCTGTGGTGCTGGGGGTCCTGATAGGGCTGGGGATTCTGGAAATGCCAGGGGTCCTGCAAGGGCTGAGGATCCAGGGAAGGTTGGGGTCCTGGGGAAGCTGAGGATCCTGGAAAGACTGGGAAGGCTGGGGGTCCAGGGAAGGTTGGGGGTCCTGGGAGGGCTGGGACCATCTGCACCACAGCCCCCAGGCTGGGGAGCTCACGGCTGGAGCACCTGGACAGGGAGGCCTGGCCTCTCCCAGGCTGCAGGAGGAGGGAAACTGAGGCAGGAGACGCAATCCCCACCCCAGGGATCCCCGTGCTTCCCCTCCCGGGGGTCCGAGCAGGGCGGCTCGGCAGCCGCGGGGCCCCGGCGCTGCCCGGGCCCATAAGGGCGCCTTTGTGCCACGGGCGCCGCACCAGCGCCGCTGCTGACTCAGGGATTTGCCCCGGGCACCGCCGTGGCAGCCCCGTGACCCATCGGAGGGGGCACCCTGCGAGGGAACGGGGTGGCAGCGGAGCAGTGAGGCGACAGCTCTGCGGAAAGCCGGCCACGGCGACAACCGGCGCTACCCCGTGGTGGGGCCGAGGGACAGAGGGGACGCTCCAGCCGAGCAGGACCCGGTGAGTGCCTTCACTTCTCCGGGGGGTATTGAATCAGCAAAAGCTCCTGATGAAACCACAGGTGAGAGCGGCTTGTGGCTGCTCCAGCTGAGCCTGGAGCGGATGCCCACCTGCTTCTGTGGTGGTAATCTCCAGGGGAATGTAGGGACAAGCTGGGGACGGCTGACCGTAGTGTCACTCCTGTCCCTGAAGGAAAGGCATCTGGGGACAGCTCTCGCCCACTGCCACAGGGACAGCCCGGCTGGGGACCCCACTGTCCGTGCTGTGCACCTCCGGTTCCCCCCACAGAGGAGCGGGAACAAGGGGCCGGCTGAGTCCATTGCACGGGAGGCACCGGAGGGAGGCACAGGAGCACTCCCTGACCCTCTCATATGAGCCGGGGCTGCTCCGGGGCTCTCGTCTGTGGGCTCTGCCCTCCCAGTGCCCGCTGGAAGAGAGCAGGGAGCTGCAGGTCTCACCCTGCTCTTTGCTCACTGGCCTAGATTTTCCAGACAAGCACCTTAAATATCAAATCCATTTTATTTCATTTTATTTTGGGGTCCCCAGGCCAGCCTCCTCGCTCATACCCTATGCCCTGACCCACCTCTGAGCTGTGGTGACTTGCCAGCGCACATTCAGCCCCTCTCCACCCCAGCCCTGCCCCTCAGCCCCTGCTCTCGGGGGGTTACCCAGACCCAAGGCCACCAAGTTAAACCCCAAACCCTCCCAAGGACAACCCAGCGCCCCTGGCCATGCCCAGCAGCCCGTCCCCGCACCTTCATCAGCCCACCACATCCTTCTGCTGCAGCTGCCATGGGCTCCCGGCACTTCCCCGCCCGGACCGTGCTCTTCGAGAAGGAATCCAACGGTGTCACGTACCGTGTGCCCGCCCTGCTCTACCTGCCCTGCGTGGCCAAGCTGCTGGCGTTTGCCGAGGAGCGGCTCAGCGCCGACGATGCCCACGCCAACCTGCTGGTGCTGCGCCGCGGCACCATCTACGGCAGCTACGTGGAGGTGGGGCTGGGGTGCACCCAGCGTGGCCGGGGACACGCGGGGCTGGGGACAGGCCGGGGGGGCTGTCCTCATCGCCTGTGTGTGACACAGCCACGTGGGGAGGGGAGGCTGGCGTGGGGGAAGTGAATCACAGAGTCATGGATTGGTTTGGGTGGGAAGGGACCTCCAAGGCCACCTCATTCCATGCCCTGCCAGGTTGCTCCAAGCCCCATCTAACCTGGTCTGGAACAGTTCCAGGGATGGGGCAGGCACAGCTGCTCTGAGTAAAAAAGTGGGATGGTCCTTAACCCTCTCATCCCTCTCTGTCCTCTCCTCCTCCTCCTCCCTGGGCAGTGGGAGGACATGCGTGTGCTGGAGACGGCAACACTGCAGCACCATCGCTCAATGAACCCCTGCCCGGTCTACGATGAGTTCACGGGCACCCTCTTCCTCTTCTTCATCACGGTGCTGGGCAGGACACCCGAAGCCTACCAGATTGTCACTGGCCAAAATGTCACCCGCCTCTGCTGTGTCACCAGTGCTGACCAGGGCCTGAGCTGGAGCACAGCCACAGACCTGACGCAGCAGGTCATTGGTGCGACCATCAAAGGTACCCATCCACAGGGGGGTGAGGAGAAGGGAGAGCAGCCAGCAAGGGGGTGGCCCTGTGTTTTTGGCCTCCTGGAGCCACCAGTGGCATCTCTGGGGGTGACCTTGATGCAGGAATCCCACAAGCATCCAAAAGGGTGGAAGAGGACCTCAAGCAGAGGGCAGAAGGGATGGAGGGAATATCCATATCACTTACTGGGGATGGGTAGAAGCTGGAGAGGCCCCATAGCCATGGGTAGGAGCATGTGTGAGGACAACCAGGCAGCGCTGGGCTCTGTTACCCTCCCACCCCACCGCTTGGCTTGGCTTGATTGAGAAGGCCATGGGGACCCTTCCACACTGGGTGTGGCAGGGCACCATGGTGGTCACAGGGCACCCCATCCCACCTTCACCCCATCCCATCTCCGCTCCCCAGACTGGGCCACGTTCGCGCTGGGCCCCGGCCACGGGATCCAGCTGCGCTCCGGCCGGCTGCTGGTGCCTGCCTACAGTTACCACATCGACTGCAAGGAGTGCTTCGGGCAGCTCTGCAAGACCACCCCGCACTCCTTCGCCTTCTACAGCGACGACCACGGCCGCCGCTGGCGCTTCGGGGAGTTCATCCCCAACCTGCAGACGGGCGAGTGCCAGCTGGTCTCGGTGGACGAGGAGGATGGATCCAACGTCCTCTACTGCAACGCCCGCAGCCCCTTGGGCTTCAGGGTCCAGGCGCTCAGCATGGATGACGGGGCCGTCTTCCACAGGGGGCAGCTGGTCCAGCGGCTGGTCGAGCCCCCCCACGGCTGTCACGGCAGTGTCATTGGCTTCCCTGCACCCCTCGTGTACGTCCCCACCGCCTCCCGGGACACTGTGATGCCCCTCCAGGGCTCAGTTCATCGGCTGCTCCCTGGGGCCCTCCAGGGGTTTGGGCACCTGCCTGCCCGATGGGCAGGAGGTGCTGAGCTGCCCACTGGCAACCACCATGAGCCAGATGGCCCCGATGAGGATTGTCCTACCTCAGGGCACCACGATGATGCCCCCAATGTCACCTTGGTCCAGGGCGACTCTGCAGCAACCCCCAACCCTACTCCCTTCTTCCAAGCACCAACCTGGATCCTCTACTCCCACCCCACCAGCTCCATGTCACGGGTCAACATGGGGGTTCACCTGAGCACCTTCCCCAGGGACGCGGAGAGCTGGACAGAGCCCTGGGTCATCTACGAGGGCCCGAGCGCGTACTCGGACCTGGCTTACATGGAGCTGCCCTACAGGGACGCGCCGGTGGCCGGCGGCACGGCCATCGCCTTCGCCTGCCTCTATGAGAACGGCTTGAGGTCGCCCTACGAGCAGATCTCCTTCAGCATGTTCACGCTGCACGACGTGCTCCAGAACATCCCCCTGACAGCTGCTGCTCCCCGGCGGGGCCGTGGCCCCATGTGCCACGGGGGGAAGAGGAGGCGAAGGAGCTGCCTCGTCTCCTAGAGCCCCCCAGGGCAGCTTCCCCCACCCCCCAGTGCTGGATCCTGGAGCATCAACCCATAGCCTGGTTCTTGCCACCATCCAGCACGGCCACAGCACACGGAGGAGCCTTACTGTCCCCAAACTGGGTTTTGTCTCATTTTTATTGCTATTTTTTAAATTCTGTATTGGTTGGGTGGGGAGGCTTTTGCCCCCAGCACCACCCCAGGCTCCTCTCCAAGCGGGAGCCACCTCTGGGAACAGATACTGGGGGGGCAAGAGCAGCAGAGCCAGGGGTACCCTGTGCCTTCCCTGTGTGCCAGGTGCTGGCTCAGGAGGATGTGATGCTCCAGCTGTGCCATACCTGGCGCCACCACACTGCTCCAAGGGCTTCCTCCCCTTGTTAGAAATACTTATGCTATAAAAGTATGTTCTATAATGTTAAAGTCCTTCTTTTTCATGAAAAGACTTTTTCTCAATGGTCTCTCTGAAGTCACTGTGAGGGTTTGGGCTGGGGTAGAGTTCTATTCCTTTATTGTAGCTGGGATGGGGCTGGCTTTTATACTTGGGCTAATGATACAGAAATGTTTGTATTGCATCCCTTGTCTGGCTGGGCTTTTAGTTCTCTCTCTTTGTTATTTTCCTTTTCATTACTATTTATGATTATTATTTCAATTATTACACTGTTCTTATGTCAACCCAGGAGATGTCTCACTTTTACCCCTCCAGTTCTCTCCCTGTCCCACAGGATGGGGGTGAGTGGCTGGGTGGTGCTCAGGTGCCAGCTGGGGTTCAGCCACCCCAGTGGCCCAGTCACTGTTTAACCTGGTCTGGGCTTTGGTGTTTTGATGTGCCATGGCCATCACTGCTCTCCTCTGACCCCTGTCAGTGCGGGGGCAAACCCCCTCCCAGCACAGGCAGGCTCAGGCCCACACTGGCTCCTGTAAAGGTTATGGGGAGGGGGTTGAGCACAGGAGTGGGGTCCTGCTCCTGGGAATGAGCAGCAGCTGCTCCTGACACCGGTGTGTGGGTGAACTTTGGGGGGGCTACACCTCAATTCCAGCTCTGCCTCCCCCAGCATGACTCCATGCAAGTGCCCCAGCTCAGCTCCTCGGGTCTCCTTCACCAGCTCAACTGCCCTAAATATGAACTGATGAACAACATCTTCAGTCTCTGACACCTCCATGTCTCGTTTAGCACCGGGGTGAGTGGAGGCTGACAAGTGACAACACAGAGAATAGAGATTTTTGGTTGCCTTGAAGTTGCAAAATGGAACTTAAAGACTAACTAGCAAGTTAGACAAGGGTGTAAAGCAGACACACAGGATGCTAAAGGTAGCTGGAACGAGTGGAGAAAGAGGCAATGAGGAACACAGTGACTTTTGTGTAAAGTTATGTAACAAGAAACAACAGCTCGTGGCCTGAGAGAAGTTCAAGGCAAGGTCATGACCTTGGGGCACTCAGTGAGTACAACCACCAGAGACCCGTTTGGACAACCCTCTAGGACCAAAAAAGGACTTCCAGGAAGTGATGGAGGCATGTAAATTAATTCTAGGAAGGTGATGTTTGTGTATTCTCTAGGAAGTCCCTTGTAATGAGTATGTCTGATCACGATGGAATAAACACCCCGTGGTGAAGTTTCACAACACACATTCAGTTAGAGGGGATATCCAGCGTGCGTCCAGAAAACAATTCCTGCTTTCTGATGCTTCAAATCGTGCTAGAAAATCGGTTCTCTGCCTCATTTCAGTATCACAAGGTGTGGCCGAGGCAGCTGCTGGGCTCATGCCAGGATGCTGGGAGCCAGGCCCTCTCCTCCATCCCTTACCGGGCCAGTTTCCAACCCCAAAGGGCCGCCAGCCCCAGGGGAAGGGGTGTGCTCCGGGCCGGGGCATCTGCACAGGAGCAGCCCTTGGCACACTGGCCCCACACGCTGCTTCAGCCCCCGGGGTGCCCGTCCCCGCAGGAGCTCTGTCCATCTCACACAGGGCTCTGCACCGGGCTGGTGGCACAGCTCCTGCCCTGCCCCCTCCACGGCGAGTGCCAGCAGCCAAGTGACCCCCGGGGTGACCCCTCCTCCGAGCGGCAGCCCCCTGGCACCGCCACCGGGCCCTACTTGCCCTCGCAGAAGCCACAGAGGCAGCCCAGGCAGCCGTTGAGGATCTGGAGCAAGGCCAGCACCATCTCGGCCACGCTGATGAGCAGCAGGAGGGAGAACAGGACGACGTGCCAGCTCACGATGCCCTCGGGCTCCAGGCAGATGCTCCAGGTGCTCCGAGTGTACAGGTAGTTCTCAGCCCTGCGTGACGGGAAAGGAGAAGGTGCAGGATGCTGCCTGCAGCAGGTCCAGAATCCCTGCAGAATCCCCCAGGCACCCCATGGGATTCTGTGCTTTTCAGGGGGACCTTTGCCACCGAGACCAGCTGGAGAGGATCAACAGAACATCGCTGGGATCCACAGAGTGGTGGTATTTTCCTTATTCTGTCCCAGTCACTCTCTCTCTGTCCCCCCTCCCCCCTCCCATTTTCTATTTCTTTCTTTCTCTCTCTCTCATATTTGCTATCAAATAAAACCCATACTACTGACTGGCATATGGTCTCGTTTGCACCTTAATTCGGGCAGAGGAATTTCTAAGAACCTCAATAATCGGCTTGTGACACCTTCATCCCGAGGATGAGCAGGATTAGGGGGGGTGATGGAGATGGAAAGCACCGTGTAGAAATCCATGGCAGGTGAGGACTCTTTGAGCTCCTTGAGCAGGGTCTTGCCTCAATCACCACCAGCAAGCGCCCACCCATCTCACCACCTTAATTAATCCACTTAATTAGCAATAAATTGATGAGGCAGCACCGGTGACTCAGCCCCTCACCTGGCATGGGGCCCCTGGTCGATGGCATCCAGGAAGGGGTAGCCCCAGAGGGCTCCGTGCCTGAGGCCGAGCTCGGTGGTGTTGTAGAAGCAGAGGGGGCCGTTGGTCAGCCCCACCCCGGAGAGGACGAAGCAGGCGGCAGCGCCCAGCAGCGCCAGCTTGGAGAGCACCACGGAGATGAACGCCTGCAGCGAGCACCCACGGGGGACACGGAAGGTCAGGGGGGGCTCCAAACGGCAGCCGCAGCTTGTCAGCAGAGTTTGGGAGGGGGAAAACTCCCCTTTCCCAGCTGAGGCTGAGGATGGAGCCATCACTGGGCCGGGCAGAAGTGGGCAGGGAGAGGCAGGGACCTGCAGAGCCCATCCCAGCGCTCACACGGAGCCCTGTCCTCGGGGGAGGTGGAACCCTGCCATTATAGGCTATTATAGGGCCCTTGGAGAGCAGCACCCTGCCAGGACCTGCTGTGGGAGAGGGGCACCCGTGGGACCACGAGAAAGGGCTCTGTGGCCCAGCACAGGAGAGGGGGACCTGTCACAATCCACCGTGGGAGAGGAGGATCCCCGCCACATCCCCCGGCCAGANTCACTGGGCCGGGCAGAAGTGGGCAGGGAGAGGCAGGGACCTGCAGAGCCCATCCCAGCGCTCACACGGAGCCCTGTCCTCGGGGGAGGTGGAACCCTGCCATTATAGGCTATTATAGGGCCCTTGGAGAGCAGCACCCTGCCAGGACCTGCTGTGGGAGAGGGGCACCCGTGGGACCACGAGAAAGGGCTCTGTGGCCCAGCACAGGAGAGGGGGACCTGTCACAATCCACCGTGGGAGAGGAGGATCCCCGCCACATCCCCCGGCCAGAGCCCTGCTGCGGTTCGGGGTCCCGGCGCTGCCTTACGTTGTGGCGAGTGCCGCAGCCGGAGCAGCCGGAGCGCTGCCAGCCCAGCGCCGTGACGTGGGTCCCCGCCAGCAGCACCTGGGGACAAACACACAGCTGGGGGACAAACACACACCTGGGGGGAAAAACACACAGCTGGGGGACACACACACAGCTGGGGGACACACACAGCTGGGGGAACAAACACACAGCTGGGGGACAAACACACAGCTGGGGGGACAAACACACAGCTGGGGG
>VYXC01006470.1:22162-78416 GCA_013397175.1 Platysteira castanea
GCAGGAGGGACGGGGAATCCCGCGGAACTCACGGCGATGCCGCCGCCCCAGACGCCCGGCACGGCCTTGGCGTGGCTGCTGATGCGCCCCTGCAGCAGGTACCGCGCCGCTCCGCCGGGGAAGAGCAGGAGGATGCTGGCAGCCACCGAGAGCGTGCCCAGCGCCAGCAGGCAGGGCCCCACGATGCGGCTGCACTTCCCCACGCACATGGCTGTCCTGCAAAGGGGGGAAGAGCAGGAGAGGGAAGGGCCGCATTTGGCCCCGCAGCGCCCCAAGGGTTCCCCACCCCGAGCCCATCTCACAGCTGGGGGAGTTGCTGGGTTGTGCTTTTGGCTCTCAGCCCACCCCGCTGGCACTGCCCCTACCTGAGGGCAATTTCCAGTGGAAACTCCGATATTTCTTTGCCGAATGGGCAGTGGAGCTCCCACACCAAAGCCCAAGACCTGTGCGCCCGCAGGGTTGGTGTGGAGCACGCCCGGGGCACACAGGTTTCTCTCTGCTGCTGTCTCTGTTATGCTAATGTCCCCAAGTCCTGTTCCCCTACTGACCATTCCGAATGTTCCCTCCGCCCCGAGGACTCTTTACTTGAGGATGGAGTTTTCCCATGAGCCCTGTCTTTGCTCCCAGACTGGGATGCGTGCGGGGTAAAAAATAAACATCTTTGAAAATCTATGCAAAGAGCCTTCCCTCTTCTTTCCCACTGGTACAACTGTCTTCAGAAAGGTTACACGGACTGCAACAGGTTGGCTCTTCCAAAATGTGTCCCAGCTCATGGCAGGAGGAGATGCTCTTTAAGGTCCCTTCCAACCCGAACCAGTCTGAGGTTCCATGAAACTATTACTGCAGGGAGCCAACCACCCACCACGGCTCAGTTTGGCTTTCAGTGTTTAAAACGAGCAGGAGGGAGCTGGGAATGAGGCAAAATCCTTGTACAAGGGCTCGTGAAAGCACATCAGTCTCCAATCAAATCCGACAGCAATTCCATCCCTGCCGCACTCTAGTCCTACCATAGGTCTGAGTATGCTGAAACTAGTTAAACTTAATTAAGAAAACGTTATTACCGACCTTCCAGTTCCACTGGCATCCTATTAAGTTAGGAGCTTATCTAGAAAGCACCTGCCCATCCCCAGGTGATCCCTTGTCCAAAATTGCCTCTCTTCTGTGCCTACAAGACCCTCATCTTGTACAGGATGTCCACTGGTCCCTCTGGGACTGCTGAAAACCCCATGGTTTGCTGTTGCCCTGGCTCTCAGGTGTTTTCTACCCTGAGTTCTTTTTGCTCAAAGTTGGGTTTATGCATTTTCCCCTCTCCTGGTGGATCACAACCCATTTTGCACAAGCCCCCCCCAGGTCGAGCTGTTTCCTGCTCTGGCTGATTTTTCTCATGCTCGCTCTGGCTCTGCAAAGCAGAAGCAGCCGCGGCACCGTGCGGTTGTTCCCACGGGAAGAGCTGCCCCAGCCCCCTCAGCGCCGGGGAGGAGCGGCCGGGGCAGCGGCACTGCCCTGGCACGGCCCTGGCACGGCCCTGGCACGGCCCTGGCACGGCCCGAGGGGCACAGCAGCCACGCCGGTCCCTGCAGGACCCTGGGGAGCGCTGAGCAGGGAGCAACAGGGCTGGGAGACCTGTGTGGAGAGGACAAGCCGAGACACCTGAGGTGGACCATCAGCTCTGCCCATCCTGGAATTCCTCCTCTCTTGATTTCCATCCTCCCTGCCTTGGTTACAGGGAATTTAGGGCCTCTCGCCCGCAGTGAGGTCCTGCCTGCAGTGCAGGGATTGTGTGTGGTTATTTACCCCCACGGCCCTGAGCACCCAGTGCTCAGTGCCACCTCCCCAGCACCTTCTGGGACAGCTCCTGCTCCTCTGAGCTCACAGCCTGGGCTCTCCCCAGCCAGAGCCTTTCTGCACATCTCCCCTCAGCCTCTCCAAAGACTCTCCTTCCCCTCCACCGCTGCCCTCTCCCTGGGGATGGCAGGGGTCTCTTTCCCCCAGGACCCTCCCAGGGCGTGCTGTCCCCTCGGAACATTCCCCTGAGCAAGCAGCTCCTCGGCCAGTCCAGACAAAGCCCTGTGCAGGAGAGGCAAAGCCAAAGCACAGGGTTCCAGTCTCCATCGGGACCCTTTAAAGCAGGACTCCCTTCTGCCAGCACCTCCACCACCAGCAAAGCCCAGGGAACCTGCCCTCCCCACCCCTCAGCTTACCTGCGGCGATGCCAGGCAGAGCCAGCACCGTGCCCCCTCCTCGGAGCCCTGTCCCGGGGCTGCCACCCTCGGGTCGCTATTTATGACCCTCGGTGCTCCCTCCCCCGCCAGGGCCGCCCACCCCAGCGTGATCTTGCACCCGCACATCCCAGGGAAGGATGACTGCCGGGATGAGCCAGCCTCTGCCAACGCCGGGGCTGCGCCTCTGCCTTGTTCTTCCCCATTTCAGAATTTACAGTGGCAGAGTTCACCAAACAGGCACAACCTCAGATTTTAAGGCTCCACCACATCTGCAGTAACCAGTGCCCCAGTAGTGAACACTGCTGCTCCTGGAGCAAACTGGGGTGAATATGTTGGGTTAATACTTTCCTCTCCCACTAACACTTCAATAAAAGCTTCAGAATAAACATTCCTGCCTCTTTTGCTTCCTCACAGGTGTCTCAGCTTTTCCTCAGCTGTTGAGTGCATCCCCACCACGCGTGCATCTCATGCCTCGGTAATAAGATTGAGAGAGAAAGGTTATTTCTGGATATCTTCATTATTGTAGGTCATCAGACATCAGCATTTCCTACCTGCCATGGCTGGCAGTTAATGTGCAATGGGGAAATTCCAGTTCCCACAGAGAAGGTCAGGAACAGGATCAGGAGAACAGGAGTGGCTTCTGTGTCCGAGAACAGGAGTCAGAGAAGCTGTAGCACCAAAAAATGGCGAAAATGGGGCAGTTTTGTTGGCAGAGGAGCTGCAGGTGGCACAAGCAAAGAGAACAGCTCATGGGCTGTGCGGGCAGAGGGAAGAACCTTCTCAAAGAAGAGTTTTGAGAAGGTTCCTATTCCTGCTGCATTCATGCTGAGCACCTGAGGCTGGGGATGGGGCTCCTGTGTGCCATAGCCATGAAGCCACTGCAGAGCCCCGAGACAGCTGTGCCCTGCCAGGGCAGTCCAGGCAGCATTTGGGGAGCTGCCTTTGGTGCCCTCCCCAGCCTGCTCTCCCCAGGGTGACCCACACAAGCAGCATTTGCTGACTTTGGCTTTTCCTGCTTTCCAATCAATGAGTCCAGGGGATAAATCCTGCTCCAGGAAGAAACAGAAGAGAACTGAAGCCCTCCAAGAGCCACATGGGAAAAGATGAATGGGTGAGGCCAAGTTACAGCAGGTAATTCCATTCCTCTGGCAAAAATAAACTGAGCAGCAGATTATCTGACAGTTCCTCTGGAAGGAAAATCGGAGCTGGCACCAGGAGAGGAATTCCTGTTTTAGTCACAGAATCTCAGCTCAGTCTGAGTGGGAAGGGACCCAGAGATCAGAGTCCAGCCCTTGAGTGAGAGGTCCATGCAGGGATCCACCCTGAGGCCTTGGCATCAGCAGCACCGTGCCCAAGCACCTGAGTTAATCTCAGGCTGTTTTATCCTTAAATAAG
This sequence comes from Platysteira castanea, assembly GCA_013397175.1. Lineage (NCBI taxonomy): Eukaryota > Metazoa > Chordata > Aves > Passeriformes > Platysteira > Platysteira castanea. The sequence continues at coordinate 25,780 of VYXC01006470.1, forward strand.
ACAAATTAGTCTCTAAAATGAAGACAGAGACAACGCATGCAGGCTAAGCAGAGTCCAAGTTCTCCTTCCTCTTTTTCTTACATAGAAAGAGGGGAACCCATTCTCCACTCTGCTGGGAGAAAATGTTTTGCAAGCCCATCCTGTGCCTTTCCTACGTCACAGCAACCTGAGGTTCCCACCACACACATGATCTGCTCCATCATCTCCCACAGAAAACCCCACGCCAGGAAGTGTGAAGCATCAGCGTGACAGTGTCTTTCCAGGGCTGCTGATCCTTTCCTTATAAGAGTAATCATAACAGAAGGCTAATTTTAGCCCTGCACATGAGGAGCTGTGTGCTTGCTTTTCTCACACCAGAGTTCAGCTGGGAAAGTATCAGCACAGCAATTATGGGCGAGGAACTTGCTGCCAAGTCACCCAGTCCTGGTGCAGCCAAACTGGGCCCACGTAACCCAGTTCCAGCTTGGCAAGGTCCTGCTGCTGGTTCCTCCCTGTGTCTGAGGAGACACAATAAGGACGCTCTCGCACCTGCCAGGTTCAGCAGAAAGGAAGGAATAATGGCCTTTATTGTTTACATTATCTCATTTTTATACACGTCCCAACTCCACCAGGGATTGGAGGACATGTCACTTCCTTCTCAATCCCACTGGAGAAGAAAGGTGCTCGTCAAAGTTCTCTTATCACAAAAGGAATGAAAACCAGAAAATACCGTTAAGTAAACATTGGCTATTATTTACATGAATCTGTGTGAAAGAATTCTGACTCCAAGGTTAAAAACAGAAGGCTTACAAAAATCCAGGGCAACACCTCCCAGCTGAAGAGATGCCTTCCCTTGCTGCTCCCCTGCCCTTCACTTCCCCAGACTCCTCTGGGCCGGGGACATTGCACTGCAGGCTGGGTTTCAAGAGAGGTTTGGCTTCCAGGAGAACCAAACAGACTGAGCTGAGTCTGAGCTGGTGAGAAGGAACCGTTCTGTGCCAAACCAGCTCCACCTCGGGCCTGGATGGAAGATGTTCAGCACGACTCACGTCTCTCCCTCTCCTCTCCGTAGCATCTGCGAATCTATTTCTGCCACTACTCAGCCAAGACTTCTCTAAAATCCCCTTAGGCAGGACCTGCAGGGTGTTTGTGGCTAGAACTGAGTGAGGAAACACCAACACAATGCTGGACAACGTTCTCTTGAGGGCTTACAAACATCACCTGAATTTACAGTTCAGATAAACCAACCCCGTGAGAAGCTGGAAGTTTACAGGAAGGAAAAACAAGTATTTGAAACCCAAGAGGTATTTTGAGTTGGAGGCATCCCTGTAGTTCCTTGACCTGCAGACTGATGAGGAAAGATTCCCAGCTCAGTTGGAACTGGAAATATTTTCCTAGGCTGCGTGGAGAGTCCGGGGTTTTCCAGCTTCAAGGCCGTGGCAGGGGCTGAGTTCCATTGTTCCAGCCAGGAACGTGAGGATGACCCAAAATTGATTTCCTCATTTCTGTTTCTCCACTGCACCTGCCAAGTCCTTGTCCAGAAGGGGCTCTGCTCCTTGGCGTTTCATGTGAAGCCACGACAGGAATGTCCCAAAGACAACTGCACAAGTCAGAGGCTCTGCCTTGACAACACCTGCACCAGGAGCACACTGACAGTTCAGAACAGAAAGCTCCATTTCCTCTGCTCTTTCACTGGGAAGATGGAAAATCCTAGCCCTGCCTCTTTTTATTAGTTTTCATACGGGTATTTTTCCTGCCAAGGTCCTGTAAATTTCTCTCACTTCAAGATTTTGGATCCTCTAGAACAGCCTGCAGCTTTCTTGGGCAGTGCTGTCATCACCTCATCCTTCTACCCCAGTATCCTTAAGGAAAAACTCAGGAACTCCCCATGTAACACAGGGACAGACTTTCATTAGAACTAAACCAACAAATAAACCCCAACCCCAAAAAACCAAGAGCTGAAGAAAGCTACTGAAAACAGTTTGTTTTATTTCCAGGATCAAATATTACAATAGGACATTTACATATATTTATAAAAAATGCAGCAGTTGTGTATATAGATCAGAGGTTTCCTTGAGTTTGGTCCCTCCCAGCACAGTGAGCTGAAAACTTTCAAATTAATCCTCTCCCTTCTCCCACGTGAAGTTGCCATCGTTGAACAAAGTGACCACTGTGAAAAGTTGTCCCTTAGAAACTGGATGTTCCCCAGTTCCAGGAAACAGCCTCATTTTTAAAAAAACCCATCTGTCCTGGAGTCTGGTGTCTCTGAGTTGAGTTTCACTTCATATAAACCTGGTCTATAAAATAGCACCTCATCCATCCCCTGCTCCACACAGCTTCAGTTCCACACCTCCCATGCGGGCACCATTTCACCAGCAGTTACAAAGTGACTTTTCTCTGCCCTGCAGACACTCCCAGCGATCAGACAGGGAGCAAATCCCGAATTTCTGCCCTCCCACAAGGTGCCCGTGGAACACAGGGGATAACCCGAGGCAGGCTGAGGCACTGCTGGCAGGTGCAGCAGGCTCTGGGGACTCAACCCCGTGTGTGTAAATACATATGGCTCTGTTTGTCGGGAGTGCAGACACCAAGCACCTCACGGACAGAGGAGATGGGAATAAAAATCATCCCAGAAAGGGCATCCATGAACCCCAGCAGCTCCAAGTCCCAGCAGGGTACTGCCAGCAGAGCAGCCAGCACAGGGCGCAGCATCAGTTTGTCTTTGAAACAGGAGCTGTTCCTGTTTTTGAAACAGGAGCTGATTTAGAGAAAATCACTTGTGAAAATAAATAAATAGAAAGGGTGAGGGAGAGCAGAGGCTGGAGCTGAGTCTATGGGAACAGCCTGACAAGGCACAGCCAGTCCTTAAGGGACAGTGACTTTGCACTTCACCCACCTGAAGCACATCTCTGCCACCCCTTCTCCTCTGGAACACCAGAACCCTTTGATCAACTTCAGTAAACAGGGATTCAACCAGAACAAAGCAGTGATGTTTAATACAAACTAAACAGGAATAAAAACGAAGTGGTAAGGCCCTGAAATGACACAGATCTTCCCACTAACAAGGACATTCCTACACAGATCCCTGCGTTCATTTTTATGGGGTTTACTGAAAAACCACCACATTTCAAGCATCTCTGCAGTGTTTGCTACCTGACCAACAGCCCAAATGCTGCCCGGCCCCTAAAAGAAAACTGGTTTTAATGTAGCCCTTGTTGCTCGAGTTCTGGTGAAGAAGCTCGGTGCTGTGACAGGAACAGGAATTTGAGACCCTTCAGCAGAGGCTGAGTTACTAAAACCTGCACCAAGCCCAGTTTCTGCAAAGGTACAAACCACAGCAGCAGTCCCAGGGCACGCTGAGTGCACAGATCAGCTCTGAAGGACGAGGACCCTGTGAAACACAAGCTGGACAAAGGAGAAGTGTCACCTCCCCCTAAGAGTGAGGAGAAGGTCAGGGAGCTCAGGGGAGAGCTGATGGAAAATTCCTGTTTAGATCTGCTTAGGAATAATAGTACACCTGGATGCCTTTTACAGACAACTCTATTTTACAAGGCTACCTGCACACACTGGACATTCCCCTAAGACTGGTGGTGTTAACTGAGCTGATTTACCAGGAAAAGCAACGTGCTGCAGTCCTTGAGTGTCAGAAATGGTAAAAATCGCAGGCTTTTGTTCAAAGCCCAAAGGAAATTACAAAAGTATGGCCAGAAGTGCTTGGCCCAGCCTTTACCTGCCTTTTTTAGGCCCACAGGGAATGCTGAGAGGTTGAAGCTGGTCAATCAGCTCGACTTAAGAGCATCACAAAGATCCAAAATCCTTCTGTGGGCCTCTGAAATGGGAACTAAATGTGTCAGTGGCACCTGGCAGGGAAAGCCCGTGCTTGTTCCCCCTTCTGTTCCAGAATCCTGGTTGTGACTGGGACTGCTGGACATCACATCCCCAAAAGAAGCCGTGTTGGATGAAGAGCACAGGCAAAGGGAACATCTCCACCAGCAGCAAGGAGCTCCAGCTTTAAACACGACAGCCCTGAGCAGTTCTCCACTCAGAAAAACCTGCCCTGCCTGCATGCCCTGCTGCTCCCTCAGCCCCACCAGTCCTTGCACCACCACATGCAAATCCTGACCAAGTGACACCCGCAGGAAGCCACAAACCACAGCCTTTGAAGGATTTGTTTCCTTTGCCCTTCGTGGTTCAACGTTGTATTGCCCAATCAAATTGAACACATTTTTTCCAGCAAAGGCAATTTGAGCTTCAGATTTCACATCTAGAAGTGACTGTTTAAAGGCTCTTTAAACAGTGCCCAACCAGCCATCACCTTCACTGCCATGAGCTGTCCCAGGCAGGACTTGATTCATGTTTTCCACATTGCTCAGGCCAGCAAAACTCATTCCTCCAAAGGGATGAAGAGCTGAAGAGGTTCTGTCCTGCTTGGTGCAGTTTCTCATCAGCTTTCAGCCCCCGCAGCACAGCTGATGTGTGTCACAGCACGGGGTTGGTTTGGCTTGGGAAGGAGAGGGAGAGGAATGAATGAAGAGAAGAGCCACATGCAGGGATACATATTCCTTAAAAGTTCTTGCTCTTGCTTAAAAATTCTGTCTCTTGCTCTCAAAGCAAAGCACAACGAAAGTGATAGAAAAAACCACACTGTGACACTGAAACAAAAAAAACCCCAACCCAGAATCAGTTTCCTGGGACAGAACAAACTATTAGAAACCACATGAAAATGCCATTTTCAATGGAAATGTTCCACTTCCCATTCTTCTTTTCCCTGTTTGAGCAAATCCTGGGCTCACCACAGAGCTCAGCCCAGCCCCACACAGAGGAGCAGGCCCGGGAGGGGCAGGGGAGGGAAGCTGCCAATAAATCCCACCTGGGACTTGTTATTGCAACCAGACAGCTGGGGCTGCTTCGGGAAGCTTTGGGTCTACAGGGAAATGTGGATTAGGAATCTGGACATCCAGGAACTGAAGGATCCTTCAGTCTGGAGGTGCCACTGCTGCTTCACAGGCCAAACACAAGACTCCTCTCACTTCCCATGCTGGCAGCAGCCTCCACGCCAGGCTGTCTGTACAAACCAAAGATGACATCTGCTGTCACATCGAGCACTGATCAGGAAACTGAGATGAGATTCTGCTTTCCTGACACTACATCCTGCAGCAGAAAGGGAAATCAATTCCTGCAATTGCATGATTACATGCAAACCTCAATTAGGAGCAGGAGACAGCTGTGAGCTGAAGTTTCCATGGGGAACGCAAGACATTTTCTGTGATTTCTTGCATTTAAAGGTTCCAAAGTACAGATGCTAGTATGGAATCAAAAGGCAAAATATCTTGAAAAACTGGAATATGTAAATTTTTTTAAAGACTAAAGTCTTTAACAAGGACAATCATCTGAGAGTGGCAGAAAAAGTCAGCAGTTATGCCAGGTCCCACGTGCCTTTCCCCTCAGTGACTGAAGAGCACTCAATTAAATTGAGTTTTTAGCTGTAAATACACAAATCCACCACACGGTGCTGAGGGCTGTGCTAGTTAACTCCTGCCCCACTGGGACAGCTGCTGAAACACCAACTGACCAACAGCTCCATGGCTAGGGAAGACACTGGAGGAAAACCAGGGCACAGACTTCTGGTGCCAGCTTCCAGAGCTGAAAGGAAAGCCTGCACCGAGGAGCAGCTTTCCATGCAGCCCTCCAAATTTAGAGGCAAGTGACAGTAGATGAACAAGGAGATAGAATAAAAATCATCCCAGGGAATTCAAGCCACCAGGCTGGGAAGTGTTTTATGAAGCATTAACTGATGCTCAATGCAGCCAGTGCTGTAAAACCTCTGCAAAGCCACTTTCCCCTGGAAAACCCAACCCCTGTGCCAAGGAAAAAGCCAACTGACTGTCAAATCCCTGTGGCAGGTGTTTCAGAGACTCCAAATCCTTCACAGTACCCTTGTCATTTGCAAAATCCTGAGAGCAAGTAAGGAGACACTTTGAGGATGCTGGGAAGAGAACATGGAAAACCCAGCCCACTCCCACGGAGGAGCTGCTTCTGCTCCACACTGCACTCACAGCTCTGCCTCTGGGCCAAGCAGCCAATCCCACATGGAGCACAGCTCTCTTTCTGGGAATTGGTTGGTTTTTTACTATGTCCAGTGGCAATTGAAGCAGGAGGAAGACACGCAGGCAATCTAGAAGCCTTTGGATCAGGTGGGGCAGAGTATTTTACCACCCAACTCCTTTCCAAAACCAGAGTGTTGGAGAAGAGCAGGCTGGAAGGTTAATGGAGACCTTTTGTGAAGGGAATCCAAACAAAGGAAAGACTGTCCTGAAGGTTATGCTCTCTCCTTACAGGGAGATGCTTCAGTGCCTTATCACACGTTCTTTTCAAAAATAAATTAAACAAAACAGATTTAAGAATAGCAGCGAGCAGGGTTTCTGTATTATGGCCACTCCAAGCTCCAGCATGCTGGATACACAGATCACTGTCTCACTTTATTCCAGGAAAGCAGAGGAAAGATGTTCTTCCCAATGCTCTCTGCAGCTGAGGAAGAAAATAAAACTCTGAGCACTCTCATTTGGTCACTCGAGCGGGAGAAGGGAGGGAGAGAGATGAGGAGGGAGAAGGAAGGGCCAGTCAGCTGCCTGCTTCCAGCACTGCAATCCCATGACCCTGAACTGCATATTTAACAGCTCTTGTCCCAGGCAAAGAGGAGAGGGAGGAAGGCTGGGAGAACTCAGGCCACAGTGCTAATTCCTTTCCTGCACAAAGACAGTCTCTTGAGGACACAGGCCTGCCTCCTGTAACGTGATCTCATAGTCCAGGTGGGAGAGTTTCCTCCGAGGGAAGTTGGTGAGCAGCTCAAAGCGCTCGTTGGGGTATCCTTTGGACTGGACGTGTTTCACAAGAGCCTGCAGAGAAAGGAAGGCAAACAAGTGTCACAGAAGTGAGAATGTGAAAAAAAAAAAAATCCCATTTTCCTTTAAAAAGGAAGTTTGTAATGACGGACAAAGAGAATTTTAAAATTTGGAAATTTTGCGTAGAGTACGGATCCTCTTTTATTTTAACATCTAATCTGGCCCACACGTGGTATGGCCAATCACAAAAACCAATTGCCAGTGATCCCTCACCTAACTGATGCTTTACACACCAGGCAGACCATACATTAAACCATACATAACAGTGCATTAATGCAAGGCAGCTGAATTCCACACCACACATTCAAGTCACAGTGAAATAGAATTGGAAAAAAAAGCCTTAAACCCCCCAAAATAGAAGCCCCCTCATTTGTTTACCAGATATCACCCCTACCCTAAAGCTAAAGGCCACCAAAGAAGCACTTTTGTGAGGTAGCACTGACCAAAATAAATGCAGTACTTTTATTCATTTTTTTCTTCAAGAAGCAGGAGAGTTTGGGGTCGTTTGATTTTGGTTTTTTAAAGATCTTTTCAATTCACTGGCTTCTCTGCCTACAGAAGCAACTGGGGCAGGACACAGAGCACTGAGACGAGGGGAACCAGCCTCACACCCCAAGAAACAGCCACGTCAGGAAGAGCCCCTGTCTGTGCTGTGGCAGGAGAGATTTCCCAAGTTCACCAGGAAATAGAGCAGGTGGGAACCTGAAGCACAGAGAGGGGCAGAGAGGTGGGGATGGGCAGAAGAAAAGAGGACAGAGCAACAGAGCAAGATGTGGGCAGAAGGAGGAGCTGTAGCTTTTGTAAGAGAGGAAGAAAAGATAATTTGTATGCAATAAAACAAAGTGTGAAAAAATCAGGGGGTCCTACCAATACTGTTCACGTTGTTTTGGTGGGCAACTTATGCCAGTAAATCAGCAACAAAGATGATCAAAATTCCTTTACAAACCACTGAATGTAAATATTCAGTCAAGTTTCCTGCCCACATCCCTCCCTGTGCCTTCAGAGGCCAGTCTTCCCTGCACACCTCGCTGCCTGTTCAAACCAAAGGTATTCAGGATGTGGAGGAAGGGCTGAGCTGCCAAACAGAGTAAAGTCAACTTAATTTGCACACAATTAGCACCTCCTTCCATGAAAAGGCAGTGCTGCCTTTTTTTTTGCTTGAGGGGAAGAAAGGGCATCATGGTAATACTGGAAGCATAAGCATCTCTTGGAAATAAGGTGTGTGAAGAATCCAGTGCTTCAGTAACAACACGATTAAAAATAAAACATTTTTAAAACCAGTGTTGGGGAGCATCATCAGTTAAAACTCCTGAAGTGCAACTGTCTCCTCAAGCAATTTCTTTTGCTAGTTCTGGCCAGCTTTAAAGTGGAAGCAACTAAGGGTTGGAAAAAAACCAGTATGGAAATGATGGCCACAAAGAAACACCTGAGACTCAGTCTGGATCTGACTGAAAGGCTCCAGAAGATCACAAGGTCACAAGATGAGCACAAACGCTGCCTGTTCAGCTCTGCAACCAAAAGATATCTTTACCCACAAACCTTGACTCAGCTAAATTCCTCTGCTGACTGTGGAGCAGAAGGGGAATCATACACTGAGATCAATTTCCTTTAGCTTCCACAGTCCATAAAAGGAACCAAACCAAAAGTCAGGATTATCAGGGATATTTCAATACTACACTTAGGTGCTGCCTAAATGAATTGCTTAAGTATTCAAAAGTGCTACATGTTTAACAACATATGCAAATTTGCTTAACCAGCTGCATTCAGAAAGCAGTCAAGCTTTTTTTCCCTTTTCTTTTCAAGCAGGAGAGTCAAGCATGAGAACATGAGCAGAGGATACTGTACATTCCTAGAGTTGCTGACTCATTTCTGTAAGAGATAGGACCCTTTTTCCCCAAATCTACACAAAATCCTTCTGATGAGGTGTGCTTTTGCCTTCCCAGTGACTCCAGCTTTTAGATTGATTACATTTAAATGAGCTTAACTGGCCACTGTGTTCTGAAAACTCAGGCAAACAGGAACACAGTGACCTCTTTACACTCTGCTTCCAGGTAAGCACCTGCAAAGTTTTGATGGAAATGCCATTCACATGGACTTCTCCAAGGTAAGGAGCCCAAAGCACAGTTGAGATGCACACTTGAGGCATTAAATAATGTTGTAATTAATTTGTTTTGGGAGCCCAGAAGGGAGGGTGGAAGTATAATGGGAGAGATGGAGAATGAGAATGAAGAGTTTTGCCTTTGGTTTTACCACGGGAACCAACTACTTTTAGAAACAAACCCCCAGAAATGAGAAAGCTGAGAGCATTTTATGGTAATTAACGATTAAAAGCCATTTAGAGTCGTTTTAGAATGGAGATGAGCAGTGTGGGGATTGAGGAAGACACTGGAGTGTACACAAACCCCAAGCAGCAGTGGAGACACAGAGCCAGCAGTTATCAGAGAGGAATGACAGGGGCAGCACTCCCTGGATACACCTCTCACCCCAGTTCAGAAATCCTCCAGTTTCACCTTCCTGTGCTCAGACAAGGATTCCCATTAACTCCACTCACCAGAAGTTTAGCTTGTTCAGGCAGTGAAACTTGTTCCCTCTTTCCATCTGGGTACCTCAGCATCAGCTGTGCCTTTGGTCCTACACAAAGGAAGTCACCACAGGTTAACAACAGGGCAGCTGAGCTCCTGTGTAGATTTTAGGTGGGACAGCACAGCACGGGGAGGGACTGGAGACAAAGATCCAGTCTGTGGAGATAAACTTCTACCACAATGCTCCAAATACACACATCAGGCTCAGGACTCAGGACTGAGCCACATCTGGCTCAGCAGCCAGCGTGCCCAGAGCACGCTGCACCTCAGTTACACCAGGGTGGACTTTACTCCTGGGCAAGACACGAGCTCAGGGACCAAGAGGGCTCTGCAGGCTGGGGCACTGCTGTGCCAAAGAGGTGCTGCTGGTGAATCACTCACATGTTTGCTGGCAAGGAGGCAGGAAATCAGAAGGGATTTTTAAAAGAAGGGACGAAACCAGGCTTGGCGGCCTATAAAGAGTTTCTGGTAAAAAAGCCACAATGAAAGCTCTAAAAAGTGGGCACTTACCATTCACGTCGAGGCCCCGGAAGGTACTTTCAGGCTTGTCAGGTGACTCCTCCAGTGCCCCCGCATCGATGCAGGGCAGGACTCTGTGGTTTGACGTTGTCCCAGGCTCAGTCCTTGCAGAGGGCTCAGGCTGAGGCCTCCGGCTCTCCTCTTTTTTATACCCCAAGTCCTTGTGTGGAGACTTCCTCAGCTTGGCTGGAATCTCCGACTCCTCCTCCTCCTCAGATTCACAAACAGAAATAAACTCGTCGCTTCCAGAAAAAAGCTCTGACTCCGACTCCTCGTCCGAGCGGCTCTCCTGCTTGGCCTGGGAGGAATCAAAGTGTGTCTCCTGCAGCGAGGCTCTGATGGCAGCTTCCAGCTGGCTGTCCTCACTGGCATCGATGAGACTCTCCTGTGGGACGCAGACAACACACAAACATCACAACTGCCTTCAAGTATGTCCTGAAAACCAAAAGGACATCAGTCTTCCAGAAGGGAAGCCACTAAACGTGTCAGGAGCACACAGCAGGGAAAGCTAGGCATGCTGTAATTACTTAATGGCTTCTCCTTGGAGTTCTGCATGGAGTAATCCATTTTCCTTTCACACTGTGACTGCTAAATCCAAACCATGTGCTGAAAGTGCAAAGAGTGACCCTGGGAGAAGGCATTCCCTGGCACGCTGTATTTTTGCATGCCCTTGCACAAACTCATGGAGTGTGCCTGGGAAATCAGGAGAGCTGGAAAAGCACAGAGAGCCCCCCAGGAGCCCCACACTTACTGAGCGGGAGCATTTCTGGGGAGGGCTGCTGGCATGGCCATCCAGCTGGCCGTGCTCACTCAGGAACCCGGTCACTTGGTCCAAGAAAGAAGTCACATCTAACTGGTGCCACTCCACGAGCTTCTGGCCTAGGGAACAAAAGGTGGCATCACAAAAGGTGGCCTCCAACAAAATTTCAGCAAGACACTGCAGTTTAGTGGCTGAACACCCCAGCTCACTGCTGCAAGAGTCCCTGTTTGAGGAACTGCAGCTTCCCACAGGAGACCAGCTGATAATTATGGAGCTTCCTCCTTCCACTCCCTTGAAAAGGGACAGACATAGATATAGACCCAGTTTATTTCCATTCTTTTCTTTTTATCTATGGGAACGGGAGCACAGAATGGTGAATTTGGCCTCAAAATGAATAATCACCAAACCACTGAGTTTATGAAGAAGCATTTCTCCATTCTTGCATAATTGATTCTAACTTTTGACAAACACTATTTGTTCCCAGAAGTAAAGTGCTAAGAGTATCCTAACTTCAGCTGCAACATTAAAAAATATATGTATTTTTGGGTGGTTTAAGTCAACTACAAAGAGATCTCAGCTCTGATCACAGACACTATCACTTCAGTTCTTAGAGACAAGAGACCAGACCAGCATTATATAACCAGACAGCTGCATTATAGGATGATAAAAGAAGCTGCTGGATACAAAAGAAAAAGTAACAACTTTGAAAGAGCTGGAGGGAGAGGGAGAAGTTTAATTGTTCAGGTAAAAAACAAGCAAAACAAAGCAAAAACTCGAAGCCTAAATGGCATTTCAAAATTAAGATGCACTTTAAAAAGTCATTGCTGAGCCTCACAAAGCTCTGTGGGAGGAGCAGAAAGCAGATTCATGTAGTGCTTACAAATATTGCAGTTATTCATCACATGATTTCAAGAAGCTTTTGAAAGACTTAAAAAAAAGAATTCAGGGTTTTTCCACCAGATGGAACTATTTTCACTTTCTAAGCAAAATACTTGCTAAGCTTCAAATACACAGAATTTTTGCAAGTTTGGGGTGTTTTATTCCCTTAGTTCCTCTGGGAACATGCTGAGTCAATCCTTTGGGTCTTGAAGAGATTCTTAAGCCAAATGTAACACAAACTGCAGTGGAAGGTATTCCAGCTTACAGCTGTCACAAGCAAATCACAGACTTAGTGTTAAAAAGTAATCAAAAGGAAGGAGCACCCAATAAAGCTGTTTGCTCTGATGAAGTCAGGCAGTTGCTTTGCACATGGAAGTCAGCATTTTGAGTAAATTTGAAAATAGCCTTTTTTCCTGAGTCTTCCTCTAAATCAGTATTTCAGCTGAGGTTGTGTCTCAGATGCTGAGCAGCACACGTGGCACTGGCTGCCACAACCTCTCCAATGGCCCCTTCTCCACCCTCCCTTGGGTGCATGGGGGTGACAGAAATTCAGAGGTGTTTGGAAAGCAGCGCCCTGCACTCCCCTAATCCCATCCTTCATTAAAAACTTCTGTGGTGGGGAAGTTCAGGATGACAGCACTGAAGGGATGGAATTGAGGTAGCACAGGGAGGCCCTTTCAGGACATTCCCAGTTGGGGAACTCTGTGCCAGATACCACAGAGAGCATCACAGGACCAATTTAGGCTCTGAACTTCTGGATACCTAAAATTAGGCAAGAAACCCCACCCTGAGCTCCTCTGCTCCCATCCTTTTGCTGGAGATAATGGCAATGCTCTGTTTTCCAGTGAGGTTGTAAAGATTAATGCAGTCTTCAAGGGAGAGAACAGAGAAGAGAAAGGCAGAACGAGTGTCCCAAGGGATAACTCCAGGTACCCAGCTGCCACTCATCTTACCTGTCCTGGGGTCCAGGATGGAGACATAAGGGAAGTCTGCTAATTTATAGAACTGTATGTACCGCTGTCCTTCCTCGCTGTCATGGTACACCTGCAAAATTGGGCAGATTAGTGGCTGCAGAGGGAACACAAACAAACTGAACCTTGAAAATGCAGAGTTTTCCTCTCTTCTGCAATATAAACTACAACAGTACACGCAGTTCTCAGTAACTCTGACAAGCTGGAAGTAAGTCTCCAGCTCTCCATGCGTTAGAAGATGTGGTAACATCTTGATTGGACAAGTGAAGGCAGTTTATGCCTTCAAACGCATATCCATGAATCACATCTCCAACCATAAACTACATACACCCCATGAAATACATCTTCTCTGCAAGTCTGCCACGAGAATCCCATCTTTTTCAAAGAAATCCATTTTTCTGTCACTGTCCCATCTACCTAGGCACCAAGTTGCTCACGTATCCATCCCCAGGCAATTTCTCACCTGCCAAAAAACGAAGTGGTCCCGGATGATGTTCTTCACAGCCTCGTTGCTCCAGACATCACGGTTGAGGCACTGGCAGGCAAAATCTTGCACGTTCTGAATGTTTATCATGAGCCATTTGTTCTGCATCTGACCACACTCCTTGGCCTGGAAGCAGAGGGAGAAGCTTGGTTAGATCAGGCTGAAGGGACCGACACCACCGATGCCAGCAATGATCAGAGATGGCTTCTACCACTGCCAGACCTTCCACCAAACCCCTTGGCAGTGAGGAGGATGGACAGAGCTAGTGAAAAGGCACCCACAAAACAGAAGGCAGGGCTGAAGGATCTGTTTAAATGAGCCTGGTTGAGTTACAGAATCACATCGATGAACAGAGCTGCTGGATTTCAACAGGCCAAGCACAGGGTGGGAAAAGCAACTCGGAGGGGGAACACACGTGGTGATGCTGAATAAAGTATTTATCCAGGGAAAAGTGTAGTCAGTCCCACTGATCTGACAACAAAGACCTGCTCAGTCTAAAGATAAACCCGTGGACCATCTAGTTAAGTAGGTTGCATAATTGACAGAGGACTTGCACTGATTCAACAGGACCCCTTCTCTGCGTGTTTTCTTTTTCTCTCCAAGTTTTGAGTTACTCTGACTGTCCAACTGCCAAATTAGGCATCCTTTTTTGATGCTGCTTATCCAGACTGCAAGTGGGGAGGGAGACAGGAAGGCGCAGGAAGAAATCTTACTGGTTTGAGTCACAAAGCTGGCACTGTCTGATTGCTTGGTTGCAAGTTAATGGTAGGAGTTTGATCAAGAATGTAATTCTGATCGCTGAACTGTCATACCTGTTGAAAAAAAGAGGGCTAGATCAACAGCAGGAATGCTCTTACCACCTGGAAAGACTGGAACTGGCATAGGAACTCTCTTTGCTTTAAAAAAAAATAAATTTAAAAGTTATGCTCACCATCCTGCTGGTAATCTACTGTTTAGGAATTCAAAGGACAAAAAATTCAGGGGAATCAGGATGTTATGCAAGATTTTGCTGTTTGGGCACTACTTTGTTCCCCAAACCAAAGTTTTTACTTTTGAAATGAATTTTAGCCAGTGCAGTTCAGAACAGTCTGCCTGTCCACTGTGTGACAGACAGACAGACATGTGAACCCCACACACTCAGCCTCACCAGGGCAGGAACCTCAGCCTACAAAGTCAGTCTGCATGGCCAAGTGCCCTGCAGAGGCAGCTTCTGTATCACCCAAAGGAAAAAAAAGAAGGTAGAAGCATGGAATGGTCCTGTTCTCACCAGGGGCCTCACACTAACTACTTACCACTAATTTCCACTGCCAGAATCCAGTATTTGGTCACCAGGTGAGAAAAGTGGGGCAGGTGACACCAAAGTAACTGGCAAGTTAAATACAGTCATCATGCTTTTATTTAAAGGATTTGTTTTGAGCTAACTGTGCATTTTGAGAGTTAATTCTAGCAGATCAGTCTGAGATGAGGCCTAGAGGTACTGCCCAAGTTTAAAGGGCATAAAATTCCTTATGTTATTTAAGTCAATTGGATTGCCTTAGTCCTGTGTTCTCACGTAGTCTGTTAAAAGAACACTCCCAAAAATATGTAATTAGAAAGCTGGAAAGTGCATCTCACTCTTCTACCCTCACTCTGTACATCTTGCAATATTAATGAATTTCATGCTGGCTACCTCTCCTCTGTCCAGCTAAGGGCCTTGGAAGGATGCAAGCAGGAAATTCCACACAGAAAATTTGCAAAACTGAGTTTTCACCTGCAGAGCAGGCAGAGTTTTTAAAACTACTTTTAGCTTCCTTCTAAAAAGAAGCTTTGGGTTTAACATTTCAAAGGACACAGTGTAACTTCTGCTATCTCACACACACAGCTCGGCTCTTACACAGCTCCAGGAGTTCTCCTGGGGGGGTGGAAGGGCAAGAGTGTGAGAAGAAGAAACACTGTGGGTTTAGAGATTATACAGGTGGGTCATTTTGGTGAGTGACAAGACAACAAGGGAAGGCTCAAGAGCTGGCTTGTGTATCCCAAAAGCTGATGGATTTAGATCCTCTGTTTCCAACACCAAGTGCCCCCCATTCCTCTCCTTCCCCAAGGTACAAAGGCCAGTGCCAGGCACTTGCAGAGCCCACAGACAGGGCAGTACAGAACACTCTGAGAGCAGAGCCAGTGCAGCCCAGATGCAAAAATCAAATCAAACCAAGCCAATCTGTCCTAAGTGTGCCTTTATGTTGCTGTGCCCCTTGCCTATTTCATGCTGGCTAGCAGGCAGGGGCTGGGGGGCAACATAGCCTAGAAGTTTTGCTGAAAGAAGGAGAAGGTATGGTAGCTTGTTGGGCTCCTGGAGGGACGTTTCTGGACTTTCTATCTGCAGACAGCAACAGGCAGCAAGACAAACACAGCATCACTTCTTAATGGTGGAAGTTAGAAGGAGTTTATTGAGTCTGGTGCCGTAACAGGGGGAAAGGGGGAAAGGAAAGGGGGGAAGGAGAGAATGGTAAGGCCCCAGCCGAAGCCTGGGCACTCAAGACAGATTCGAAGTGGGCACGGGTACAAGGCTAGAACCAATAAAAACTGATAGAGGAGGGGTACACATCTCAGGAACCAACGGGAACGGGGGGTAGGAGGGATTACATAACATGAACCAGTTGTGGTACCAAGGCAGGGGAAATGGGCAGGGTTACAGCTTAGGGATATATCATACATTTTGGAAGGGAGGGACAAAACAAACCATTTAAAGGAAAATGCATAACCACACCTTTACCCTTTCTGCCCAGTCACATATTTCATCATTACAGCTTAGGACAGCAAACCAGTGACGTGGTGAGACAAGTCTTGGTTTGCACTCAGTGCTGGATCTCGCTGTGTAACTCTGGCTCTTGCACTACTAAAAATAAGTTTTCCTCTCATTTGACTTCTCTGAACATGTATTTAAAAATGTTGGGATGGTTCCTGCTGGCTCAGTTTTGTTGAAATGCAATCCTTTCAAGTCAGCAGAGAGGAGGAGGAAGTGGAGCCAGCACCTTGTGACCCTCTGGACATGGGTGTGACTCAGTGTGGAAGACAACAGCTGACACAGAGTCAGAGCAGGACACTATCAAACAAGAAATCTCCTGTTTGGGCCACACTTCCCCTTCCTACCTGGGGCAGGGCATAGATCCTTTCAGCACCCAGCCACTCCTGAGCCACAGCTGTACCTGCAGCTCTGCTGACCCAAACCAGGCTAGCAGCACCTTATGCACAGGTAACTGCTCCATTTGAATACAGTGGCCAGATCAGCTTCCAAGTTATTACTGCTTGTTAAGTAGAATCAAAAAACCCCTGAGTCTCAGCTGTAAACCAGGGAGCAGCTAGGAAAGGTTATTGTTAAATGGGGAAAAAAAAATCATACAGACAGACTTGAAACTGCAACACGACATTCAGTCACTTCACTGAAACCCTCTTGAGTGTTAAGCACAGAACTGCACCCACCAGAACCACCTCCTCCCACAACAAGAAGTGCAAACTAAGTCAGTTTGGTGTGTACCCCCCAAATTCAATCATCTCTCACATCCCAGGCATGAAGAGAACACCTGTGGTTCTTGAAAGCAGTCTGAGATGAGAACAAAACCACACTGTTCCCTATCAGACATGTCTGGTGTGCAACTTAGTTATTCTACTTGAGTGATTTATTCCTAACAGATTCCACATTAATGGGAGAACTCTAGTTCAGTCAGTCCCACACTGAGCTTTACAAGTACAGTGATCATAAGTTGTTCTGCATGTGAAGCAAAATGCTTTTTCATATGCAGCAAGTAAAAAAACCCAAACCAATGTCAGTCAACACTTGAAAACTTTTCTGCCATGAAGTTAACCTCACCTATTCCTACAGTTAGTGTTACTGAGTTAAAATGAAAAAGCAACTTTTTTGGCCTTACTGGTAACAAAGTTTCTTTGTAACTGAAGAAAAATGAGGGTTCTTGGGCAAAACTAAAGATAATTACACCTACTTACTGTCAAAAACCAACCCTCAAGTACCCAAAGAGCAGCTGATGAGTGACAAAGATATGTAAGACCAGATGTCACCATTCCTGCCAATGAAGCCCTGAATTCTAAATGATTCTCTGATAAATGTTCGTGGCTCGACCCTGGCAGAGCATTCCTGCACACCCCAGCCTTGGACAGAAAACCCCACTCAGATCAAAACTTAACTACAACAGCATCACAATGACAGTATTTAGTCTTTGATACTCTGGAATGTGATGAGCATCTCTGATTTATGGTTTATATACATTTATCTCAGCATACACAGAAGGGAGAAGCCAACAGCAGCTTGCTAGAGATGAATTTTGAGAGACTGTGGTCACTGAGGCCCGGCACTGTCCCAGGCTGAAGCAGTAGAGCAGTCTGCAGTCAGACAAGGTAAAACGCAAGGGGAAATGGTCAGCACAGTGAGAGGGTGAAGAGTTATACTGCAGTGAAGTTGAGGAGCATGAGTGTGAAATGAAGGGTATCCCATGGGACGAGGAACTGTACAAGAGCACAGCAAGGTGAATGCCAACACCAGAAAGTGTTCAGGTCTTTAGAGTGCTGGTGGTGCACAGAACAGGGCAAGGTGAGTATACACAAACCCCCTCCCCACCCCCAGCCCACCCCTACTGAAAAATTATTTTTCTAGCCTGAATAAGAATGCAGAGACTTTAGGACAAACAAATCCATCAATCAGTTATTTCACTCTCTGACACTGCTTTTGACTGTGACAGATACCACAATGAACACTGCTAAAGTCTGCATGTGTTTCCAGCAAGACCCAAGGGAAAACAAGCACCCATCTGAAATTCCACAGCAGAGCTCAGAGGGCACTTGCTCACTGTTCCTGGAGCAGCACTGGTTGTTGCCACGTGAATTCCCCTTAGTGGTGCCTGTAACCACACATTTGCTGGTTTCACCAACAGCTCTGGACCCCAGGCCCAGCAGGTACCATCAGCTGGAAGACCCAACATATGCCTTTTAAAGTAAACCCTGCACCACAGATCACGAGGCAGGAACACCTGAGCATCAACTGCTTCAGGCTGCTCCTCTGCTCCCAAAATTCCTTCCCAAGGTGAACGCTGCTCTTAACTACCAGCATCCTTTCACACCTGGAATTTTGTCACAAGATTGTGGAGAGCACCCTTGGACCACAGGAATTAGTGACAAGGCAACTGATCCCTGGTGATTTGGGAAGCATAAAAAGAGAGATGAGAGTAATGGGATGAGAGCTGGAGAATTCCATAAAGGGACGCAGTGTTTGACCAAAAGTTCTCCAGCTCTAGTACTTGTGCACAGCAGTCAAGGCACATGTGAAAACAAAGTAAGTAATATTTTTGTTCAGCTAGTGCAGTCGGTTCTCCAACATCTGTATTGCAGCATTTAATCATTTCTTTGCATTCTCATGCAGTATAAATAATGATCATCACCATCATCAATCTCATCTATTCAAAGATGACCAGGCGAAAGTTCAGTAGTAACTGGAATTTCTGAAGAATATCTGGAAATTACAGACTCAAAAATTTAAAATAGATACCAATCTGCATGTTCTGTAATCAATAGTTAAGTCATTGATCCACATCATAACAATTTGGGAATAGATCCACACATGCCTACACAGTCAGGGAAGGTGACACCTGAGACTGTTTAAAGCTGACAGTGTCCTGTATCTCTGGGATACTTTCCCTAGCACCACCAGAGGGAAAAGACAACCACTGTGATTTTAAACAAGAGCAACATCTCCACTGAGGATGAAGTTGTGGCTTGATGGCAAATCCACACTGAAATACTTTTACTCAGGTATCAGAAGCCACTCAGCCGTGTTAACTCCACCTGAGCTTCTCAGCAGGGCTGTGCTGCAAACCACACTGCCCCTTGCAAAGTCCTCCCCCACCTATCCAAAGCAATTTTACTCCAGCTTTTTCTGTACCCTCTATGGAGGTAGTTCAAGGGATGCAATTTTTCCATTCTGACCAGCCTCCCTTGCTCACTGAAGCCTTCCACCGAGTGTGATTTGCCACACTGATACTGAAACACAAAACAACGTGGTCTGCATGGTCAGGAGCTGGACTTGATGCGCTTTTGGGTTCATTCCAGGTGACACCATCCTCAGTGAAGTCCTTCAATATGTCACCAACATTCCCATACCATCAAATATTTATCACTGCCCAGTCTTTTGCAACCTTCTGATTGTCCGGCCATGGATCCATCCTGACACCCTCCCCAGCCACCCTATGAGGATCTGCACCCCAAATGTGAGCCCTCACCGTTTCAAAGCTGCCTTTGTGCATCAGGTCAATGGGAGGTCTGAAGAGGTCTGCCAGCGTGGTCAGCTTCTTGTCCACTGCCCCTCCGTTCCGGAGCTCCTGCTCCTGCCGGACTGCACAGCCCCAAGAGGAAAGGGAGTGGAATTAGACTAAACATACTCACAAGGGGAATTTATTACTGGCTAAATGCTCAAACATAGAACTTCTGGGGTGAAATTCCTTCGAGCTCCTAGGAGGTTTGGGGAGAATAGGGCTAGGGCAATTAGTGGGAGGAATATGAGCACAAATCCTAGGGTATCTCTTACTTAGAGTCACAGGGTTAGACCCCACTGAACAAGATTAGCTGGTGTGTAAGGGAAGAATCTCCTCGTCTCATTTTTCTCAAGTGCTTTCACTTTTAAACATCTTAATAAACCTGAGGGATCACATACCAGTATTTGAAAAGAAACGAGCCAAAAAAAGCCATGACTTGCCACCAATGATGCTTTTAAATGAGAAACTGAGCTAGACTGTAGCAATATAACTTTTAAAAGGAATATTTCTATTGCAGCGTTTCCATTAGTTGACTGTGGGGCAATCCCACAGGAAAGAAAGAAACAAACGGATTTAGTTTACATGGAGAAATCTCTTTGGACGCTTCTTTTAAAGCATATCAATTCCATCTGAAATAATACAGAACATATTTCCTACCAAGACATGACCATGGACAATAAAGGTAAATCACAGCAGATATGTGATGTATTTTATGGAACCAGGTCAGCTGAAATGGGCAATAACTATCCCATGGCCAAAAATTTTCCAGTGTGGAAGGAGCTGTCAATGGTCCAAAGCATAAAAACTATGCTTGAGCAGACACACAGGCAATAAAGCATCCCTGTGGAGCAGCCCTAAGAGCCAGGAGATAATCTGGAATTTCATGGCCACAGCTGCTTTTCCAGAGACAGCCAGACAGTGATGTCCACCTGTAAAGCTCTGCCAAAAAAGCATGATAAAGTTTCACCACAAACCCTCACAGTGTTTCTCTCACATGTTGGGCATCTCTAAATGTCTTACGAGTGGAATCACAGGGTGGTTTGGTTTGGGAGAGACCCTAAAAATCACCCAGTTCAACCCCCTCCTGCCATGGGTTGGAACACCTTCTGCTAGATCAGGTTGGAAGATGGTGAGAAAAAATTTTAAAAAGGGGATTGATTCTGTCCATGGCGCATTTTCATTTACGCAGCTGCCAGCGATTTCAGTACTTGCTGAGTTCATCATTACTGGAAAACCCTGACCAAACCTGTCAGGGCAAGGAAAGTAACTATCAACACACATTTTAAGTTTGGCGACCAACCCCTAACTGTGTGGGAACATGGTGCATGGAGCCCAGTAACCAGTGACAGGACAAGGAAATGCCTCAGGCTGCACCAGGGGAGGCTGAGACTGGATATTAGGGAAAATTTCTTCAAGGAAAGGGTTGTCCAGCCCTGGCACAGCTGCCCAGAGCAGTGGTAGAGTCCCCACCCCTGCAGGGATTTAAGAAATGCGTGGATGTGGCACTCGGGGACGTGGGGCACTGGTGGCCTCAAGCAGTGCTGGGGGAATAGCTGGACTCAGACTCAGAGGACTTTCCCAACCTTACTGAGAGCCTCGTTACACCTCTGGAACACTCCAGCAACACCAGCACAACAGCCATAACTGTGAAATACCTGGTGTGCTGTCACAGGATCCCATTCTGTGACACTTTATGGATGAGGTAACAGCCAGTGCTTTGGCCATGAGAGCCTCGTGTGTGGCCAGGAAGCCTCAGGGCTACTCAAATGTAATTCAAGTGCCAGAACGTCCACTGCCTAGCCAAGAAACAGTCAGTGGATGTATTTAATTCCTACTTGGGTGTTAAGATTGTTCTCCCTTTTTTGTTCCCTCTAGAGCAGAAAAAGGGATTTTTGAGAGTTAGGATGACAGCATTTAGCCTACCAAAGCAGACAGAATATACTGTGATAATCATAATTCTATGATTCTGTACTTCTAATAATGTACCCTGCTATACAACAGGCAATTTTAAAATGTTTCAACAGCTGAAAGCTGTCCTAGCCTACAACAGGAATGATTTCTCCATCTTATTTGCATTAAAAGGAATAAAATAGAGTATCAGGCTTACTGATCTGTAGACACTTACTGGTTTCTGTCTGAAAATCCCGAAAGCCATCGAATATTGAGCGAGCAGGTCTGCGTCTTTTAGGAGCTTAAAAAAAAATCAAGAATTATTTCAAAAGTATATTATCAAAAGAAATACATATGAGTGCTTTCCATCACACGTGTAGGAAAACAGAATAGGAACACAAAGCAGGGATGATGTGGGAGTAGAGGTTATTGGGAAGGGCTGGAGATGGATGGAAATAGGCGGCAGGTAGTTTGTAAATTCCACTTCCTAACACATCCTCCTTCCAGCAAACCTTAGCCCAGAAACAAACCATGTATCAACAATATAGAGAGGCTTAAAACCCCTTCTGATGGGCTGACCAAGGCCCTTCAGCATGGAGTGGCAGTGCTGTCACAGCATCACCTTGTCACAATTCCAGTCAAGATTTTACCCAAGGCCTTCAAGGGGATGAAAAACTTCAAAGATTTTGAAGAACCCCATGAGAAAATATTTTTTTAATAAAGAAACACATTTGTTTTTTTCCACAATGCATTTCTATTCTTGTCTAAACTCTTATCCTGATCCTGTCTCAACTTCTCAGCTGGACTGCACAGCCACACTCTTCCATTAGATCCAGTGTCACTGTTTGCAAGGAAACCTTCAGAACTGATTATCTGCAGCTGGACAGAGACATCAGCCCAGGCAGGTATGAGAAACAGCATCCTCAAGTCCCACTGAAGTCCTAAGGTACAGCACAACCACTGCACTTGGAAGGACAACAGAACTGCCTGCCAAGATTATTCCAGCTACTTATCTCCTTTACTATCAACTGAAAGACACAACTTTCAAAGCCCAATTGCTACAAGACATAATAAACAAATTAAAGTAAGATAAATACATCCCACACCCAGTGGAAGTATGATGATACAGACTATCGTGGAGAAAGCAGGCATGCCTGAACAGGGAACGTGCTGGGGAATAACACCTCTCAACTCCAGGGAGTAAGATCTCCCTCGCCCTGAGAGCTCAGGCACAAGCACAACCCTCTAAAGCCAACCTCAGAACAACTTAAACTCAGCTGGAATAGCAACAGAAGGACCACTTCAGCAAAAGCAGCATGTCCCTGCCAGGCTCAGCTCCAGCCTGGCAGCACAGGTGAAGAGGCTCTCAGCAGTGCAGGAGGATCCTTTATAAAGAATGATGGGATCCATGTATCCAGCAGGGCACAAATACACAGGGTCACCTCCTCAACTGGAAAAAGCATGAGCTTATACAACCACCTCTGACCCTTAGAAACTGCCACCTCCCCTGCTGTAAGGCTAGAGCTGAGACCAGTTATCTCTCCAGGTTCAGCTGCTGTGTCAGGCTGCTCTGTGCCAGAAACACAGGTGGCACTGGTGGATCAGACAGTGCCAGGAGGGTATCACTGATCCAGGTCACCCCCGTGGTGGTCAGTGACAGTGTGACCGAGATCAGTGTGTAACAGGTAGGTGTAAGAAGACCAAGCATTAGGGTCAGTAGGTCTTAATCCTGATAACCCACAGGAGTCAACAGATCTTTGTTAAAAACTCTGCTGGGCCACAGGAAAAAGTGCAGAGGGCCACAGGAAAAATGGCAGAGAGCTCCTCTGGAGAGGCATCAGCAGGGCATCTTCCTCTGGATGCACATTTCCTGCTGCAGAACTGCCCTCCTGTGCTACTGAAAGTCCCACTTCCAAAACCCAGGTAGGATGGGAAGCACAAGGATTAGATAAACACAGTATGTCTTTGTTTTTGTGCCACTGCCTCTTACGGCTGAGATGTTTGAAGTCCAGCATCACTGCTGCTGACAAGGTGGCCTTTCAGCAGCAAGGGGAATCACATGAAGTGACATCAAGGAAGCTCACAGAAGTGCAAAAGCACTTCAGCAAAAGCAGATACTCTGTATGTGTCGTTCCCTTTCTGGCCAAATGCAAATTAAGTGCGTATTTCAAACTGTTGGTACTTCATGCATCTCACATCAGTGTGTAGAAGTGGAAGCTAAGTTAGTCCATTTCAGAGATTCATATTCTGTCTAAGGAATCTTCTGATGAGTCTGGGGACTGAAGCATATTAAAGGAGCCAAAATTTTCCAGCTCCCAAAACAGACAGGAAAAAAAAATGGCTACAAGGACTAAAACTAGAAAAGCTAATACTGCAGTCTGCCCCAAGTGCAAAAAGGCAAGTGGTGTGCACCTGTGCTGCCTGGCATTGTGTGCTGCCCTCAGAACCACCCTCAGCTTGTGCATCCTGGCTAAACACCTCTCTGATGCTGAAAAACAGAATCCAGACAAAATCAGTTCTGGGGTCAACCTAAAGCTTGGCCTCCTTCTCCTTTCTAACACAGGAACTCGATGATAGAAAAGAGCATTTCCCATGGGTGTGAGACCACTGTAGTGATGAGCACTTGCATGGCCTTCCTTGGTGAAAAGGGCAAAGCTCTCAATTCACCTGACGTGGCAAAGGCCAGCCCAGAAATGGCTTGGTCCACATGAGAAGGACAGACACAAGAAAAGGAGCTGCATGGCACAGCTTAAAGAACAAATTAAAGTCCTGCTTGAGAAATGGAGAAGGTTATGAGCAATCACAGAGTTCAGCCCTTCTTTCTGATCTGTTGTCTCCTCGAGATGCAGGCATTAGTCCTCTTCATTTTCACTCATCAGCCAAGGCTTCATCTTCCATCCCAGCACCTCGAGCACTTCCACAGCAGCACCCCACAGTTCTGGGCCCCCAGAATGCAGATGCATACTTAATTAAGCTAATTGGCTGCCACCTCACAAAGTCTCATGAAACAAGATTTAGAAAATTAGTACCCCTGGGAATGTAGCATCTCTCATGTGTGAGGTTTTCAATACCACTGCTGTTATTTCTTCATATTCAGCAAGTTTTGATTTCTTTTGTCACTTAGCTCATCTCAAGGTAAAGAAAACGGAAACAAAATAAGAACACAAGCCTACCTCCAAACAAGGGCTCAGGCTCTACTAAGATTTCCTGCTTTTGAGGAATTGGAGCTCGTACTTCATCCCTATTAAAGGAGAAGAAACAAAAAAGAAAATATCAGAGAGACAATAATATTCCAAGTACTGTACAAACCACATTTCATTATGCTCCAAGGCTCCTGCAGCTTGAACCAGGTAAAGATGCTGCTGTACCACTGCACAGAATGAAGGGGCTTGGGATTAAGTGGGACCTCGAGGGAGCATCTGTTCCCACTGATGGCACTGCTGGACCTGATACCCTGTGCACTGAGAGCTGGCATGGATGAGCTTTGATAGAAAATTATGCAAATCCCTGAGTGACTTGATCCCAGGCTTTGTCAATCTACTATTTAAACGTTTTTTCTTCCTGAATAACTTTGTTAGAAAAGTTTCTAAAAACTTAGCAAAAGCTGTTAAATAATCCTCTTGCCATCCTCCTTTCCTTGCTAGCCACATAGAAAAAAATATTATCTTCGTTATTACCAGGTTTTGTCTGTCAGAAGACTTTTTTGCTTCCACCTGAAAGTCACACCTCTCTCTCTTCCAGAGGAAGGAAAACAAGGTCAAGATGGCCATTTTCATCTTTTCTGATGAAGTTCTTGGTTTACATGTGAGGGAGGTTACTTAGCTGGGCTCCCTCACATGTCAACAGCTCAGTCAGTCATGCTTGCAGAGACTTACAGATAATCTGAAACTACAGTTAGGAGAAGAAAATCACAAGGAAGTCACTGTGACAAGGGTGTGGTCACCTGGCCCACAGATCTGTGTGGAGAAGGGTTCATCCACTGCCACATCCTGTCTATGAGCTCCCTCTTCCCTCAGACCTCCAAGGTGTGAAGTGGGCACTTTGCATGTGTGCTCTTGACCGTGCAGGTTTCAAAAAGTACCTCGGGATGTCAGCAGGATGCACTAACCTTGCTCTTAACCTCCACGTCTTTGATTGCTCTGTGCAGCTAGCTACTCTCCATTTGCACATTTACTGTTCTCTCATCCTAGGAGGAACACTAAGCTGAGCAGCACCTGGAGGGTGTCGAGTATAAAAAAGAAAGTATTCCAAGAAAAATCTGAAGTCACTGATGTGCCAGAAATTGTCTAGAAATAAGAACACAAACCTCTATACCTATTTTGTTACCTGTCAGAGGTTCAAGCAGGAAGGCACCTCACATCAGCTATAAATGTTAGCACTAAAAGAATTGTTTAAATTTATACACGTGCTTCAGAAGTATGAGAGGCAAGGATTTTTCTCTATAAGTTAGTTGTGTTTTTTCCTGGAGTGGAAGATTTTCATAAGGACAAAAGCCTGGCTTACATTTAATTTACCATATTTAAGGAATGTATGTTCCCTTTATCCCAAGCAGTCACATTAATAGGCAGCACTGAGACTCCGTGCCATGCTTAAGTGGAAATTCTCTTCCCTTTACAGGCATCTGATGTGTGAGAGACTGATGAAGGTGTTGAAGCTGCTGATTCCTCTGCATACCAGTGTACAGGGCATGGCCTAAACCACCACAATAAAACCCTCACAAGTCAGACCCTTCTTCCAGGTAACAGGAGACAGGATGAGACAAAATGGCCTCAAGTTGTGCCAGGGGAGGTTTATGTTAGATATTATGGCAAATTCCTTCACAGAAAGGGTTGTAAAGCACTGCCACAGGCCATCCAGGGCAGTAGTGAAGTCACTATCCCTGGAGGTGTTCAAAAAACACATGGATGTGGCACTTGGGGACATGGGTTAGTGGTGAATGTGGTGGTGGTGCTGGACTTGATGATCTTAGAGGTCTTTTCCAACCTGAAATTCTATGAATCTATGAAATGGGAGTAAGGTGGCTTCAATTATAAGAACCAAACAAACAGAACTCTCTAACTGCCAAATTAGTGTAAAGCAAGATTGCTGAAGCAATTTAAAAATAAAACTCTCTTATTACTGGATCCCTGCTTTAATGACTCAGGCTTCTTTGTAAAAAACAGTCGGTGAAATCTACAGAAAACTTCTGAACTGCAAGAGACTCACTTCTGGTCTACAAACCAGAACACCCAGAACCACGCTGGAGCAATCAATAAGATCAAAGCAGTGAGAACTGCTCTGAGTGCAAGGTGACAACTGCCTGCTCTGTTGTGTTTTCCACGGTGCCATCTGCAGGACGGGCTGGTTTGCAGAGCCGTGCTCCCGGGTACTGTGGCAGCCCAGAATATTCCCATGATGGTCCAGGGGGGTTCAGACCCTGCCAGACGGTTTCCGGACCCTGGCAGAGTGCCCAGAATTCCGTCTTCAAACACTGCCCTTGGGACCCTCTGCCCACACTGAGAGATGAGATGAATAGTAGAAAGAAAGTGTGTAATTAGCTTATTTTTATCACTGGGTGATTGTAGTTTTAGATTTATGGAGGTACGAGGGAAAGAAGTTAAGATGGAGGGCAAAGGGCGTTGCCTTTCTCCTTTCTCCTTCTTCTCTCCCTCCATTTTCTGTTGTGACGTTAAGTAATAGCATTGGTGAAGGTAGCACTGACATGTTAAGAAAAGGTAGAAATTAATTGGAAAAATTGATTAAACAATTATACGTTGTGGAACTTGGTTGGTTTTGCTGAAAGAGATAAAAAGGTACAGACAGCCTCCTGGGAGGTCACTTCTGCTGTAATTCTTCAGAGCGCTGGACACGCTGTCCTCGCTCTGGACACTTGGAGATAAGAAATAATAAACAACCTGAACACGACGTCGCAGAAGTCTCCACTTTTTTATGGCTTGGGACTTTTAACATCAAGAAACAGCCGTAAAACATCACAGAGAACACTGATCAGTGGACTCTAACAGGTACGTACTCGGGGTGCGGGCGAACAGCGGACACCGCTGCGGAGCTGGTGCTGGGCTCCTCTGCTATCCCTCCTCCGTCCAGGAACATGGTGACAGCCATCTCCAGGTTGTTGTTGCATGCTTCAAGCATATGCTTGCCCACGCTTTCGCTGGCACCTGGAATGCCAAAGGGAAATCACAGCGTTTTAGCGCCCACAACAGCTTTCTCTCTCTCAAAGCATTAATAATTAGGAGGAACAGTTCATCAGCTGCCATTTATCCCCGAAGCACAACTGTGAAAGGAGACAAACATACAGAGCTCAGGGGGAAAGGAATGCTTGCAGTCAGGACTGCCAGGCTTCTTTCTGCCAGCAACTGAAAACCTAGTGGAAACCATCTGAGGGGTTTTAGCACGATCTGGATTTGCTTCTAGAGGTCAGACATCTTCCTGGTACATGGACCTGCTGGAATGAGTCCAGAGGACACCACGAAGGTGCTGCAAGGGC
This sequence comes from Platysteira castanea, assembly GCA_013397175.1. Lineage (NCBI taxonomy): Eukaryota > Metazoa > Chordata > Aves > Passeriformes > Platysteira > Platysteira castanea. The sequence goes on from VYXC01006470.1 coordinate 53,529, forward strand.
TGGAGCACTTCTGCTCTGGAGCCAAGCTGGGAGAGCTGGGGGGGTTCACCTGGAGAAGAGAAGGCTCTGGGGAGACCTTCGAGCCCCTTCCAGGGCCCAAAGGGGCTCCAAGAGAGCTGCAGAACAACTGTGGCCAAGGGATGGAGGGACAGGACAAGGGGGAATGGCTGCACACTGCCCGGGGGCAGGGTTAGATGGGATACTGGGGAGAAATTCCTCCCTGTGAGGGTGGTGAGGCCTTGGTACAGGGTGCCCAGAGAAGCTGTGGCTGCTCCATCCCTGGAAGTGTCCAAGGACAGACTTGGAGCAACCTGGGATAGTGGAAGGTGTCCCTGCCCATCGCAGCAGGTAGAACAAGATGAGCTTTAAGGTCCCTTCCAAGCCAAACCATTCCACAATTCTATGAATTTTCCAAACACCAGCAGGCATACACAAATAAAAATGAAAACCTGACTTAACATTTTAACAGGAAGAATATTAAATCAGCTGCTACAGTTTTGTATCCACTTGTAACAGACATTTAGAGATGGAAGAAAAGACACCCTGATTTACTGATTCTGCTGAAAAGCAAAAACAAACCAGCAAAAGCTCAGTTTATGTAAGAAGGAATAAAAAAAGCAGCCAAGAGGGAAAAGTAGTACTTGTCTGCAGAGTTTTTTGTATAATGACTAACATTTATTCAAATCACAGAGTCATGGAGCAGTTTAGGTTGGAAGGGAGCTTAAAAGTTCATCCAGTTCTACACCCTGCCACGGGCAGGAACACCTTCCACTACCCCAGGTTGCTTCAGGCCCTGTCCAGACTGGCTTTGAACACCTAAAGTGCAACTAATCCCAGTTTTGATGTTGCTGCTCAGGATGAAGCAACAGTTCCTAACATCACCTGTAAGTCCTTCCTCAGAGGATGAGCCTCTACCTCCCAACTTCTCCTCAAAAACCATCCCATCAGCAGAAGCTCCCTCAGGAGAAGAAGCTCTCTTGCAATCCAATTCTTTACAGCACCTTCTCCATAGGTGGTGGACTGCCAAAGAGCTTATTTTCCTTTGCAAAGGCTGGTAGAGAGGAAGAGTGGTAAAATGCAGCTGAACCAGTCTGGGAGCAGCTTTGGGATCTGCAATAATTCTTCCTAAGTTCACAGAAAGTCACCAAAATGACAAAAACACTTTGCCCAAAACCAGGCTCACAAATAACATCAGTCTGGGCAAAACATATTCAGATGTTTCTCAGAGTTTCTGGGAAAGACTCAAGAAGCTCTGGTTTGAACAGAGAATACACTTTGAAACCGTGGGGATCACTCAGTTCTGAACAACCTGCACATCAAACCATGGAGAAAGCCAAACTGACTGAGGGAACTGGTTTCCCAAAACACCCAACCTGCCACAACAAGTGTGCTGGGATGACAGTCAGCTGCATTTTAAGACCTTAACTGAGCTGAAGAAAGCGCAAAATAAAAACTAGTGACATCCCAAAAAACAACGAGAAGTTCAGGTTCTTCACTCAAACTATTTTTTGGCATTTTCAGCTCTTTTCAATGTTAACTGTAGCAATGAAACCACACCTGTGAGCCTGGAACACACACACACACCACTCTACACCTCACTGTAGAGTCATGCATGCAAAGCCATTAATTTGCAAGAACTGGAAGAAAAATGATAATTCAACCCTCTGCTATTATTTAAAGAGACACTGACACAGAAAGTGCCTTCACTGATTCTTCATCATTCCTGAGGAAAGTGCCAGTATATCAAAGCTTTCAGTCCTTGTGCTGGAAAACAGAAAATTCTAAATATTTGTTAAGTTTCAAAGGAGATTTCACAGATATCCCATCATTTCCTTGGGGAAGACACGCAGGAGTTACATTCTCTTAGCAGTACTTTCCTGGATGAGAGCACCAAAGAAACACAATTCTGCCACCACGATCAAAGAAAACCATCAAGGACTATTTCTCCTCACCCCTCATGCTGGAGAGTATTTCCTCAGCCTTTTCCCCTCAGACAGGAGTGACTGCACACACTTACAACTCCGAATTGAAGAAGCTACTAACAGACAGCACTGAGGTGTGAGCACCTGCCACTCCACACCAGCACCGGCCAGACAAGCTCCACAGCAACACACTTCTAGATAGAACCTTAAATTCTGTTAAAGGGAAAAAAACCTTCAAAAGTCTACTTAATAGTGGATGGGTGAAGCCCAGTAGGCTATTTTTTTCATTTCTGAAAGCACAGAGGGGTTCTCTTAGGTTTAGAATAAAACACATCTAAACATAAAAGGTGTCAGGAAGAGGAAACCAGCACAGCTCTGCCTGTTCTGGTTCACGTTTTAGCAAATATCTCACACACAGACACATATTACTGAAACTATATTGGCTGTTAGTTCTTTCTGTTCAAAGGGTTTACTCCATAAAGATTCTTCAGGAAAAGCTGAGAGATCAATAATTTCCCTGCTTACACCCTGTTGAGGATTTGAGTGTGTCCAAGTACAGGGACACAACCTGAAACGGAGTTGGTCTGGACAACCGAATTAAAGCAGTTTCACTCCTCTTTGGCTGTATAGTTAATACATCTTATTAAACATTCCTGCAGTATCTGACATGCAAAGCCATCAGCCAGGGGTAACTACGGCGAAGCAGATTAAACACAAAGTGGGTCAAGCGCTCCAAGTACACAACCTGAAGCAGGAGCTGTCACCTGACGCGAACTTCCACGGAAAAGCGACCTGCTCTCTCCATTTGCGAACTCAATTCGCCGCAAGTCGCCCGCGCTACAGGATATTTCTGTTTTTCCAAAGGCGGACTCGGGGCTCAGCTCCCGGTCCCTCCCGGCCGTCAGCGTTACCCGCAGGAGCGGGAAGCGGCCGCCGGGGCGGAGCGCAGGCGGGAGGGAGGGGAAGAGGCAGGGAGGGAGCAGGACACGCACCCGCGCCACCGGGACAACCGAGAGGAACCGCCGCTCAAAGGGAGGCCAGCTCTCCGCCGCGCAGGCAGCGGGGCTGAGCCCNCCTTCCCCCGCCCGCCGCCGCGAGGGGCGGGGGTCCCGGCGGCCGTGGGGAGCAAGCCCCGCCCCCTTGGGCCGCGCGGGAGGCGGGAGTTGCCGGGGCAACGCCTTCCTTGCCCCCCCACCGCCGCCGCCTCAGCGGCTTTCCCTGGGAATCCCCCCGGTATTCCCGGCCCGCCGCTTCCAGCGGGCTCGGGCCTCAGCGGCCGGGCCGGCGCTCTCAGGACACGCGGCCGCGGTTCCCACGCGGATTATCGTCACAGAGGCCCGCGGCGAAGCGAAGGGCCGGGCAGGCCGTGGGCCGAGTGCAGAGTAGGTCCAGGTGCTGTGACCGGAGAGACACCCAGGAATAACCCTGACCACCAGCACAGGCGAGGGGGGACCTGGTGGAGAGCAGCGCTGCAAAGAAGGACCTGGCGGTCGTGACAGGCATCCAGCTGTCCCTGAGCCGGCAGAGTGTCCTGGGGGCCAGAAGGGCCAGTGAGATCCTGAGGGGCAGTGGGAACAGCACTGCCAGCAGCTCAGGGGGTGATCCTGCCCCTCTGTTCAGCCTTGTGAGGCACAACTGGGATGCTGTGTCCATCTCTGGGCTTCTCAGAAGAGGAGACACATGGAGCTGGAGCAGGGCCTGCAGAGGCTGCGGAGCCGAGGAAGGGCCTGGAGCATCTCCGTGCCCGGGAAAGGCTGAGGGAGCTGGGGCTGCTCAGCCTCCAGAGGAGCCCCAGCCCAGAGGGGCCCTCAGCCCTGGGTGTCCCTGGATGTCCCTGGGTGTCCCTGGCTGCAGGGAGGGCTCCGGGCAGGGCCCGGGCTCTGCTCCGGGGCCCAGCAGTGGCACCAGAGGGACGGGCAGGGACTGACCCTGGGAAGTTCCACCTGGACAGGAGGAAGAACTTTCCTGGGCAATGCCCGAGCCCTGAACAGATCCCGGAGAGGCTGTGGAGTCTCCCTCACTGGAGATACTCCAAAGCCATCTGGACACAACCTGTGCCTTGTGCTCGGGATGCCCCTGCTGGAGAAGGGAGGTGGCACCCAGTGACAGCCTGTGGTCCCTTCCAGGCTGGCCCATCCTGGGATTCTGTGAGGCAGGATCTGAGATGGTCAAGGAACAGCTCGTCTGCACTGGTCCAGGGAGCCCTGACAGGCCACCACTGTCACAAAGCCAGAAGAGCAAACCCCTGGATTTGTCCCCAGCCACCAGGCCAAGTGTTTCTGATCTCCAGGCCACCTGGAGAAATGGCAGGAATGTTTTACTCCTTTCCTGTTTCCCAGCACAGCAGGAATGTGGCTGCCTTGCTGCTGAGCACCTTGCCAGTAACACTTGTCAGCTCTGTGAGTACCACAGAAAGCTGAGGTTTCCCTAGAATTCTAATAATTTAACACCTCACTGCCATGGAAACAGGTACATCTGTTCCCTCTCTTCCTCCCTCCCTGCCTCCCATCCCCACACCAGCTCTGGTGCTCAGGGAAGCAACCAAGCCTGTATAAGTATTTGGGGTTTTGGCACTTGATTTGTTTTTCCTGGCAGTTGGATGAGCTGAACTTGTTCACAAACAGGACTAATGAATCACCAGGGCTGAAGGCAGGTGAGCAGTGTGAACTGTTACACCAGCCCAGACACCCCAACTACAGACTCCTGCTTCACACAGCAGCAAAACAAAGCTGATTTCACCTGCTTCAAAGCTCCCGGAGCACAGGGTCAGAAACAAGCTGCTTGTACAACCCAAATCCATTCAGCAGTGGCCAAATTCCACCCTCTAACAATGAAGATCTAAAAGAATAGGCCAAATTATGCCTGGTGAGAATTATTGTGCCATGGATATGGTGAGGAATGGGATCATTTGGGGGACCTGAGGGCTTGCAGCACCCCACCTCGGATAGGGCTGCTGCTGTAGGTGACAGGTTTTGTACATTTTGCAGTTAAGTTAGGGTTTTATCTAACAATCAATTTTTAGTCCTGCTTTTTTTGCATTCTGCTTAAAAATAATAACAATTCTTAGGTAAGAGGCCCTTCTGACACTGAAGACAACATTCAGCGAGCTGGAAAAACACAAATATCCCCCAGATCCTTTAACACCCCCTCCAGTGTATATACACGCACCCCAAAAAACACTTGTGAGCTATCTCGACCTTTGAAATCGCAGATTTTGTAAATTTTGTTGTGATTTCCAGTGGAATCTCAGCAGCAGGATTTGCCATTGCTGCTAAGGAAGTGAGTCTGTGCAAGCACACCCCTTACTGAACTTCTAACCAGGATTAGTTCAGTGCATGTCTCAAGTCTTATATAGAAGAGGGACAGTCACACACTAAAAGGGAAAAGAATCCATGAACAGCTTGTGGAGGAAAAGGGAATGAGGCTGGTGTGAAATGCAGCAATCCATGTACCAGGATGTGATTTCATGCCACCTGCATGAGGCGTGGTGCTGCCAGAAAGGGAAATTGTCCCTTCTCCCTCGCCCTCTTCCCACTTAATGCTTCCCCTACCCCTTTAACATCTGCAATTAATTCATGGGGAGTCCCCAGGTACCAAAGCTGTCTCTCAGGCATAAACTTAAAAGAGTTTTGGCAGCAAATAAACACTCTCATCTGCTTTGGAAAATGAGTTTGTTTTTTACAGGCTTACCCTGACTGGAAAGGCTGAGGGTCACCAGCATGGAAACAGTCAGAAGCTCTGCCTTAAAAAAACCCTTTAATTAAGTGTTTTTGACATCATGGGTAAGACAGAAAATAATCCCAACTGTGGTAAGGATTAAAGAAAAACAGACCTATTTGAAGGAAGGCTTCCAGAACAATGGCTGAGGCAGCAGGAGAAAAATAGAAGGATTTGCCACTGGTCCCCTGTTGGAACTTTCTTAAAAAACATCTCTGAACAGAATATTTATTTATGAGAAGCCCAACAATGATAGAGATGTGCAGGCTTCAGGGGGAAAAAAAATCCAACAATTAATATTTTTGGCTCAGTGTGCTGGTCATCCTTTCCATTAAAATTTGATTTTTTAAAACTTAAACCAGCAGAAGATGCTGATGAAGAAACAAGTCCGTTAGGAATTTCCCAGAACAGAATTAAAGTGGGGTTCAAAAAAAGGACAAAACTCAAGCATTTGCTGACTTTGGTGACTAGCACACACCCTTCAGCACTGCAGCTGGCACTTGGCTCCATTTCAAACATAGACAGTGCAAAAGTAGCTCTGAAGAAGCAAAGAAAAGCCAAAATATGGCTTCATAAAACAACAGATAAAACAATTAGCAAGAAAACTTCCCCTGCATAATAGGATCTGGTTGCCTCTTCACCAGTCTCAACTTCCTACAGGCCTCAGTACCTCCACGTGTAAATTACAAATTTTCTTGAGTTATTTTAGTTTTAAACCCAACAGGAACAGTATTTGGTAGTGCCTCTAAAAATGGAGGGGAACAGTTACAGTCAGGCAGGGCAGTTATGTGAATCTCTAATTACAGTTCTGTCATTACTGACAACTCGTTTTCAGTTGCTTTTTTTTCCTTTTGTTTTAATTTTCTCCACCATAACTGACTTCTGGACTACTGTTGTAATCATACTCAAACCAGTTTGAGTATGAAAATGAAACAGCATTAAATATAGTAACACTGTTGTACAAGAATAAAGTTGCAAAACATTAACAATAAGAAACCAAAAGTCTCTTGTTCTTAACAACAGGGAAAGTGGGATCTGCAGGAGGGATTTCTCTGAATAGAGGTGAATGGGAGCCCACAGCCTTGGCATCCACGAAAGACCCTTGGCTTTGGCAGTGGAGAATGACCTGTTTCTTTCCTCTTTGTCCGAGGGAGGGGTTAGCATATGACAGGGAAAGAGTGGCTGTCTGGTTACACTCGTGTTAATGGGTGTGCGAGCAATGCAATTCCAGAAACAGCCTAAATTCCAGCAACATGCTTCAATTTACAGAACAGTGGTTGTGCTGAGGGACACTTCAGCCTTGCAGCTGACAGCCAGCTGGGAATACAGACTTGTCACTTGTTTCTTTCATGAAATGCACATCTTTTCCATTAAAGGCTTCAGATTCTCATTTTAAGATCAGACCACCAGTTTTCCTTGTTTTTCCAACACTACCAGTATTCACACTCCAAACCATATAATGCAAGCTAGAAAATAAGAAATGCTCCGAGTCCTGCAAGAAGTGCTGCAAGTGCTACAAAACAATACTCAAGAAAAAGAACAATTAAAAAATAGTACATTCTGGGGGTGTATGTTACTAAAACTTCTCAGAACTCATAGCATCGCTGCCCAAAGTGGTTCCCCTCCAAAGCAACAACTCAAAACTGCTTAGGGAAGCTTTGCCTAATAGAGGAGAACATCACCACAGTTCCCATTCCCCCTGCACCACATGTCCATGGCTCTGCTGATCTACTCTGCAACAGTGCTTTTAAACATTTGCAGAATTGTCTTTTGCTTGTTCTTAGGCAGTGAACAAATATCATTTGTGTCACTGGTATTAACCACACAATTCAAAACCTTTCCTTCCTTGATGCTGGGGGATTTTACCCGGACCCTGGCAGGGGACTGCCAGTTTTCATTGCAGGAGCCTTTCCGAGTCTTGTGGTGATTGGTTTCAGCCTGTGGTTTTGATCCCTTTGAGTCTTTTGCCACCTTGGAACTTCCCTTTCTGGCAGAAGAGTCTTTCACAGACAGAGGTGGTTTGGTGCGAAGAAGATACTCATCTGGGGAGCCCTTCTGTCGATTAAGTGTCCTTTCCTCCTTGTTGAGCTCCTTCTGTAGCTGCAGAGCCAGAAGCCTGTCCTGCTCCTCCTGCCTACGCCTTTCGTAGAACTGCTGCTCAAAGGCTCTTTGTGTTTGCAAGTTAAAATCATTCATCTGGTCTCCCTGGTCTTCTACACCTTCTGGAAAGGTTCTTCTCCTCTTATCAAGCAAGCACAAGTCAATCGTGGCATCAGCTGGAGCCTCCAGTAACTTCCTTTTGGGAGTCTCAGAGTTCTGTGGCCTCTGTGGTGTCTCTACATCTGAGCGTCCAGCCTCCTTCCCCAGATCATGCGAGGCAGTCTGGCTGTCAGACGTCACACAATTCATTCCTAACTCAACAGAGGTACAAGTTTCATCAGACTTTTCAAGGTTTATCCTTTGCACATGTGTTAAATTGCCACTGTCTGACTCAATTCCATCACCTTCTCCTTTGGATCTAAAAAGAACTGTTCCAGACCCTTCCCCTTCTGTGGGTCCATGAAGGGCATCTGGAACTCCACCTTCTAAACAATTTGGTCCTGGTGTTTTTTCCTGCTTGACAGTGGCAGCTTCACCTGAAGCCGAGGCACTGAAATAGTTCATGCATGATTCCAAAAATGAATCCTTAGCACCAGAATCTTTATTTACACTGGTCAGCTGTGGAGATAGGGTTGGCATTTCCTCTTGCTCATCCTGCAGCGCAGAACTGCTACCTTCATTGCTGTTGGTCTCCTGAAGAAAAGGGAGACACCACCAATAAAGTAAATTTATCAAAAGCCCATGGGTGTGAATAAATGCCAAATTCACTTCTCATGGCTGAATTGCCCCTGAGTGCTCTGGCATAGCAACTCAGATACTTTTCTTTTTAAAAAATAACTAACTGTTTAATAATAATGAAAATACTTAAAATAACTGCAGCAGCCCAGCTAAAGGACTGAAACCACAACTGCAGAATTTTCCTCTTATCAGTGACTCAGAACAACTGAGCAAGCCTGCTCATCTTCTTTTGAGGCCTTACAGGAATGATCAGACAGACAGCCATGGAATGATGGGGTGCACCCTCTTCCAGCAGGCTCCAGAACTGGGGATCATGAATACTGAAGGCAGCTTAAAAAGGGCAATATAAACTACCCAGTGCTGATCTGCAAGGGGAATAGAGGACTGGAATCCTCTATTCCAAGGGGAAAATATCCCATAATTACTAACTTTGAAATTTATAACAAAATGATTTTAGTTACCGCAGAGACAGAGTTGCTCCTGCCTCCTCCTGTGGTACTAGGGAATGATGCTGATCCCAACATACCATAATTCTTTGGAGACAGATACCTTAAAAGGAAAAAAAAAGGATACCCCTTAAAACATTTAGTCCTTGAACTGTCAGTCCTTTGCATTATTCAAGATCTTCAGGTTCATTCTGACAAACAAAAAACAAGACAGGCAAGTGTTTCCCTTCTCCTCCTCCAACGAAGTGTTTTAACCCTCAACACTTCACATTCGTCCCCAGTTATCTAGGGAAGTTGGCCTACAGCATTCCAAAGAAGCAAATGGAGCAGAGGGACACTGAAACAGGCCAATAATTAAAGAAGAAACACTTGGCTGAATGCCTTACTTCTGAATGTCTCCAGAGTTGCTTGTTTTGTTCTTTGCCTTGCCCGCGTTCAGTGGGGATGTCTGAAGGGAGAGGCTGTGTGCTGGTGATGGGCTGCCGAGCACGTGTCCCTCGGAATCCTCATTCTTCCATGACAAGTAAAAACAGCGTTAGGTATAACAAAACACACCACAAACTGCAGAAACCTCAGGGAACTACTTTTTGATGAAGAATTAGTTACTTATATCCAAAGAATTCTAGAACTGTGAGTAACGGATGGTTATGGAAAAAGAAGTGTTCCCTGTTCCGTACACCTTCCTGGATCTAGCACTGAGGGACAGGAGGCTTTGCTCAAGTAAGTACACCGGTTTCATCACTGGGCAGCAAAAATTCAACTAACCAAAACAAATTAATACAACAAAAAAAAACTCCAAAAGGTAAGGTACATTTTCACTGTACGTTCCTTGCTTCCAGTACAGGTTACAGATATTCATTTCTTCCAAAGAAGCATTTTTAAAATCATGAGCAAAAGGAAGCATGCAGCAGAAAATCAATGTTTTTAAATGTTTTACAATGAAAACATGCAGCACACATGCTGGATGCTGGATTTCAAGTGTACTATATAGGCTTCACCCTCCCACTGGTTTTTCAGAAATTAATGGTCAATCAAGGCTTTAAAGTACTGTACGGTGACAACAGCTTCCAACTACAACTGAAATAAATTTATATTATTCCAAATTTCAACATTTGCTCTGAGAAGTCCGAGTTGCCTGCACTATATTGACATCTGCTGCTGTCCCCCTCAATCCTAACTCACCAGACTGTTATTGAGCTGCCAGGCCAGCTCTTCATCTTGCTTCAGCTGCTTCTCCATCTCCTTCCGTCTCTCTTCTGCCAACCTGTGCTCCTCCTCCTCCTCCGCCAGCAGCCGCTGGATGTATTCCTCACTCGCCTTGTTCTCCTCCTGTTCATGCGCTCGCCTTTCTGCCTCCACCTAAAGCAGATGTTTTAAAAAATCTACCTGGTTACTACTGCAGGACAACACTTTACACCAGAACCTCTCAGCTGACACTCCTTAAACATGAACCATTCGCTGTTCACAAAAATACAGCAGTACTTCACTGCACGAGTCTCAAAGATGTAAGAATCACACGGATATTGTGTGTAGACCCTTGGGTTGGACCACAGTGACAAACCTTTAGGTTTCTGTAAGATTATACCGTTAACCTTGCTCACCTGCAAGGTTCAACTCCATTCGTGTTAGTAACAAAAACTATGATCTCCAAATACATGGATCTACAGACAAACTGGGATTAGAAATCATTCTAAGGCTGCATGCCAGCTACCCCAGAGCATTTGCTCAACCTGCTTTTATCATTATACATCCAAAGACAGCACACCTCTCTTCTACAAGAGTCCTGCTCTCTTGAAACACAAAACCCAAAGCAGCAGACCAAGAATCTTAAATCTGCTTTTTTTACAGCAGACATGTGCTGAGAGATCAGTTATAAGCAAGTCCACGAGGACAGCAAAGTACTTCAAGCATAAAGCTTTCTTTGGAAATTCCCCCCACTCCTCTGCTCCATGTGCTCCTGTAACCACCAGCAAGGGGCTCTCAGGGAAAGGTGCATTCCCATATATTTTCTGACTCTAAGTCTTAATACTACTGTGTCTGAATTGAAAGAAGGCAAAATAGGCAAAACTGAGAATTCTTTAAAATCTTTTCTGATTTTCAAATAAGCACAGGTAACAAAGTAAACAAAGAAGAAAGAAAATGCTGTATGTTGATTACTGAAAGTTATCTAATTGCAGTCTCTTACTTGGAGGGAAATTAAGAAGGCAAATACAAACCCAAAGCCCAAACAGTTCCAGATTTCTACATTGGCTACTTTCATGTATATTGACTGAGAGGTGAGGTAGGAGGTACAGATCAAGAAAACTTGAGAAATGTCACCTCATGTCAAATACAAGGAAATCTCTTCCATCAATTTAATTCATGATTCAGGAGTGACCAGTATGTTCTTGTAGCTGCAGTGCCCTTTTAAGTATCTTTATTATTTCATAACATTATAGCTGTTTGTGGGAACAATTCAAATAACTGGATATGAAGCATTTATGCTTTTTAAATGTATTTTTAGACTTACCTTACTAATTTCTGCTTCATATTCCTGCCTCAGCTCCCCAGGCTTGCTCAGCTGGTGCTGCGGCTTGGGGACACAGACTAAGCAAAAGGAAGGCGAGGAAAAAACAAAAACCCAAAGTCAACAAACACAAAGTCATGACAGTCAACCACAAAGGATTTTAACAACAACAAAGGATTTTAACTTCATACCCTGTCACGGGAATGATTTGACCTAAGCGCAGTGATTACAAAAAGGAAGGAATAAAGCAAAAAAATATCAAGGAATAAAGCTTACACAGCAGAAAAGCGCGGTGTTACAGAGTGGCAGGAACAGGCAGTGTTTTCCAAGCACTGTATATGAAGCAAATATAATGGAACAAGCTGCCCAGAGAAGCTGTGGCTGCCCCATCCCTGGAAGTGTCCAAGGCCAGGTTGGACAGGGATTGGAGCAACCTGGGATAGTGGAAGGTGTCCCTGCCCATGGCTGGGAGGTGGAATGGGACGATCTTTAAGGTCCCTCCCAAACCAAACCATTCCCTCATTCATTCTCTGTTGGTACACTGACCATAACTTGTGTCTTTCACTCTTTTTCATTAAAAAGACCTCAAAACACTGCAAGTGGAACAAGTTGCCCTACAGCCATTCTACCAAAAACCTCCCCCAAGGGAGCTTGCAACGTAATAAACCCCAAAATCCTTCTTCAAAAAGTTAATCAGACTCCACTTCCTTCTCTCTGACACCACAGTTTTCAGCTCAGAGATTCTTGCATTGATTGAACCCCTGGAATTTCAACCAAACTAATTAACACCTAAAAATCTTTTAACCACTTCATTTCCTTGACAGTGATAAAGAAACATACACACACAGATTCAAACATTCTACTTGCAGATGCTACAGCTGCAAATGAGCAATGAACAAGGCCAGGCAGCCACACACCAATACCTTGCACCAAAGGCATGAACCAATACCCACTGAAATGACCAGTGTAAGTTTTATCCTCTGTACTACAAATTAAAAAGGCATTGCCCAGCTCTTCCCTGCCCCTTTTGCAGGAGAGCTCTGTCTCTGCCTTGCCCAGCAGTAACACACCTGCCTACCCACAGCTCCTATTCCCAGTATCTGAAGTCCACGCACAGTAATTACCATGACAAAGCAGAGACATGCCAGGACAAGTGACATTTCACTTACTCTCCTCATCCAAATCCTGTCCGTTAATCCTCCGCTCGCACTCCTCCGGGTAATTCTTCTGAATCTTCTCCCAGAGTTCCCAGTTGATATGAGTATTTCTGCGGGTATTGTACCGTGCCCAGGAAGAGACTCGACGCCTACAAAAGGGGCAACAAAGACTGGCCTTTTCCACTGTCATCTGGAAGCAGGAATTACAGAGGGTATGGCTGCATGGCAGCGTGACAGGCTCCACAAAGATCTCCATGCAAATCTGGCAGAAGCAGTCAGACAAGGAAAGCGGCTCCTTGGATTTCTTCGACATACTGACTTGAGGTAGAGGAACAGCACTAGGACAACATCAGGGCCTGAAAGCAAAAAGAAACATTTATGTTCCTTAGGAACTTCGTTACGGAAGTAAAATAAAGGAAAATACAAAATGTTTTACAGCTACTTTAAGGAAACGTCAGTGGATTTAGAAGCCTGCCTAAGTGGTTGCTTTTGCTCAGGACCTGAGAGATTCCTGAGGAAGAAGCAGGTCTTTATAGAAGTCATAGAAAAACGACCAGGTTTTCCTGCTACAGCTTACTACGAGCTGTAACAGGTGCTTTGGGGATAGCAAGGAGGTGGTAAGGAGAGGGGGGAAAAGAAGGTGAGAGTTCTTCCAGCCACTTCTATTACTCCCCTCTTCTCCCACCACTCTCCATCTATGATATGCTGGATACGTTACTCCAGTTACCTTAACCTTCCATTCACTCATTTTTTCAGTATATCTGCATAGTCTGAGATGCGGATTTTGGCACAGGCTTGCTTCCAGCTCGTTCTGAAGGTGAAATACATCAGAGCAGAGCAGCTTCCTCCTCATTCATTCACTTGCTTAAGCTAGGTCTGTAAAGCTAATATACCTTTTTTCTTAAGATAAATGAAGAATAAAGACTTCAGCACATTCTTGTATGACTTGAAACTGTGGGGGTCATCTGTCTCCTCACACGATTTTTCCACTTGGCCCAGCAATACTGTGGAAGAGAAAACAAAAGACATACATAGCAAAACAAGAAACCCACTGATTTTTAAGTTACAAGCTTCTTAAACAGGCAGCTTCAGAGCCAGGAGNGGGCCGTTCCCGCCGCCCGGCTGACGGCTCCGCCTCCGCCTCGTCCTCCTTTTTCTCCTCCTTCTCCTCTTCTCCTTCCTCCTCCTCCTTCTCCTTCTTCTCCTCCTCCTCTTCTGTCCCCTCCTTCTCCTCCTCCGCCGAGCCTGCTGGGAGACAGAGGCCGCGGGCCCTCAGGGGAAAGGCGGGCTCGCGTACCGTGATAGGACGAGCGGGAATGGCTTCCCGCTGTCAGAGGGCAGGGCTAGGTGGGATGTTAGGAATAAATCCTTCCCTGTGAGGCTGCTGAGGCGCTGGCACAGGCTGCCCTGACAAGCCGTGGCTGCCCCGTCCCCGGCANAGCTTCAGAGCCAGGAGGCCCTTGAAGGAAAAGCTGCCATTCCTCACAGAGAACTCGCCATGGAGACAAATACACGTTAAGGCGGGTTTTATTATTTCCGCTATTTTTATTGATAAAAAATAAGCCCCAGGACATCGCAGCCCAGCGAAAAGGAGTCCCCTCGTCGNGCTGGCTGTGCTCCCCGGCTGTGCTCACCCGGCCGCAGGTGCCCACGGCACGTCCCGCCTCAGGTCCTCCTCCAGCCTCTCGGCCTGCAGCTCAAACTCGTGCGCCAGGGTCTGCAGGCTGGAGTCCAGCTGAGCGAAGCGAGCCTCCAGCGACAGCAGCCTGCTCTCTACTCTGGCCGGTGGAAAACAAGAGTAAGGGAATTTCGGAAGGATTTGGGGCTTTCTGCCGTGACGCAGCACTGTGAACGGCTCTAGGCCCCGTTCTGACGGTCCTCCCAAGGTTTGTGAGAACAAACACCACGACAAGTCAAGGGGTTTTTGTCACATCCCATGTCCTTTTGGCCCTTTCCTGGTGCAGAGATCTTATAACCTCCAATACAGCTGCAGAGTTGGTATGTAGATATATCTGCAGCTCTCAATTGTGCATTATTAGTGGCAAAGTTCTCTAACACATTTTGAGGTGATTTATGCTTTTATCTGCAATGTCATGGTCTTTTCGACCATTTTCATTTAACATTGAGCAGAACTTCTCGTTACTCCTCTGGTTCAAAATTATGCAAATAATAAACAAGCCACCTGCAGTGTTTTTCTCTCCCAACAGCTCATCCTGCTCTGGTTTTCCCTTTAATAGGACTATCCTTCCATGGGCCAACTGTGATAAAAACTGCTTCATAGCTTGTATTTATTACCTGCTTTTTCATTATTTGGTATCTCTTGTGTTTTTCCTTATTTAAAATTGTAAATTATAAAGATGAGGTTTTGGGTTTTAAGCTACTCCACTTTTGCTGAAGAAAACTGCCTGGTTTAACAGAACTGGCTGTGTTGAGACAAGGTACAAGGGAATGCAAGTATTTATTTTTGTACCCATTTCTCCCTTTCCTGGAGATACAGGGTGTGCTGGGCTTGTCACTTTGGGTGGTTTTTGTAAAAACAGTTTTCTCCACATTTTCCTCAGTTACGTGATTGACATCAAGGCGTGTTCTTGAGAATCCTGAGGATCACAAAGCTAATATAAGTAATTCAAATTTCCTTCCTAAACACAGAACAACTATCTCAGTACCATGTAGTCAATAGTGATTTACTAGCAGTACATCATCTACTCCTTACAGATTTTTTTGTGATTTTTCTTTTTATTTTACTGGCAGAACTTTAGGCTGTATCAGCTAACAGTAACTACACCATCCACTAATATTACAGAGAAGACCCTACATATTTTTCTTTATCTTCTCTTTTTTCCTTCCTAGTTTGCTCCACTGCTTCTGTTACTATTATTATTGTATTGTTTTAATGTTTAGGGAATAGAGCTCTGAATTGTGACCCACCTGTGTCATGTCTTTGCCTCATTTGTTGTAGCCCTATTATGTGTATCTTTGGCTGAACTTTTTGTAAGGACAAAATACACAGCAGCTTTCAGGTGATGTCATTAAAAAATAAACAGCCCAAACAAAACAAAACCCTTCAAACATTTTTCCATTCTTTGACACATATCCCACGGTATTTTAAAGCCTGTTGTTATAAGAGAGGGACTAAAAATGCCATTTTTTCCTATCAGCAGCTCCTCCCTCTCCCTGCCTGCCCCTACTCCTGCCTCCTCCAAACCAAACCCTGCTTCGGATTCTGTCTGCAGCTGACCTGAACGAGGAGGAAAAAAAAAACAACACATCAACAGTGGCATATTTTACGAAGTATCCCCGACCTTAATTCACTGTCTGGCCGCTTGTGCAGATCCTTTGTCTAACGATTTGCTGTTGTTTCCTGAGGCTACGAGGCTCCCTCTGCAGCCTGGTGAAAGCTCATCTTACTGCGGTAGGACTGCTCTTGCTTCAGCAAGAACTTTGGGACTAAAATAGAACTTTAATTGGAAAATTAAGATGGTGTCATGTACAAGTGCTGGGAGTTCAGAAGAATTGTAAGGATTGATGTGTCATAATTGGATCGAATCTGTCAGCACAGAGAGAGCAAGTGCAGAAACTGAGGTGAGGTGAGTCGGGGTTTGCTGTGAATGAGTTTCAGAGCTGGGTTGTCAGATAATGAGTATCCTTACCGGTGGATTGCTCCCTGGTTTGCAGCTTTTTATCATGGTAAATAAGCTTCCCCATGGCCCATTCTCCAACTTCCTCCCGTACAAGTAAGAGTGAAGTTATCCAAGATCTCATCACTAACGCTACTCTCAGTGCAGCAGGAGTTTCTCAGCAGCCTTCAGTCCAACGCTTTGCTATTTGACCAGTTTTGTCTCTCAAGCATATTTTTTATTGCCTGTCTGTAAATTAATCTTCTGCATTTTAAAGCACCTGCAACAAACATTTCAGGATTTGCCAATTTTGGATCTAAAAATATCCAGTTATACCACGGTAGATCTATAACTGATCTCCCACAGCTGTTACTGAATTCTGATAGACTGAGTGCTGCTGCCTCTTGATCTAAGTTTGGAATGAAAAGAGGAAGAATGGATCAAGCCTCCTGCTTTCATTTCCATCATGACCTCTGAACACTTTTCCTTTAGTGTAAGTGAAGCTACCACTAAGTCAGTGACCTCTAACTCTGACTAGTGTACACACAAACCACATCCCCATTCTTTACCAGAAAGCTTTTAAAATTCCCCTCTTGTTAGCACACAACATACTTGGAAGCCATGTAGTAGAAGCTCCAGCATTCCTGCTTCTCTGGAAGTGTGGTTCTATGTGAAACCTTATTTCTGCTATTCAGGCATTTACAGAAAGTGGTATTTTAGAGCTGTCACATGGGTTTTATTTTCCAGGCCAGTGCAGCACCCTGCACTTCTCCCAGCTCTCCCCACTCACTCACTCCATGTATGTTAGACACACATTTAGCAGTTTCCCACAGAATTAATTTTCACTTTTTTCTTTCAGGAGTGGTTCCATTGTTTCTCCCTCTGGTCAAGTCTCCAGTAGCTACTTTTGTGTTCACCAATGTGTGAATCAGAGTCATAAAGGCTGCAGGTGAACCAACAGTATCAACAGTATCTTGACAAGAGCAGCAGTTTCTTTCCAAGTCTGTCAGCTGTCTGTCAACACATAATCATTCATTTCCTAATGTGCATTTCCAGAAGTACTGCATCCCATCAGCTGTGATACTCTTGATAGGGATCATTTTTACAGCAGGTAAACCACAGTTTTATGTATGACACCTGAGTTGACTTTAAAATGTCTTGACACTGTTTGCATAGTTTGCCTGTAAAGGTAACATATCACAGAATCCCAGAATGGTTGGGGTTGGCAGGGACATTAAAGCCCATCCAGTGCCACCCCTGCCACGGGCAGGGACACCTTTCAGTAGCCCAGGCTGCTCCAAGCCCCATCCAACCTGGCCTTGGACCCTTTTGGGGATGGGGCAGCCACAGCTTCTCTGGGCACCCTGTGCCAGGGCCTCACTGCCCTTGCAATAACATGAAAATCCAGATGTGAAAATCCACAGAGTGGGGACAGTATCCTGCCTGCCCCTAACTGCTGAGAATTTCAGACCCTTTTTTGACTCTTTTTCCTATAGATCTATGCTCATATCTTTATATCTGCTCTGAGCCACCACCACTGGTGCCTGCTGCTGCACAGCCAAGCATGGACAGGTGCCAGCGGGGGCAGCTGAGGCCAGATTATTTTACAGGAAGCCCATGAACCTGTTGGTCACGTTCCTCTGCCAAGTGCAGGGTTTGGAAATGGAGGGTGAATCAGCATCACCTATGCCCCGATTCCCTAGTGATGGTGACTTGCTCTCCTTAAACTTGTAGGAAAGGTCCATTCTTGGGGGATTTTTTTTGCTAACGATAAACATTTACTCCCTGTCTTTGAACCCTCCAGACTCTGAGGCATGGTCTGAAAATCAGAAGTTCACATCAAATCTCCAATTAGAACAGCAAGCCCAAATTTCACAGAATATACTGAGTTGGAAGGAATCCACAAGGATCCAACTGGCCCTGCACAGACACCCCAGCAATCCCACCCTGTGCCTGAGAGCATTGTCCAAATACTTCTTGAGCTCTGACAGGCTTGGTGCTGTAACCATTCCCTGGGGAGCCTGGTCAGTGCCTGACCACCCTCTGAGGGAGGAACATTTTTCTAATATCCAACCTAAACTTCCCCTGACACAATTTCAGGCCATTCCCTCGGGTTCTGTCACTGGGCACTACAGAGATCAGTGTCTGCCTCTCCTCCCCCACCATGAGAAAGTTGTAAACCGCAATAAGGTCTCCCCTCAGTCTCCTCCAGGCTGAACAGACCAAGTGCTCTCATTGCCTGGTGACACTTCATGCAGCTGCAGGCCATGGGTGATGGAGCCACTGCCCAAATCCTGCAGCAAACAGCCAGGATGGCAGCAAGGGAATGAACTGATGGCTCTGTCCCTCTTTCCTCCCCAGTGAGTGAAGGAGAGGTTAAGCCTTCTCAGGAACCACTCCCTCCCCGTATACCCACAATGTCTATTTACACCCTGTTGCCCATGGAAGGTTCCAGGGAAGCACAGGTTTGCTGTGCTCAGGGATTGTCTGGGGTGGTGTCCCATGCCCCAGCCCTCCGCACCCTCCCGTTCCCCTCGCGCGCTGCGAGCCCAGCCCGGGCAGGACCTGTTCAGCGTCTCGTTCAGGGAGCGCAGGGAGATGCTGGCTTTTGCCATCTTCCTGGAGAACACCAGCAGAAGAAATAAAAGCTGGAGCGGGCTTGCTCCTGTCTCCTGAAGCCCGCAGCAACAGCAGGGACAGGGGATCCGAGTCCTGCAGGAGGTTGTTTGTTCCGAGGCTTTTTATAGCCTG
Organism: Platysteira castanea; assembly: GCA_013397175.1. Taxonomy (NCBI): domain Eukaryota; kingdom Metazoa; phylum Chordata; class Aves; order Passeriformes; genus Platysteira; species Platysteira castanea. The sequence goes on from VYXC01006470.1 coordinate 72,483, forward strand.
TATATCCAAATATAGGTCATGGATGCACCAACACACGTTCAGGGGCATATCACACACTGAACCACACAGCCCGACACGACCCCTTCCTCTGCCCCACTGATCCCGGGTCTTCACAGATAAACTAATTCACAGGTAACACAAAAGGGAGTAACTACACTTTTCTGCTTTTTCTTTTTTTGCTGTGTTTTGGCTTCGATTTGCTGTTGCAGATCATGTCTTGGGCCAAAGTCTCCTGCTGGGAAAGGCTGCACAAGCAGATTGCCTTTGGTTTTTTTAATTAAAAAGGTGCGAAGGTAAAATCTGATTTGGATGAGAAATAGTTGTGGTTGCTTGCAGGGAGCTGCTTTGAGCAAAACTAAGACAGTTGGAATCTCTTCCACAAAGGGTGGAGAGAGGCAGGACAACCGCATAGTGATTTTCTGGAGCTGGGTATGTAAAAAAAAAGCTGAAAATTTTTCCGTAATAATACGGGTTTGGTAACAGCCCAGCTGGTGAAACACAGCAGCACAAACCCCCTATCAGTGCAGCAGGTCCTCAGCCAGCACTAGGAATTCAGTTCTGTGACAGGAAAAAGACAGCCTGGGAAAAAAACCCTTTTATAAAAATTATTTGCCCCCTTCATGGGAAATCCAGCATGAACTGAATATGTCCAGAGCTGTAGCATTCCCACTTAGGTCTTCCTACCTTGAATTTTCAAGCGAAGGGAAGCTTCTAGCAAGCCAAGTTCTGCTCATTGTGTTTCAAAGCTTTGGGAAGATAGGAAGTATTTGGGTAAGAAGAAACTGTGCCTTCGGGCCTTTGTATTGCCCCTGTGATGGGGGTATAATACACTTTTGGACACAATTTTGTGTAAGTTTGGCACTATTAGAGTGAATCTAAGGACAAGGGAGCAGCAAGAGAGAAAGCATTTATTAAGACAAGTGTAATAGTTCTTTTTCCCTGGGATACACAACTGACAGCTGACCCAGCAAACAGGTATAACAGTTCCCCTGCTCCTGCCTTCACTGCACTGAAAAATACCATTGGCAACCAGAGGGAAACTCATTTGATTACTCGTTAATTGATGCATCTCTAGTCTATGCAGCTGCTGACAGAGTGATGAAAACCAGATTCCACTGTGACCAGTTTAAGCCAACTGGGACACAGCTTCATGGGAAAAGTCACACAGAGCACTGCAACAGCCCAAACCACATAGAGCTGAGCCAGTGACAGCCCTGCTACTGTTCAGCAGCCTCACTTAGCATTGCGGGTGTCTCCTTAGCACTGATTTCCTGCTCCAGCCTTAATTACGTCAGCTTAGTAATGAACTAATGTTACACCTAAATACAGAGACCCGTTTCACTTAAATTCAAGCAGCAAACTGCCAACCCTGCAAGAGACAGTGGCTGTGAACACAACAGCCACAAAGAACCAGCACGAGGCCAGGAACATCACGAGTGCACAGCAAATCCCCTCCCCTTCCCAGGGACCCAGAGGGGTTCACTGTCCAGTTCACTGTCAGTGGATGTCACTGGCTCCAAGAAGTGGTTTTGTCCCCCAGATTTCTGTAAACACCTGGGTGCCTTAAGGTTCTGGCAACGGATAGGCTGATACAGAGCTGGTCTGGTCAGCAACCAACACTCTTCTGGAGCCTTTGATCTCTGCGTACGAGAGCCAGTTCACCTTCTCTCCGTGCTCAATGGTGAGCTTTGGCACAACTCCAGGATGTTCATTTGAGGCCACTTTGTTGAGCTTCCCATCTTTTCTGCTGGAAGCAGCTGCCTTCCTTCTGTGCAGAGATTTTGCTGGACTTTTCTGCTGCTTTCCAACATTGCTGCTGACATCCCAGAGCAAGACTTTCCCGTCATTTCCTCCAGACAACAACCAGTACACCTCTGGCATAAAGAGCACCTGGGAGACTCCCAAGCTGTGAGCCTGGAACTCCAGCTCCCGTTCAAACCTCACACCAGTGACTCGGAATATTCTGACTTTACCATCTTGAGCTCCACAGCTGAAGATGTTGCCGCAGGAGGCGACGGACAGGGAATGTGCAAGTGGCGGGTTGAAGAGCTGTCCAGCTGACTGCAGGCTCTCTTCCTCCATGCCACACTCCTGCAGGTTGGTGGTCCACAAGGGGCGAGCTTTTTGCAGGTTCCACAGCATCACCTGGAAAAAAAAATAGGAGGAATCAATAATTTGTGTGTTTTACATAAAATCAGATCTTTAATAGTAAAAATAAACAACCCCACTTCTTGCCCTAGCAGAGGAAAGGCTGTGCATGACTCCAAGAGGTGTAAGGTGTGTGGTGAGGAGTGTTTAAACTTGCCCTAATAAATGTAGCAAATCTTTCTGGCCTGCTTTCCAAACCCCCACCACCATACTCTGCAGTCAATGCCTCAGACCTTTAGACCACGAGAGGGATGCAAACACTACTCTAAAAGCTTTTGCATTCATCTCAGCAGTAGTAATCATGATGAACTGCACATCAATTTTTGAGAAGGAGGGACACGGAAACACTAGCAGTGAAGAGATCATTATCATTCCAGATTTCTGTCTCTGCTACTTGGCCTAAAACAGTCACTTCCACGAACGTGTCTGAAAAATGGGACAGCAAAAGGCAAACAGTTGTCAAGGCTGTTGTTTTTAAACAGGCATATTTGTATTTATTTTTATATCCAACAAGTAGATTTGGTTTGTGCTATGGAGTAGGGCATGCTTTACCTGCTGAGATGGGGCAGGTTGTGCTTTTAGACTTGCTTTTCCAATGCCACCCCACCTCCAAGCCCCCAGTGAAGAATCCTGTGTCTCTCGTACAGCAGTTCAAGCATTACAGATTTATACTGAGCCAATTAAAAATCATTCTCTCAAGACTTTTGTAGAGTCTGAATTGACAATATGCATTCTCAAGGCCAACAAATCAAAAAGCACAAGTCAGTCTAATGCAGTAGTGGTGTACTGTTAGCTTCATAAAGCTAAGCTTCAATTTGTTAATAATAAAAATATTCCTTCAGTAGTAATCACCAATAAGAAGTACAGAAGTCTTTAAATTTAGTTCACAAAAGAGCCTGGCTCTGCAGTTCTGGAATCCAAATCACACTAAAACATCTGAAATACATTTCCTGTCACTTTCCTGTTTCAGTGTCTGCTTTTGCTGCTGCATTAAAACTACTTCCACAACAACTGTGATTTACTGTAAATCAGGGGGGCTGGGCAATGCTTACAGAAAATACTCCTGTTTTTATCACAGATAACAGCCTGACGAATCCATCAACTGCTGACAAGTTTTGTGCAAACTAAGTATTTTCTGTCCTCACGGCATTTCCCCTGCTTCATCAGAACTCCTGAAAGAACTCCAGCAACAGAAATTTCAATTCTCATCAACCACAGCTTCCCAGAGGGTTTGACAAGCCCAGAACATGTTTTGATGCTCGCAGAGCTCGTAACTTGTCCAAAGGCCTGGTGCAGCACCAGGGCTTCAGAGTTCTGCAGCTAAGCTCCCCTTAGGGAAATGTTGGCTCTTAAATGTAGCCTCAATGCAGAATGATGCTCTTTTCACTGTACAAAAACACACTAAAAAAATCCTGTTTTGGGATATTGACTTTCACCTAAAAACCACCTTGCTGAGATACAATAAATGAAACTAATGCTAAAAAGTCACAAAAAATAATCATCTCACTTGTACTTAGTTCTGCATAAATGTTTCCAACTCTAATAAGAAGTTTCCAGCCACAAGCTTGTGTATCTGCATTTTAGGGACCAGAATTAAGCCAGCTGAGGCACTACTCCTCCCAGATAGGATCTATCACCATGGCTTTAACACAGAAAAATACAGTTTCTACTAAATATCAGCATGTATTTGCTCTAATGGGTGTGAAATATACTTTGGTTTCAAGAACAAAGGGTGAAACTGCTCAACGCTGTCACACAAACTTCACCCTGACACCACTGGAACCACAGAAACCTTCGAGAAGTGACAGTTTTCGTATTGGGCTAAACCAGGAATGTGGTCAGACCTCAACCACTGGAAAAAAATTACTGAAAAATGTCTGTTCTGGGTGGCCAGCTCTGGACTTGAGTTTCAACTCCCAGCATGGTTCTTCTCAGAATGCAAAGGACAAAGTTTCCTCTTGATGAGGACAGAGAAGTGTAAAAGGCAAAGAACATTTCATGCTTCCAAGATATCCACAGACCAATGGATAAATTATACAAATCACTTGTCCTCACAGTGATCTGTTTCACTTGAAAAGATAGATAATGCTCTACCTGCCTACCTCAAGCACTGTGCCTTTTCCTCATCATCCCTTTGCATCTCATCTGCAGCCACAACTGATCCCTAGGGACAGCTGCTGGTTTTGCTCAGTCCAACAAAGAGCTAATACGGCACGAGTGAGCTTTGCAGCATATTCTGATTTCCCCCCACCCTGCTCCCTTCTGAACTGTAAATGTTAAGGAAGATAAAAACAGAGGCAGAAGCTGCTGAGTAGAACATGGCACCAACAGCCTCAGCACCTAGTTTCTGGGCCAAAACCACTTCAGAATAGTGAGGGAGCTTTCCGGTGACTGCAGGCTGAACACCTTCACGCGTGGTGAAAGTCTGCGGGTGCTTCACTACACAGGTGGGTAATTACTGTTTCACTTCATTAATACCCGTGCACGTGTATGCAAATCACCTGCATGTCCAGTCCACAGGAAACCAGGCTTTGAGGCCGCTGAGGTCGGAAGGCAACAGACGAGCAGATGTTGGAGTGTCTCAAGGACCGGCTGACTTTCTTGTTTTCCAAGTCCACAACCTTTATGGCCCCCGAGTCATCTGCCGCGGCCAGGAAGCTGTCGGTGTCGTTCACTGACAGGCAGTTGATCTCCTCCTCGTTCACGTGGAAGCGCTGCAGGGGCTCCTGGAGGGAGCGGACATCCAGCACGCTGATGCTTTCCCCGTGGGAGGTGTACAGCGTGCTGGGGCGCCGGGCGGAGAACACCACCGAGGCCACGTCCTCCGCCTGCGGGAGCCGCAGCTGAGCCACCGGCGAGCCTCCCCCATCCCAGAGCGCCAGCTCGCCCCGCTCCGCGCCGGAGGCCACCAGCCCTTCCGCGCTCACGGTCAGGCACAGCACAGACGAGCAATGCCCACCATGCCACTTGGCTGCCATGCTTCAGGGATAACCCTGAAACAAACAAAAACAACCCCTGAGTTGACGTGGTTGTTGGTCTCGCTACAGCAGAAATTTAGCAAGGAACAAGATCATCCTGCAAACTACTTGAAACTCCAGTGTCCGGTTAAAACAGGCACCTCAGGGCAGCTCAGTACCCAAGTGGAGCTGTCGCTCAAACAGCAACGACACCAGGCACAGCCGCGGTGCTGGCCGGTCTTTTCCAATCTAAATGATACAATGAGTCTTTTTTAAAGAAGTGTTACGAATTTAAAACAGGTTGCAACACATTTAATTGGTTCTCAGAGCACACCCATGGTGCTCACCAACCTTAACCTTCCCAGGCGTGCCTGCCCACAGCAGCCTTCGTCACAGCACTGCTTAGGGAAGCACATCAGCAGAAAATTAAGTGAAGGGCGAAAAAAGGTAGCACAAAAGTGTTGCAGGGAGTGGGACGCTGCGGAGAAAACGAGAGAGGCACACGGGGTTTGTGACAGCCCAGCAGCCGCTTCGCTGCCCTAACGTCTGTGAATTTATTTAACTATTGCGCAACAAACGGCTTGTTTCTGGTGTCCTTACCTTTCTTTTTGGATTTTTTTTAAACCGTGTTACGTTTTCCATGTGATTTTTGTTGACCCAGATCTAAAGAGCAGCCAGAGCCCATTCATTCTACCAGAGGAACTTCAGTCTTGGCGATTAAATAACACTGCCGAGAGGGCCTGTACCTTCCCCGCAGCTCGCGTCGGGGTAGATTCGCGGCCCCCGCTCCCCAGGGGCCCGAGGTGAGTCGTTCCCTCCCCACCCCCGA
>VYXC01006470.1:78502-102207 GCA_013397175.1 Platysteira castanea
GCTGGCGGCTGCCGGGGCGGGTGCTGGAGCTGGTGTTCTCGTACCTGGAGCTGCGGGAGCTGCGGAGCTGCGCGCTGGTCTGCAAGCTGTGGCACCGCGTCCTGCACGGCGACGAGAACAGCGAGGTGTGGCGCAGCCTGGCCGCCCGCTGCCTGGCCGAGGAGGCCCTGCGCACCGACATCCTCTGCAACGTGCCCACCTACAAGGGCAAGGTGAGGCCGGGACCCCTGATCCGCGGGGACACCCCCACCCCGCCGGGACACCCCTTCACCGCCTCCCCTGGCGCCTGGGGACACCCCCACAGCCCTCCGGCCCACCCGCCATTGGGAGCAAAGGGGGCGGGAGGCTGAAAACCCTGGCAGGGTTTTATCTCCTAGAACCACAATGGTTTGGGTTGGAAGGGAGCTTAAAGCTGCCATGGGCAGGGACACCTCCCACTAGAGTCCAGGCTGCTCCCAGCCCCGTCCATCTCCCCCACCCACCTTCTCTCGCCTAGGTCCGTGCCTTCCACCACGCGTTCAGCACCAACGACTGCTCGAGGAACGTGTACATCAAGAAGAACGGCTTCACGCTGCACCGCAACCCCATCGCGCAGAGCACGGACGGGGCGCGCACCAAGATCGGCTTCAGCGAGGGCCGGCACGCGTGGGAGGTGTGGTGGGAGGGCCCGCTGGGCACCGTGGCCGTCATCGGCATCGCCACGAAGCGCGCGGCCATGCAGTGCCAGGGCTACGTGGCCCTGCTGGGCAGCGACGACCAGAGTTGGGGCTGGAACCTGGTGGACAATAACTTGCTGCATAACGGGGAGGTGAACGGCAGCTTCCCCCAGTGCAATAACGCACCCAAATACCAGGTGAGGGGGCTTGGTGTGGGCTGGGCGCTGCGCTGGGGCTGGGGGGTGCTGGCTGCTGTCCCGGCTGGCTGCTGAATTGCTCCTAAGTGACCCTCAAAGATCTCTTTGCTTTCCCTGCAGAAGGCAAATGATTCCACCTTGTGAGCCTTTTCCCCCCTTCATTTACTGCTTCCGCAGGCTACACCTGTGTGGTGTTCAGTGCACCTGATCCTGGGTTGTTTCCACACTTTAATTTCAAACACTGAGTGTGAAACCTGTACTGTGGGTGTCTGCTTAGACATCGTGGTGCTTTTTGGAATAAAACCTGAAAAGGCTGTGGTAGCTTTCTGAAGTAGCAACTTGCCCCCCAGCAAGGAGAGTGTCTGAGGGCTTGCACCCCTTTGTTGTCTGGCAGGGTGAGCTGAGGTTAGTGCATAGGTGAGAGTCTTCCTGCAAAAACCTTCAGCAGTGCTGATTGCTGCTGCTTTGCTCACTGGCCACCTTCGCGTGGGTGACATCCCTCACCTGGAATCTGATGCTCAGATAACTTCAGGATATTAAAGAGCAGATGCCACCCCACCTTTTTGTCCTTGTAGAAGTGCTTGTCTTGTTCTGCCTGCTCACACAACTGCCTTTTCACTGCTGGATTTGCTCGTGTTACAACTTAAAACCAGGTCATTGTAATTTCCATCTCATATTCAGAGAATGGGTTGGAAGGGACTTTAAAGATCATCCAGTCCAACCCCCAGTGCTGTGGTTTGGTACTGGCTTACATTTCACTTGTGGGTGAAGATCTGTGTAGTAACTTGTATCTGATATTCCTAGATTTTGTGTTGAAATCAGTGATCCTTTGGTGTTTATTAAGACATGTGCAGTGATCTGCTCGTAAAAAATATACTTACAGGAAACACATGTGTGCATTAGTTTTGGCTGGAAGAAATTCCCAGAGCTGGGGCTGGCTGGAGAAGAGTCAGGAGTTTGTGTGGCGCCTACTTTTCTTGTGGCTGTTCTCTGGGACTTCTATTGATGTCTGAAATAATGTGTGCTAGATAAATGCAGGGAGCTCCAGGCCTGCCTGGATCCAAAACTCTTGCTGTGGTCAATGTTGGTTTCACTTGTATGTGTATATATATATATATAGTATATTTAGGTTTTTCATTATACATTTTGTACTGAAATTTCCTTTTGCCTTGCTGAGGGAACACCTTTGTCAATGACAGCACCTGCATATTCGTCTATTCTGGGCTTTTTTTGTAGGTGGCACTTGTCTTTCTTAAACAAATCCATTGTCTTTAAAAATGCTCCTCACAGAGCAGTTGCTGCTCAGTGATAGCAGCAGCTGAACACAGAGTTCAGGTAACTTGGAGACCATTGCAAAGATTGCAAAGCTCTGCAGTATTTCCAAAGCACACAGCACGTAGTGCCTGCTCTCAGTGCTCTCACAGGTTCATATGGGAAGGGCTGTGTTTATTATCATAAGTAGGTGGTGGATACAGGCTGTCCTGTTTCCGAGGTACTCAGGATCATGGTGAAATTGAGAAATTCCCATCATAAGAGCAATCAATCCTGAGACACAGGACGGCCTTGCTTTAAAATTCTCTGCTGCATTACACTTCACATTATTTTTGTCTCCATCTGAACATGCTGACTCTTTCTGTGTATTATTTTTACTCCCCCTCCTGTCTCTGTTTCCAGATAGGTGAAAGGATTCGAGTTATCCTGGACATGGAAGACAAAACATTAGCGTTTGAGAGGGGCTATGAGTTCTTGGGAGTTGCCTTCAGAGGACTGCCAAAAGTTTGCCTGTATCCAGCAGTGTCTGCTGTGTATGGTAACACAGAAGTGACTTTGGTCTACCTGGGAAAGCCTCTGGATGGATGACATGGATTGTTTCATTGGGACGTCGAGGTGTGGATGTTTGGGAGGAGAAATCTGCATGTTGGTTAGAGGGAAACATGTATTAGAGGAAAAAAACAACAAAAAAGTGTGGGTGTGTGTCCAAGAGCCATCGAGGGAACCACGTGGAGTTTGGAAACAGAGGACCAGCCGTACTTCAGAAATTGTGTTACATTTCCTCTTTCTGCCAGGCCAGAAAAATCCTCAGGGCTGCAGTTGGTTGAGTGGGAAGCTGACACGTGCATGTTGCAACAGATTTTATTGCTAAAATGGCAGTGTGACCTCAAACATTTAAGAAAGGACTTGATACAAAAATGCTTGAGGAAATTAGCCTGGGATTTGTAAGTGGCGTGTTTTGTGAGAGACTCCCATTTCCAAACTGCTTGTTCCTTCCTTCCCTCCTTGGGGCCAGCGTGGGGGCTGGAGCAGAGCGGGGTTGCTGGGGTATTTACAGTTTTTAGTGTCCTGAGAGGCACGATCTGTGCAACTGCCCTTCTCTGGTATAACCATACAACACGTGTGCAGCTATTTTTAAGTGTATTTTAAGGGTTGTATATAAAGAAAACGTTGAAAAGAACAGTTAAAAGAAAGGGTTTGCTTTATTCTAACTGGGACAGAATTTCTTAAAGGGAAAAAATCCCCCCCCTCCCTGGCACCAGAACACACACCTGGGACAGGTGTACAGCCTTCATGTCAGTGCAGTTCTGTTGTAATGTGTTTTGGGATGCTCTTGTGGAGTGCGGTGCTACTTTGGGTTGTTTCCTGTGAAAGTTGCCATGGCTTCAGTGACAGGTTTGTTCTCTGTAGGAAACAAAAACGTTTTCCCCGCGAGTTTCCTTTCACCAGAACTTGCGCTCCCCTTGGGGAAGGAAGGCTGAGCACAGCACTGAGCTTGCCTTCCTTTCCACGTCAAAAATGCCACCTTTTCAAAGCGTTCTTACACTTGCTAATCACTGTTGTGAGGTGTCTCAAAGTAAAGTGGAAGGAGCGTTGGGCTTCTGCAACCAGACCTTACCTTCAGCTTCTGTGGCTTTATAAGGCTTTAAGGCTTGGCCTGAACCTTTCTTAACTGAATCAAATCCCCCAGTACCCCAACATTCACCTGCCCAGGACTAACAAAACTCTCACCAGCCCTTTGATGGGCATTCTGGATCACATTCAGTGTTTGTGCTCTTCACTGGTTTCCTCAAAACCATGTCCAGCCCCCCAGGTGTGGCTGTGTGCTGGCATGGGCAGGCTGGGAAGCTGCCAGGTGTAGTGAGGAGGGACTTGCTGGTGGAACCACTTTGCTGTGAGGCTGGAAGGTCTGTAGGGACTCCCAGGAGGGCCCTGTAACAGGGCAGGAAGGCTGTGAGCCCCATGGCTGGCTCGTGACTGGTTTTGTGCTGGTTGGTGTTTCCCAGAGCTGCCTGGGCTGTTTCAGAGCTGCTTTTTGGAGAGGGAGAAGGAAATATTTATACGACCTCTTTTTGCTTGGTATTTTTTTTTGTTTTGTGTTAGAGGATGTGAATTGCTTGGTATCAGACACTGGCAATTCTCTGAGCATGGAAGAAAGAGGAATTCCTCTTGGGCTGTTGCTCATCCCCCTCCCTGTTCCTCAAGGAGGTGAGTGAGGCTTTGCCTTGGAGTGCTTTAGGCCGGGTAGATCACCAGGTCCTGCCTTGGAACTGTGTAAGATGTTACCATTTAAAGGATTTAAAAGTATTTATTTGTTTTGTGTATTCATTGCTGAAAGGCAATTCAAGGTCTGTTCCTCCTGCTGCATCAGACAGAATGTGCTGTGAGCAGTGGAGCTGTTTTAGGTGGTGCTGAGAACAGCCAAATAAAGGATGTGGGATGGGCATCCAAGTACCTCCCAGACAAATCTGTTACAGGCATTGATTGTACTGGACTGTAAAGTGTGTCTGCAGAGCAGAACCGTGGGGCACAGAGTTGGGGATAAAGGAAACAAAATCGTGCCCAGTTTAGGAAAATAAATAGTCCCCAGGATGAATGTGTTCTCAGTGCAGTCCTGAAAGATGCAACCTCTGCGATTGTCCATGATCCAGTTAGAGGCAAGGAAACCCTGAGAATTCCAAGGAGTTTTAATCACAAATTCAGATTGATTCACATTCTTCAGACTGCATCTTACCCTCTAAATAATGTCCCTCTAAATCAGAAATGCTGAAAGTTGAACATTCCTTAAGGGTGGGTTTGGGCGGACTCACTTATGTAAGATTATAACTTATTCCTGGAGACCAATGCTGGCTGTACAAAATATTAAAATAAACTCTGCTATCATTCAGAAGGATCTGTCGGTGTGGATTGTTGGAATGGCACCTGTGGAATCCCCCAGGTGGGGAGAAGGGAGTTGCAGTTTGGTGCACCAAGAGGACGGAGGCGTTGGGGCTGTGTGATCTGCTGTGTGTCTGCTGGGAAAGAGAGAGTCTGGTGAGCGGTTAAGGAGGGCTTGGAACTCAGGGATCTGATGGCTGTGCTTGGGAAATGGCATCCTCTGAAACAGGGGTGCTCACTCATGACTGTGGGAAAGGCATTCCTGCCTGCTGGAGGCCTCTGGATTGGAGCTGGGGTGGTGTGGTCCCTGCCCCACTGCTGCACCGAGGGGTCTCCTCCCTCCCTCAGCTTCCTGCTGTTTCCTCAGCTTTCCCTGTGGAAGTTCAGTATTTCGTGGTGCTTTTAGGAAGAATTATTGTGGTTTTGAGCTCTGAGGCACTTTCCAAACTCTCTGCACCAAGAGTTTGCTTTTAAGCAGTAAATCTTGGCTGCCACGTCCTTTAGGAGCAGAGAGGTTTGGTGCTGGCCCGCCAAGAAGGCAGAGTTGGTTTTTGTAGCCTGAGCTGCCTCAGGGTCAGCTGAGCAGTTGTTTGGGGCATTTTTCCTACCCTGACTAGGGATTTAAGGACTTTGGTCAGGGGGAACATCAAGTGTTCACAGCCCCCATTACAGAAATCAGTCAGATTAACAGGTCTTGGCTTCAGAGTCTTACAGGTTTTTGGGATAAGTGAGCATTTAATCTGTCATTTTAATAAAATTCAGAACTCCTTGTGGTTTGAGTGTGCTGTGAAATCTGTTGGGGGCTGAACACTCGGTCCTCTGTCCCTGTCATACCTCTGAGGAGGTGAGGAGCTCTGTATGGTCACTGTTTCAGGGGCAGAGGCTGTTCTTGGCCTCGGTGGTGCCTTGTGCTGGCCCTAAGCCAGTTTGTGACTCCTCAGGTGCTGCTGGCAAACAGATAAATCACCATGGGCTGGGAAACTCCCTCCTGGGAAGTGCTTTTATCCCAGTTGAAAGGCTGCAGTGAGTGTACGTTTTTGGGAGCCCCACGTGCTCCTTCCCCTGTGTCTGGGAAGACACAATAAAGAGGCTCTCACACCTGCCAGGTTCAGCAGAAAGGAGGGAATAATCTTTATTATTGACATATCTCACATTCTTATACACGTCCTAACTCCACAAGGGATTGGAGGACATGTCACTTCCTTCTCCATCCCACTGGAGAAGAAAGGTGCTCATCGAAGTTCTCTTATCACAAAAGGAATGAAAAACAGAAAATACCGTTAAGTAAACATTGGCCATTATTTACATGAAACTGTGTGAAAGAATCTGACTCCAAGGTTAAAAACAGAAGGTTTAACAAAAACCAGGGCACCATTCCCCTGGCAAAGGCCACTCAGTCCTGTCCCTCCTGGCCGTGTTTCAGGTGACAAACGAGGCAGGAGCAGATGGCCCTGGAGCTGTGGCTCTTCCCTGCCTGCCTCGGAATCCCACAGCGAGACATCCAACTTTTATCCCTGCTTATTTCTGATCTACATTTCTAAATTCCCCGAGCACACAGGTGTGTTTCCAGATGGCTGCCTCTATTTTTTTTCCCTCTTCCATTTTCACTGGATTGATGACAGCAGCGATGAGTTAAAATAACGCGGGGCCTGATCTTAGTCTGATCATGCAAAACTGGTTTTCTTAAAGTATTTGAGAGGTGAGCAGCCCTCAGTCATTCCTTAAGCTGTGTAATTCCATGTGAAGATTTCAAGTTTTATGTGTTATGAATAGCCCTTAGATGTGTAAGTGATTTTTTTTTCACTTACTTGCAGTGAAATCCGCAGACAGAAACAGCATTATTGAAATTGCACTGAGATCCTTTCTGCACTTACCAAGCAGGTTTTGAGGGGGTTGGCAGTGGCCGTGTTGGACTCTGTGAGTGACAGTAGCTCACCTTGTGCTAGAGTGTGATTGAAAGGAAAAACAAATGAAGCAGGGAATGAGCACAGAAAGCTTTTCCTGCAGTGCTGCTGCTGCTCATTCATCCCTTAAGCAGGTGTTTTCCTACTGCTGGATGATGCTGGGTGACTTCCCAAGGAACTCTCCCATCTCCCCACGAGAGGGCAAAGCTGTGGGAGCCTTAACTTGTGCTCAAAGAAGTGCCGAGTACAAGAGATGTTTTTAACGTGGAACTTCTCCCTTAACAATGACTTCCTGTTCTTTTCAAAAACCAAACCAAACTAAAAACCCTCAGCAGAAGTGGATGATGGACATAGAATTTTTTAAAGTTCACTCTTTCATTTGAACTCTGCGTCCCAAAATAAGCTGAGCAAATATTTGCATTTCAGAAAATGATTTTTAGTGACACCAAACTGAGCCAAAGCTCCAAGATCACCTTAAAGGATTGAAAGGGATTTGAGAGGCTCAAACAAAATGTCAGAGTTGCTGTTCAAGGTCCACTTTTTCCCAGGCTTGCTTTTCTTCCCCTCAGGCATTTGATGGGGAAATAGTGATATCAGCAAAGATTATTATTAAAAAAATCAAAGTTATTGAAAAGGGATTTTGAAATAAACTCGCTGTATGTTACAAGTGTTGTTCATTCTTCTGCAGTTTTACCAAGTCAGGAGTTGAATGGCTTTTCCCTTCCTGCCTGCACTGGCAGGTGTGGTGTGAGCTACCTGCAGTGGTTTCATGTCTGCTCGATTTATTTTGTCTTTTTAATCCTGAGCTTCCCTTGCTTAGGAGAACTCAGCCATATCCCATCACTTTTAAATAGCAATCTAAGACAGTAAACTCTGCCAGCTCCAATATGTGGCTTTATAAAGTGCTGGACAAACCTGCCAGTAGGGAAATGGATGTTGGCCAAAATGCTTTTTTATTGTATTCAAATACTGCTGGGCTTAACATTTTCCATGGAATCCCAGACTGGTTTGGTCTGGAAAGGACTCATCCAGTTCCACCCCCTGTCATGAGCAGGGACACCTTCCACTAGACCAGGTTGTACAGCCTTTGCCAGCTCCAAATCACCTTTTGGGTTTCTTTGATGGCTTTTTGTTTGTTTTTTCTGTGCTCAGGTGACAGAGGCCACTTTCCTCAGGCCAGATCCCATCTGACATTGGGACCTGAGCCCTTCCGCAGGGTCAAGAGCAGAGCTGGAGGGTGGGATCGTGCTTTGGAAGCAGGCAAAAGATTTTATCTCAGCTTCAGCATAAGATTGTATCTATTCCTGGAAAAATAATTGACACGAGCAGAACTGGCTCAGAGTTGGAACATTAGTGGGACTCAGGGGAGTGTGCAGGATGGAAACCAGGTGGTTTGACGTGCCCACCTCACCCCACAGAGCTGTGCAGCTCTGGGATGTGCCTCTTTACTGGCAGCGTGAGCTGCTCTTCCCGGCAGGAACGTGGAGAGCAGGAGGGGAGATCTGAGCATTGATTTGTGTCTGGCTGAGCCTCCCCCTCCTCCTGCACTCCCGGGCTGATTCAGGTCCCAGACTGAGAGGTGGAACAGCTTTGGGTCTCCCCCAGGTGAGATGCAGGGATGGCATTTCGGATACAGCCGTTATGTCACCCGTGTTACAGTGATGTCATGTGGTAGAGTTTGTTTCCAAAACCCACAGAAACATCCTGGCAGTTCTCCTGGTTTTTTACCCAACACCAAGGGACATGTCTGTGGCTATAGGACAAGAGAAAGAACCACACTCACACACTGAGGTGTCAGAAAGCAAATGAATCCAAGTATTTATTTTCTCTCAATATTTATACGTTTCTCAATTGACAATGGATTGGAAGTTGAGGTTAACACCTCTCCAACCACACTGGTTAAAAGGCTGTCCATCATGATTTCTCTCATTGTAAAAGAACGATAACAAAAAAGAACAGTTAAGTAAACATTGGCTATTATTTACATGAAAACTGTGAGAACTTTGACTCCAAAAAATGTAAATTCAGAAGGCTGAGAAAACCAGGGCAACACGTCCTAAGTGCAAGAGTGTGCTCCTACCCCAAACCCCACAGACAGGCTTTATCCCTCGTCCCTCAGGTAGCGTGCTAGAAAGCAGGGATGCTGAGCCCCATGGCTGAAAACCTGGGAAGAGAAGACTTTGTAGCCTGAATTTGCTTCCAGAAGATCTGCCTGCCAGCCCAGGCTCTGGCACAGGCACGTTGGCCCTTCTGGCCGGGAAGGAAGATGGGTGGGACACGCTGAGCTCTGCAAGGAGTTGAGAGAGTTTCACTTCCCTTGGTGCTGATGACAGAATTACTCACTTCTCAGAAGCAGAACGGCAGCAGGGAGGGAGTTCGTGGGGCTGCAGATGGGAGTAGTTTTTTTTGTCACAATTTGCATTTCTGAATGATGTCACAGCAGTGACTTGTCCAAACCTTCTCCTTCTGGTGACTTACAGCCTCCAGCCTTGAGAGTTTTAAGCTAAAAACCAGCAGAGAGGAGGTTTAGATTTGATATTAGGAAGAAATTCTTCCCTCCTAGCACAGGGTGCCCAGGGCAGCTGTGGCTGCCCCACACCTGGCAGTGCCCAAGGCCAGGTTGGACGGGGCTTGGAGCAGCCTGGGACAGTGGAAGGTGTCCCTGCCCTTGGCAGGGGTGGAACAAGATGGCCTTTGATGTCCCTTCCCACCCAAACCACTCCATGATTCTATGATAAAAAACTTTGGTAATGTGCTGGAGTAGATGGGTCAGGGAGGTTTATTGCTTTCAGTGGTTTATTTTATTGTACAATACAAAAAAGGTCAATTTATTCACATGTTGGGTAATCCTGTGGGAAAAGCTCGGGCAGCTCCTTCAGGTCTAATTGCAATCAAAGTCCAAACTAGATGAAAGCAACCTGGTTCTGGGGCTTTCCAAGCCTTGAGGGGATCTAGGAGGAAAACCACGGAATCACAGGATGGTTTAGGTTGGATGGGACATTAAATCCCATCCCATTCTCCCCCCTGCCATGGCAGGGACACCTTCCACTATCTCAGGTTGCTCCAAGTCCCATCCAACCTGGCCTTGGACACTGCCAGGGATGGGGCAGCCACAACCACTCTTGACAAAAGATCAGAGCTCTGTTCTAGCTTCAGGCACCAGCTTCTCCTGCAGATGCCGTTCTCTAGAGCATCTGGACTGTCTGGGACTGTAAGGGAGTGCCTGTACTTGGCTTCCAGTTGCTCAGAAATACCAGGTTCTGCTGCTCCAGCCTCCGAGGCATCCACGCAGCCCGGGTGCTGTCCCGCTCTCCAGGAGAAGGTTCACCTGGACCTCGTGGTGGGGGATCCCGAGGAGCCCTCAAGCCCCGGCCTGGGAACGATGGGTGTGTGATGGCTGCGAGCGGTGCCAGAGCCCGGCCACAGGCCCGGAGCAGGGGGGAAATGAGATCCTGTGTCTGGGGAGACACAATAAAGACGCTCTTACACCTGCCAGATTCAGCAGAAAGGAGGAAAATGGAATGGATTTATTTACATTATCTCATTCTTATACACGTCCCAACTCCACAAGGGATTGGAGGACATGTCACTTCCTTCTCCATCCCACTGGAGAAAAAAGGTGCTCATCAAAGTTCTCTTATCACAAAAGGAATGAAAAACAGAAAATACCATTAAGTAAACATTGGCTATTATTTACATGAAACTGTGTGAAAAGAATCTGACTCCAAGGTTAAAAACAGAAGGCTTAGCAAAAACCAGGGCAACAAACATGGGTTTGCTTCCCACTAAAACCTGTTCCTGCCTCTCTTCTGAGTCCCATAGAGGAAATGGGCACCTTTGGGGGACTGAGGGGTCAAAGCTGTTCAGAGATGGGGTTGCTGTTTCCTGTTGCAGTTTCCCCTTTCCCAAGGGTCCTGTGCTGGGTGCATTCCAGGAGAAGCTGGGAGCCGGCCCTCTTGTCACAACTTTGCCCTTGGGTTGTGCTTGACAATTTGAAGGTTGTAAAGGGAAAAAGATGGTTTGGAGGAAGAAGAGGTGGGAGGAACAGAAGCAGCTCAGTGCGTGTAAAACCATAAGGGGATTCCCAGTGCTCTCCTACAGCTGCAGGAATTGCAGCTGCACGTTTGGACATGGCTCCAAGCAGCTGAATCTCCTTCAGTTTAACCCAGCTGTGCCACTGAGCTGCACTGGAGCTTCCTGAGGAGCTCATCAGAGCAGCAGCTCTTGGCAGCTCAATCCCTGTCCCTTCCCTGTGCTGATCTTAACAAATAAATTACCCCCTCTCAAAGCACACATCAAATCCTTCTGAGAGGGCTGGGTGGGGGTGTGAGGGGAGGAAAAGGAGGGGTCCAAGCAGCAGCTTCAGGAAGTTTTCAGAACCATCCGGCTGCAGGATGTGGGGAAAGTGTGAAGAGCAGCAGGGCTGCCGATGGCCCCGCAGGAGCCGTGGGGTCAGCCCGGGAGTGGGGCTGCTTTCCAGGGACAGCGGGGTGGGGGAACCTGCACGGGCTGGGCAGGGGCTCTGCCAGCCCCTGGTGCTGCTGGGGAGGGAGCGGGGTTACCCTGGCCTGGCTTTGGGGATGGGCTGGGGGCAAAGCGGGGAATGAAGCAGGTTGTTTCCTCTCCCAGCTCCTGCTGGGCTGCAGGAGGAAGCTGGTTTGACCCTCAGGGCATCACCTTGATGGTGGCACCACAAGAAGGAATCTCATCAGAAGGTCTCCCAGGAGCCTCCCGATCCAGAGAGCAGAGCATGGTCACGGCTGAGGATGCCCAAGTTTTACAGCTCTGCCAGCTCCCGTGTCTCCGAGCAGCAGGTGAGGGGTTTGGGTTTGAGCGTGGGCTCGTGGCAGGGGTTGGGATGAGGAGTTTGTGGCCATCAGCTGATCTCAGCCTCTCGTGTGCCCTTGAGCGATGCCATGGGAATTTTGCCCTGCTGTGAGCTTCTGCCACTCCTGTTCGCTTCTCTCTTCTCCTTCTTGATTTTTATACGTCAAACTTCCTTGAAAATGGAGGAAATGAAACCACAGGGCTTTTTTGTGAGTGATACGGGAGAGGTCGGCCTCCTCTCAGAGAAGAAATGAAATTTAGGGGGAAGGCAAGAAAATCATCCCCCTGGTCATTTGTGCTGGTTCCAGAGGTTTGGGGGCCACATGGTCCAGCAGGGAGGGGGGACCCTGACTGGGATGTCCCTTGGAGGGGTCCTGGTGTGCTGCAGTGACACAGTTCATCTCCTGACTCTGCAAATACCCCATTGGCACCATGGAACACGTGGCATGTGGAGCATGGACCTGCTGATCCCAGACAGGGTCCTTTCTGGGATTTTGGACCCTTTCCCAGCTAGGTAGATCTGGGCAAAGTTTTCTGCCTCAGAAGCTGGATTTGCTGGGGAATTGGGGGTGTGTGAGGAGCCTGGGAAAGGGGAGACATGGGGTGGGGAGATGGAGAGCAGGGGTGGATGGGTATGAGGAGGAATGAGACGTCCCTGTTCCTATTGCCTTGGAAATGTGGATCTTTGTTTCCTGGCAGCTGCAGGAAAAGCCATTTCTGCTGACTCTCACACAGGGACTGGCACTCAGGAGGTCCCTGTATCTGGGTGGTTCTGACTTGTGCCCTGAGTGCTGGGTTTGCTCAAGTTCTGAGCAGCCCCAGGACACCCAAAGGTCTGGGGGCAGGGGGACAGGAGCATCCTGAATCTCACTTAGACAATGTGAGGGACAGGCACCGGCATCCCAAAGTTGTTGAGGATTCAGCACCTGGGACACGTCCAGCCTTGGCTTGGGATGCAACAGGAAATAACAGCACCTTCTTCCCCCACGGGATGCGTGTCCCTCGGCTCCTGTCGAGCCCCTGAGCTGGGCACTGGAGGCAAAGGGGGTCTGGAGGGACACTATGGGAATAGGTGCCATGCAGGGGTGGCATTTCTTCACCCTGCAGGATCGGTGGCATGGCTGTGCAGGGCAGAACCACCCCCAGCCACCATCTCTGCAGCCTGAAACCCCGAGGAGGGGTTCTGCTGCCAGAGGAGTCACCGTGCAAGGCTCATCCCCAGTGCTGGCTCGTCCCCAGGAGCTGCGTGACCCCGGTGGGGCTGGTTCCCCCTGTGCCCCCTCTGCCTGCCTGGGCCCTGTGGTTCCTCCTTGCCAGGAGAGCCGTGAGCGAGTGCATGACCCGGGCTGGGAGTGCTGAGCTCAGTGAGCGAGAGCTGGGCCGCGCTCGCTGCCTCCATGTGACTGCAGTTTCCGCTGGCTCCTTCCGCAAAGGCTAAATTGGTGCTCAGCGAGAGGGCGGGTGGCACCCGGACCCCGTGGGTGGCATCCAGACCCCGCGGGTCACCCCTAGCCCTGGCCCCAGGACGTCCCTGAGCGCAGCTGAGGGGCCGCACGATGGACCGTGCCAAAACCCGCGTGGTGAGTACCTGCCCTGACACCTGTGCCAGGGAAAGCACCGAGGGGGTTCCCTGTGCCAGTCTGGGGAGCTGTGGTGGCTGCGTGTCACTAATGCCCACGCCCGAAGAGCTGTGGCTGCGTGGGCCTGTGCTGGGGCTGGTGTGAAGTGTGGGGAGCACCCCGGGAGCTCCCAGAGCTCTTGGATGTGGGCTCTGGTGTAGGGCTGCGGGCGAGGGTTTCCTGCCGGGGCTGCTGCCTGCCCTCCTGGCTGGGCAGGTGCCATCCCAGCAGCTCCAGGGAGCACTGGGACGATGGAGGTGCTGCTGGTGTTGGACGCCAAGAAAGGCTGAGCTGGGTGAAGGAAAGTGGGAATTTCTGCAGAGGGGTTCAGGAGCCAGAGCCAAAACTGGTGTTCTTTGGGAGCAGTGAGGACACAGCAGGGTCCCTCTCCTGACACCGTGCCTGGGTATGAGGTGCTGCTGGATGCCAGGGACGTGAGAGGGCAAAAGGTGCTGTGTCTCAGCTGCAGCCTGGGGAAGGGGGACTACCTCTCCATCCCCCCCAGAGTAATAAATCCTGCTTTGATAAGGCACCAGCTCAACACTTAGGCCCTCCCAAGGAAGGGGGCAGCCCAGGACGTGCCCTGCTCCCTCTGGCTGCGAGGCTCTGGCTACCTGGGCTGCCCAAAATAACCCCGATTCTCCCTCACGCAGCGGCAGCTGTGAAAGTGCCGTGTGCCAAACGCTCGCCGAGCCCTCGCAGCTCATTTGCCTGAGCGTCGGCTTTTCCCCAGATGCAAATGCCGTCAGCTCCGGTCCCACCAGGTCAGTAACGGGGCAGCTCCTGCTGGAGAGCCTCTGCTTCCCTGGGAGGGCCCCCAGCAGGGATGGGCACTTGGTGGGGCTGGGTTGGGGTCCCCTGGGGGAGGTTTTGGTGCCAAGAGGGGGCACACGAGCCGTGCTGGGGGGACGCCCCGCTCGAAGGATGCAGCTCAGTGGCCTTCACGAGCAGCTGAGCAGCACCAGCAGTGCCTTCCCCCTGTGTGCTGCCCCGGGCAGGGCTGAGCTGCCACCCCCGTCCCTGCTCCTCCCCTGCCCTCCAGGCTCCAACTGGGGGAGCCCCACGAGGACTTCTGCTGGGGCGGGTGGGCTCGGTGCCAAGGCTCTTTGCCCCTTCTCCATGGACAGCTCATGGTGGCCCAGGTCACCTGGGCCTTTTGGGGTGAACAGTTTGCAGCTTCTGACTTCCTCACCTCTGCCTCCCTCTCCACAGGAGTGCCGCCACTGAGATGGAGGCCCCGCTCCCTGGTCTCTCCCTGCTTCTTCTCCTCCTGGCAGTGGGATGGGGAAGCGGGATGGACGCAGCCTGGGCACCATCTCCTGGGGGCTGTGAGCTCGTAAGTCCTCTCTTGTGAACCCTCACCCCTCTGAGTGCTTGGTCCTGCCTGCCAAAGCCCAGGCAACTCAGCACCTCCAGACCTTCTCCATCCCAGCTACTGGCTTGGAGAGGACTGGTGTGCCAAGGCTGAAACCAAAGGGCCACCTCCTCCCCCCTTACTCTGCTCCCCAGACTTCTCCCTCTTCATCTCCTGCCTCCCCTGGTGGTGTTACATACTCTCCTCTTCCTTCAGGTGCAGAGCATCATGGACTGCACTGGGAGATGGCTGAGTTCCATCCCAGGAAACCTTCGAGGCGATACCAAGGAGCTGTTTCTTGATGACAACACTATCCAGGTCCTGGGCAATGCCTCTCTGCTCCTGTACCCCCAGCTCTGGCATCTCAGCTTGACCAGGAACCGGCTGGAGCTCATTGAGCCCGGTGCCTTCCTCAGCAGCCAAGGCCTGCAGGTGCTGTCCTTGACAGACAACCTGCTCTTCACCAACTACTCGCTGACAGCAGCTGCTCTTTCTGCTCTGCCAGCCTTGAGGACGCTGGATCTGGCTGGAAACCAGCTCACCGAGGACATGGTGTCGGTTTTAGTCTCAAACCTCTCTTCCTTGGAGTCCCTGTCTGTGGCCAGGAACATCATCATGAGGCTGGACTTGACCATCTTCACAAACCTGACACAGCTGCTGGAGCTGAACCTGGAGAAGAACTACATCTTTGAGATTGACAATGCTTTCGAAGGGCTGCAGAGGCTGCAGAGGCTCAACATAGCTTACAACTACCTCCCGTGTCTGGTGGGGTTTGGCCTGACCCAGCTCAGGGTGCTCAACGTCAGCAACAACATCATTGAGTGGTTTCTGACCCTGGAAAATGATGACCTCTTTGAGCTGGAGGTGCTGGACCTGTCCCACAACCGCCTCCTGTTCTTCCCCGTGCTGCCCCGGCACAGCAAGCTGCACTCCTTGCTGCTGCAGGACAACAGGATGAGCTTCTACCAGCGCCTCCCCAACGGCACCTCCCTGGCCAACGTCACCGTGCAGTTCCTCATCATCGATGGCAACGCCACCAACATCACGACGGTCAGGATCTGGGATGAGCTCTGCCACAGCAACCTCTCCTCCCTGCGCCTCCTGGACATGAGCCAGAACCAGGTCTGGGGCCTGCCAGATGATTTCCTGGCCCAGATGCCATCCCTGACCCACCTAAAGCTCAACCAGAACTGCCTGGAGGCATTTTACCTCTCGGAGGAGGACCCCTTGGCCATGCTGACAGAGCTGGACCTCAGCCAGAACCAGCTGGTGGAGCTGGGGGTGAAGGTGGGCGTTGGGGACATCCTGCCCAACCTGCAGCTCTTCAACCTCAGCACCAACAAGCTTCAGGCGCTTCCTCCCGGGATTTTCACCCGCACCAGGAAGATCACTACCCTGGACCTCAGCCGCAACCGGGTTGACCTCTGTCCCCAGCCAGATAAGGCCGAGAGTCTCCCCTGCGTGGACATCAGGGGTGTGGAGACCTTGACCCATCTCTCCTTGGCCGGCTGTGGTCTGCAGGGGCTGGGCGGCCGTCCCTTCCAGGGGACATCGCTGATGCATCTGGACCTCTCTGACAACTGCCAGGCGCTGTCCGGCGACCTGGAGTGGCTGCAGGACCTTGTCCTGACACTGCAGGTGCTGTCTCTGAGGAACACCAGCCTCTCTTCCACCGCCGTGGACTTCTCTGCCCTGAAGGGCCTCGTGCGCTTGGACCTTTCCGGGAACTCCTTGGCGGCGCTCCCCAGCTCGCTGGGCAGCCTGAGGCTGCGCAGCCTGGACCTGAGGGACAACTGCCTCCCGGCGCTGCCGCCGGACGTGGCGCGGGTGCCGCTGGGGACCAGCCTGCGGGAGCTCTACCTCAGCCGAAACCCCTACAACTGCTGCACGCTGGGCTGGTGGGACGCCCTGCAGCAGGCGGAGGGGCTGCGTGTCCCCGACGGGCCGGAGGTGACCTGCAGCCACGGCTCCCGTGTGCTGAGCCCCGGCGCGCTGCCCGAGCCCGTCCTGCGGAGCTGCCGCTGGCAGACGGCCGACCTGGCGCTGCTCTACCTGGTGCTGGCTCTGCCCACCTGCCTGACGCTCCTGGTGGCCTTCGTTGTCATCTTCCTCACGTTTAAGGAGAAGCTGCTGAAAATGGTGAAAAGCCGGTGTGGGGTGTCCAGCCCTTACTGATGGCTGAGGAGGAGGAAGGGCTCAGGAACGGTCAATATGAGCGGGGTGGTCAGGATTACAGGTGATAACACCTCCAAAGTGGTCAGGATGGAAACCTGATGGATGCAGGACAGGAGGTGCTGGGAGAGCTGCCATTCCTGCCCTAATAGGTACCCAAAGGATGTGGGCCGTGTCTGCTGATGGAGTGCTGGGAATCCTCAAGGAATATGTCTTCAGCAGAAACCTTCAGGTGGTGTTGGTGAGAGCTGAGCAGACACGACGCCAAACATTCCTTGGCTGAAAGGACAGGTTGCCCAGAAAATCTGTGGATGCCCCATCCGTGGAAGTGTTCAAGGCCAGGTTGGAGTGGGCTTGGAGCAACCTGGTCTAGAGGAAGGTGTCCCTGCCCATGGCAGGGGTTGTAACCAGATGGGTTTTTAAGGTCCCTTCCAACCCAGACCATTCTGGGATTCTGTGACTGTTTTCTCCAGCGCTGCTTTTTCCCCCCTTCAGGCAGTTCCTTTTATTTATTCCCACCTGTAGCCAACTCAAAATGTCCTCCAGATCTGCAACCAGCCTCCACAAAGTGCCCCAGGCTGGAGCAAACATCACCTGGGCGCTGTGGAGAAGGGTCTCTGTAGCCACAGCTTTCCACACTGCTCTTGCCAGCACTGCCAAACTCACAGGCAGCCCTGGCCATGCACCATGTGTGTGTGCTGATAAGACAGGCGTTGTCAGCAGGGCTGAAAGACACATTTTTGGGTGTTGTTTCTTCACTAAGTCACAGTCTGGGTTAGAAAAGTCCATTAAAAACAGCCCAAGTTGCAACAATGTGAAATACTGACTGAAAAGCAGGAGAGTAAATAATATCCCTCGGCGATATTTTATAATGGATTTATATTTCTCCGGTGGCTGCTGGATTAAACATACAAAGGAAACAAGAGAAATCCTTCCTCCTTGTTGTGCAAGGCCCGCTCCCGTGGGTGGTTGCTCCAGCAGTGCCCGGGGGTTTCCTCCACCCAGCTCAGCTCACAGCTCGCTCTGGCTCTCCCAGAGCAGCAAGCACCACCTGGGGAAGTGCTGCTCTGTTCCTCGGGGGTCACTGAGTGGAAAGGAGAAGTGATGGTGGTTTGTGCTAACTGAAAAGCCCTGCTAAGAACTGGAGTGGCTTTATTCCTGTGGCACTGTTGGGATTTTTCCAGTGAAACATGTTTAATGGGAACGGGGCACAGGAAGCATGCTGCAGAATTGGAGTGGGAATGCCAGGGGCTTGTCCTTGCCTGGGTGTGGGCAGGCTCAGCCGGTGATGTGGGGTGTGCTGGGGGCTCAAGCCCCAGTGGAGCTGTGCTGGGAGGTGATGGAGGGAGCTGCCTGAGGCTGGCGTGGGAGGATGCTGGGCATGGTGCAGGGAAGGGGAGCCAAGGCTGGCAGCAGGACAAACCCCTCCCAGGACTGGGGGCATGGGGCAGCCTGGTGTGGCTGGTGGCTGAACAGGGCTGGAAAATGGTGTGGGTCAGACCCTGCTCGTCCAGCTGCCAGCTCCACTGGGGCTGAGTGCAGTAAAGGCTCTGGAAACCCAGCTGTCAGATCTGGCTCGGAAATGGCCGCTTTCTGCCCCAATTTTAGACTGAAATAGCCAAAACCAAACCAGGCCCCAACTGGGGAATCCCTCAGTCTCTTTCAGCCCTTCTTTTGCCTGTAAGCTGCACCCCGGGGACAGCAGTGACCTATAAATACATCCCTGCGCTGTCCCCTGGCTGCGTTCCGGTGTCTCTGTGCTGGCAGGGTGAGTGGGTGCCCTGCCAGCTCCCCTCTCCCTGGTGTGGGGCTGGGCTCGGAGGGGAATGTGTGCCCTTCCCCACTGCCACAGACAATGCTGCTGCTCCATCCGGCGTGGGGTGCAGGGTGCAGCCATGGGGGAACACGCAGGGAGGAACCCGGGCACCTGGCACTGCCCGGGGCACGGATAAAAAGGGGGTGTTCTTAATTGTATGGAGCTGATGGGGATACTTAACATTCCCTCATCATGGAAAGCCGTGGCTCGCCTGGAGCTGTGATGTGCATGGGATGTCAGGGCAACAAGAGGAGATTTCGCTTTCTGAGTGGTGGGTGTCCTTACAAAGCTGCTCTCACCATCTTTGCAAGGCCATGGTGATCAGGGAAGGTCCTTGGTGACTGGAGAACCCAAGGGTCCCACCCAGCTTCAGTAATGCCCAAAAGGCCATCTCAGAGAGCAACAGGGCAGTCACGTTCATGTTGGGAAAACCATGGAATGAATGTTCTTTGTTTGGGGCACAATTCTAGAAAATGAGGGTGGCTGGAAGAAGTCAGCATGGACTGCCCAGTCTGCTTTCCTCTCAGGATGAAATGGATGGACCTGTAGGCAAGGAGAGAGTGGTGGATTCCATCTGCCTCAGCAAGGCTTTGGACACAGGGTCCCACAGCGTTCTTCATCCAAGTGCAGATGTCACGGTCTGGATGGGTGGGCAGCCAGGCAGGTCAGGATCAGTGGGAGTGAAGTGCAGAGCGCTGTGGTTAGTAGGATGTGGCTCCTGAGGGGACTGTTTTGGGATCTGTCCCATTTCCTGTCTTTATGCATCATCTAAAGGCAGCTGTGTCAAGTTCACAGAGGATCCCAAACTGGGAAGAGCAGTGGGGCTCCATGCTGAAGGTCTGGGGTGGGCTGGAGGAACAGGCCAGCAGGAACCTCATGATCCAGGCACTCGTTTGGCCTCACATAGCCCTCACTGGGGAAGAGGCCATGTCTGGGGCCGGGCCCAGGCCACATTCTCTGAGCCCAGCCAGGATGAAGCCAGGAGGGCAGGCTGAGAGTGAAGGAGAGGTTCTCAGGGGCCCTCTCCCTCCCAAGTGGGAGATCTTTCTGTGTTGTTATGTTGCAATTGTTGAGGCAAGGCCTGTGCCAGACCCCTGCACACCCTTTCTGGTCCTGGGAGAGCTGAGTCACCCTTTACATTTTTTTAGTTTTGGCAAGTGAGGCCTCAGCTTCCATTTCTCTCCTGACTGAAGTCCCCCTTGGCCAAGCATGAGCTCCCTTGTCCTCCCTCCACAGCAAAACACTGTGGTTTAACTGACACTTGCTCCGTGTTTTTCATGGCAGCGACTCTTGTTTTGGGGTGTAGGAGGAGGAAAGCTCTTCCAGCTGCTCCTCCAGCCACTCCTCTTAGTTATGTCAGGCAGCAGTTTGTTGAGGCTTCTCAATTTGGAATGAAGACCCATCTCACCCACAGCCCTCACAGCTGCCTGGGTTTGGAAAGCCAAAACTCAGGAAGCTTTTGGAGTTGTAAAATCTCCCAAAGAATCCTAATCTTAGTCCTCCAGTTCTTACACGAGAGCAGGACTGATCCAGTACAGACCAGCTGAGGTAGACAGCTGGATTAAAACCTTCAGTGGGGTGAATTTGTCTTACTCTAGAACCACTCCCAGCCTTTGACCTTTTGCCACTCTGGGTTTTTTTTGGATACTTGTAAGCACATTCTCCCAGAACTGAGCACTTATGAGGAAGCATCATCCAAGAGTGTAAGCATCCAACCATCCCATTGCAGCAGTTTGAAATCACTGTGTTTTCAAAAGCCCTTTCAAGACTAATTCATTTTCAAGATATTCCTTTTCTTACATGTAAGGATTTATTTTTGTGTGAGCTGAAACTGGAGATTTAAGTATTGCTAGGGAAATGTGAGAGTAATATTCTCAATGCAGAGTTGATTTATCCAGAATGACTGATACATATTTAACTTCCCAGCAGGCAATAATAATCACCCTATTTGTACAGTACAGCTTTAACAGTGTCTTCAGGACATGAATATTTAACGCTTCATTTTCAGCCAAAGCTGACTGAAATGTAAAAACTTGAAAGATTAAATAATTTAAAATTCTTTTATGTAGGAAAAGACTAAAACCACCCAACAATTTCAGCTGCCCAGTTTCCATTTAATCAAATCTGGCTTCTTAAACGAAGCTTACTTAAGCCTGGGATTGCTGTGGCCACTCGGGTCCTCCTGAGCCAATATGCATCAGCTCTGTGGGGCAGAACGTGTATGATGACATTTCTCTCTGCTGGGATGCTGAGATTTGTCTCTGAACTGCCCATCCAGGACATCTTTGTCTGGAATTAGATGTCTTCATCTGACTCAATGTCCCAGCCACAGGATTCCAGCTGCTCATCCTGTGGGAACTCCACCTCAAGGTTGTAAATGAAGTCGGGGTCATCCTTCTTCTTCCTGTTCTTTTCAAAGAGCTCATCCATGATGCTTTTCCTTTTGGCCAGTTCCTTGTCATCCAGTTTGTTCATATCCTCCTCTGGGTCAATGGTCTCTTCCTGCTGAAACTTCTGCAAGCTCTCAGCCAGGCTCTGTCCTTTCAAATGACCTCTCAGCAAACTGTAGAGCTTCTGGAGCTGACGCAGTGAGACCCCTTCCAGGTAGGCCTTGTGCCTAGGGTTGTTCTTCAGCTCCTCGGCAGCCCTGCTGCAGTCTGGGGAGAGCCAACACAGGCACCTGCAGCTGCAACAAACCTCTTCCCACAGACAGATCTTCTCCCAAACCCTCCCCAGGGGTGTCTCCGAACTCTCCAGGCTCAGAGAGCCATTGCTCAGGTTGAGATGTAGCCTTGGCCTCCTTGGGGAGACAACATTACCCCAAAACAGCCCCTCCCTGCACGCTGCTAGGAGGGTACTCAGTGGTTCCTAACAATGCTGTTAGCAATGAGTTCCTCTCCATGCAGACAGGAATGAATGCACCTCACCTGAGAACACGGAGAAATTCCTGATGGGCATGATGCGCTGGCGAGTCTTATCCTGGCTGTGGTCTTTGTAGATGAGGATGATGGATGGGGGGTGGAAGCAGACCCCGCACTTCTGTGCACTGAAAGTCATCGTGGTGCCCGCTGTGGCTCCATCAGAGTCCTCAACGATGGCAATGCTCTCTGGAAAACCTGGAAAAAGGAAAGCAAGTGGGAGAGTCTCTCAGTGCTGGTCTTTTTGTCAGGAGTAGGGTTCAGCAATATCACAGAATCCCAGAGTGGTTTGGGTCAGAATGGACCTTAAAGCCCAGGGAAATGAATTATGAAATTAAATTAGATGGGACTTAAAAATCCAAATCTGCTGCAGATCCTGTTTTCCAGCTCACTGGACAGCACTGAGGGCAGGTGTTACTTTTATTTTTGTTTTAAACAAGTGAAAATATGTCAAACGTTAATGTGATCTCCAACTGCCCTACAGACTGCAGTACAGCAAAGTAACATGCCTTACCCAAAAAAATCAATGTATTTCTCCAAATCAAAAAAATAAAATCACATTAACGTTCAAAAGCTCCTTTGAGGCAGAGTTGGAAACACTTCCTCCTTTGTAAAAAATCACACAGGAAAGAGTTCAAACTTGCAGTAATGTCCTTAACAGTGAAAATTTCCAAGGCCAGGTTGGACGGGGCTTGCAGGGATGGGGTGTAGTGGAAGGTGTCCCTGCTCATGGCAGGGGGTGGAACGAGAGCAGCTTTCAGGTTCCCTCCAACCCAAACCATTCCAGGCTTCTAGGAAGATGAGAAATAAAACGTGAGCAGCTCTTTGGATCTGCGGGGAAGAGCGTTTGGATGTCCCGGTAAGCCGGGCCGAGCCGTTCGATGCCCGCGGCTCGGCAGCACAGCCCGGCTGTTCTGTGGCCGTGCCAGCGCCCGGGGCCGTGCCAGAGCCGCTTCTCCGCCCACGAGCGGCCCGGGGAGCGCGGCCCAGGCCCGAACTCAGCACGAAGGGCAGCAGGGCAGGGCCGGGCTGGTCCCGCTGCCTCTCCCATAATCCCAGAACGGGCCAGGCTGGAAGAGACCACAGTGGTCACCTGGTGCCACCTCCCTGCTCCAGCAGGGCCATCCCAGAGCACAGGGCACAGATTGGAATAGCGCCAGTGAGGAGACTCTGCACCCTCTCCGGGATCTGTTCAGGGCTCAGGCACTGCCCAGGAAAGTTCTTCCTCCTGTCCAGGTGGAACTTCCCGGGGACAGTCCCTGCCCGTCCGTCTGGTGCCACTGCTGGGCTCCGGAGCAGAGCCTGGGCCCTGCTCGGAGCCCTCCCTGCAGCCAGGGACGCCCAGGGACACCCAGGGACATCCAGGGACACCCAAGGACACCCAGGGCTGAGGGCCCCTCTGGGCTGGGGCTCCTCTCCAGGCTGAGCAGCCCCAGCTCCCTCAGCCTTTCCTGGGCACGGAGATGCTCCAGGCCCTTCCTCATCTCCGCAGCCTCTGCGGGCCCCGCTCCAGTAGCTCCATGTCCCTCTTGTACCCTCGCCCTGTCCCCTCACCTCCGGCAGGGCAGAAAACCAATTCTCCCTCTCCCTCCTGCTGCTCCTCCTTCGGGCCGGGCCCGCCTCCCAGGGCGGTTGCCATGGCTACGGCGCCGCCGCCGAGTCCCAGCGGTAAAGGCCCCCTCCGCTGAAGGCCCCCTTCGGGCTGCCCACATCAACGCCTGCGGAACACGGCGCAGCGGAGCAACGGGCGGGCGGGCCCCGCGCGGTCAGNGGGGCAGCCCGCGGGGGGCCGGGAGGAGAGGGCCGCCATGGCGGGCGGGCGGCGGGAGCCGATGCGGGTCGGGGCCGGGCTGGGCGCGCTGCTCTGCGCCCTCCGTGAGTTCCGCGGGGAACTGGGCCCTCTGCTGCGGAGACAGGCTGGGAGAGCTGGGGGTGTTCCACCTGGAGAAGAGAAGGTTTTAGGAAACCCTAGAGTGTCTCCCAGTGCCTAAAGGGAATCCAGGAGAGCTGGAGAGGGACTTTGGACAAGGGCCTGGAGTGAGAGAACAAGGGGGAATGGCTTGTCACTGCAAGAGGGCAGGGTTAGGTGTGTA
>VYXC01006497.1:11396-26127 GCA_013397175.1 Platysteira castanea
TCACGGCTGCCTGCTTCCGCCCGGACTCCCACTCCGACGGGTTCTGGGGGATGCGAGGAGCTCGCCTTCCCGCCCTGCGCGCAGCTTTTTTCCCAGGAAGGGCTGCCATTCCCTCGGCAGCGGTGCGTTTCCCCAAGTTAACACTTAGGTTGGCAGTCGGCGAAAGACAAATGTTCTCCTGTGCGCCGGCACGGCTGGCGCTTGGGCAGCACCTGCGCTTTTCCCACAGAACATTGCTGGCGTCCTTTCCCTGTTCGTCTGCCCTCCGGATCCTCCCACGTCTGTCGCTTTCCCCCGCAACCCTGACGGGCCAGCCGCTGCCTTCCCTGCACCCCCACTGCCAGCAGCGGGACGCACGGGAGGGCAGGGTGGGGGAGCGCTCTCCGTGTGTCACGCTGTCGTGGTGTGACACTGGCCAAACGCCAGGTACCCAGGAAAGCTCCTCACTCACCCTCCCCTGCCCCAGCTGGGCACAGGAGAGAAAAATTTAATGAAGTGTTCATGAGTTGAGATAAGGACGGGGAGAAAGCACTCCCAAGGGCTAAACAGGCTCAACTTAGAGATACAAAGAGAGTTTTTTACTAACAAAATCGAAGGAGGATAATGAGAAGTAAAATAAGCCCTTAAAGAACACCTTTTTTCCCCGACGCCTCCTTCCTTCCCACCGACAGCGCAGGGAGGCAGGGCTTGGGTGTTTGGTCAGTTCATTACTCGAGGTTTCCTTCCGCTGCTCAGGGAGAGAAGGCGGTCTCTGCTATGCCATGGGGTCCTTCGCACGAGAGATTGTTCTCCGTGAACTTCTCCAGCGAGGTTCCAATCTCGTTAAGAGCAGTCCTCCCAAAACTGCTGCAGCGTGAGTCCCTCCCACAGGCACACAGTCCTCCCAAAACTGCTGCAGCGTGGGTCTCTTCCCCGAGCACAGGCTGCTCCAGCCGGGAAGCAAGGGCCCTCTCTCTCCACTGCGTCTTCCACTGAACACAGCTTCCTCCAGGCATCCACCCACTCCAGCGTGGGTACCTCCTGCACGGGCTGTGGGTGGATCTCTGCATCGCCCATGGACCCATGGGCTGCAGGGGCACAGCTGCTTCACCATGGTCTGCACCACGGCCTGCAGAGGAACCTCAGCTCTGGGGCCTGGAGCACCTCCTCCCCCTCCTTCTCCACTGACCTTGATGTCACCATGTTGTTTCCCTCACATGTTCTCACCTCCTCCTCTTTGGCTAGAATTAAAACTGCACCCCTACTTTTGTTTTAATTTCTTCTTAAATATGTTATCACAGAGACGTTACCAGCCTCTCTCCTTGGCACAGCCTTGGCCACCAGCATGTCCATCTTCAGAGCCATCAGCCATTGGCTCTTCCGGCCATTGTGGGAAGCTTCCAGCAGCTTCTCACAGAAGCCACCTCTGTGGCCCCCCACTACCAAAAACCAGGACACGCAGAACCCAACACACACCTGAATGTTGGCAACTACCGTATCCACAGAGAGTGTCAGCCTGCATTTTTACAGGTAAGGCTGACTCATCGATGTGTTTGGCAGATCCCAAACTGGTCAGCCCATTTTCGGAATAAGGCTGTATGGCCTGGGACAGCAGATCACTACAAGCGAGGCTTGTCTCCAAACTTTTTGTTTCAAAAATAACACCGGTAGTCAAGATTCTCTTTCAGAAGTTCAGTCTTTACTATCTGCACCCTGCCAGCAGCCATCACTTTGAGACGATCCCAGACATGCCTAAATTCTGTAAAATTTCAGGTGGCCTTGTCTACTTTCTCCTGCACAGATGACTGGTTAAATTTTTTTAAGTTGTATTTCTCAATCAACTTCCATAAACTAAGAACTTGCTGTTCTTCACGGACTATGTAAATTACAGGGGCATGGCCTCTCTGTTCTCATGGCCCTCACTGTTCTCATGGCCCTCACTGTTTTGTAATGGTTAATCAGTCTAGAAGTGTTGTCTTAAAGGCCAGTAGATTTACATGGAGATCCCATGTTTTTATACCTTTAATTTTAAAAAACCCAAATTATCAAAGATTATAATAGAGAGCTTCCTTCTGGCTGTAGCAGAGGTCAGCCCAGCTGCTATTTTTCTCTTTCAATTCTCCCTGTGATAAAACTCCTTTTGTTACAGTAAATCATACCACCATTACTTCTTTGCAGGAAATTCCTACCTGCAGGAGTATCTTCCCTTCAGTCCTGTTTTGGTTTCTGACTTTTCAGGTTATTTTTGTTGAGGGAATCATTTTTGTTCAGGGAAATGCTGGAATTATTTTTTACAAACAAACACTGCTAGTTAGGCTTGCTACACCACACTGTTCTAGTCACTATCCCGTGTATCATTCCCCTGCACCTACCCCTTCAAAGACTCATTCATAAAAGGCCACTGGAAAAAGGAGAGGAACTTCTATGGGGAACCACAGAAGTAATCCTTCTGTTTTTGAAGGTCTAGGTTTTCTCTTAGTAGCTTTCTTGTTCTCGAATGGAAGACTCTGTCGTAGATGGAATATGAGGCAGCTATTTCATATTAATTCAGCTTAAATGAAGACCAAGCTTTCTGATGTAACTTCAGTAACAGACTGAGTGACCTGGGCTAAAATAACCTCTTTTGGATGTTTTGGTTTTTGTGAGATTTTGGTAACCAGCTTTAACCCCCCACTAAAATTCCCTGTCTCACTGATAAACCTCACATTTATCTCAGTGCACAAGAGATGTCCTGTTGCCCTGGGTTTTTGTAAGCCTACTGTTTTTAACCTTGGAGTCAAATTCTTTTCACACAGTTTCATGTAAATAATAGCCAATATTTACTTAACGGTATTTTCTGGTTTTCATTCCTTTTGTGATATAACAACTTTGATGAGCACCTTTCTTCTCCAGTGGAATTGAGAAGAAAGTGACATGCTCTCCAATCCCTTGTGGAGTTGGGACGTGTATAAAAATAAAATAATGTAAATAAATCCATTCCATTTTCCTCCTTTCTGCTGAACCTGGCAGGTGTAAGAGCGTCTTTATTGTGTCTCCGCAGACACAATGTCCCAAAGTCAGAAGAAACAACTGAGGATGACAAGGCAGCAGGACTTGATTTGTTTCAGTAGCACCCTGCCTGATTGAAATGCCGTTAAATTTATTGTCTGAGAATCTTGATTCTGTATCAATGTGTACCTTTTTAATGCATAAAAATAAGTAAATAAAACTTCATCCATGAAAACTGATTGTATTTAAAACTTTATAGGTCTACTGCTTGTGCAAGAGATTTAATGTGACTGTTGAGAAAGGCTCTTGACACAAATAACCAGAATTCCATTCCAAAAATTATATGCAGGTAGGCACCAAATGTGGGATTTGATACTAAACGCTCAACCAACTGTTGCTTGAAATTGCTCAGATAGGTCAGTCATAGCCTACAGTGGGAGCTTGTTCTCAGAAAGATTGCAGGAGCAGTAACTATCTGTTACACATGAAGGAGGTATAAGAAAAAATGTAGGATAGGCAGCAGGATTGTTACATTTGAAAAAATCAGGATGAATTTGGCACTGCAACTACTGCAGATACAATAGGAGAGCCTTGATATGAATGCAGTTTTTCTGGATTAAAAAAGTTTAAAAGAATACCTGGGTAATATTTTACTGACCTATGCTTTTAAATATCCAGGACCATACTGGAGAGGTCAAGCAGATCTTTCAGTGAGTCTAGAAGGCTCTGCAGTGGTGGGGGCTGACATTTTCATTTATTGCTGAGGCAAAAGTATGGTAAAAGTCTCCAGTTTTTAAAGAGTACTTGGTCAGAAAAAAGTAATGTATTCTTTTTATTTATGCAGCTTGAGAGGCCTATGGATTTTTTTAAGTTGCTAAAAGAAGTAAGGCTTATCCATTTATATGCTGGTACAGTTCCTGTTGAAAAGCAGAGGAAGACAAGGTTGTGCCATCTGTTACTAGTTTGCATCCCAGTTCTGATGACCACACTGGACTCCAGTGGGATGCTTGAGCTCCTGATTAAAAAGCTCTGCTCCAGCCTTCCCATTTTAATTCTCACTTAGTCCTCTTTCTTCTACAGCTTCATGCAGAATGCACCACAAATCATTCTGGCCAAAAACCTTGGGTGGAGAAGGTGGTAAAGAAGGGATTTCCTCTTGTGTCATAAAGGTCAAGGCAGGGCAGAACCATAATCTGGGGATTTATTAAATGAAAAGTTCATTTTGTCTATTCTCGTGTAGTAAAGGTAGCACTTTAATTTTCGTTTCAGTAATTGCTTTCAGCTTCTTAGGGATTAAATTAATTAAATAGCAATGAATTAACATTCTACTTTGCATTTCTCTACATAACCTTTAATCAAAATATAACTAGAAAATGGCACACATAATAATGTCTCCATAGAACTAGGTAGGGTTCATTAGGTTCAGCACAGCTGTAAATCTATTTTAGAAGTACATCTCAGAAAGAACATTACAAACTTCCTCAATGTTTGTACTTTTTATTGCAATTGCTCTTGTGATGTACTCCAAAAGAATGAAACATAAAGCTAATCTTCACACAAAGCAAACAAAAGAGGTTTGACCATTCTTAATTTAATATCTTCAATTTGCATGAAGAGACCCTCCATTTCTTCTGAGATCAGAAATATACCAAAGGCACTCTTAAAGCCAAGGTGGCACTCCCGTCCAGTCATTTTCTTTCCTAATTGGCTAGCCTAGGTTTGAGTGAAACTATGCCCTTTTGAAAGATTTAGGCTTAATTCTGCCTCACAAAATCCAGCAAGAATCAGCAGCTTTGGGAAGTGAACAGCCAGTAGTACCTCCACGTTACACCCAAGTGATTTTGTGCAGTACAAATTTTTCATTCATGTAGCTTTTTGTATTAGTTTCAAAATGCAATGCGTAAGCTGTTGTGTTCTTCCGATGTGTGTTTTTTTTCTTGTGCAGATTATTACCTGCTATATGTTGGGAGGTTTTTATAACATACTCTAGCCACATATTTCAAGTAAGAGCCTGTTCATTTGATATTAAAATAACAAGGTTAATAAAGCAGTTGTTGAAGCATTTGGAAATAAAGATATTTTAATTGATCTCTATGTATGTATGCGACATTCTAATTGAGCTAAATTTTCAGCAATAACTGCCATCTTAATGTTTATGTCTGATTTGGGAACCCTTTATTGTTTAGTTTCTAGGGTAAGTTAATTATTTCTAGAATAATAATAGAAAAATATGCCAATCATTCAAAAAAAATTACTTCACTGGTTTTGTGGAGCAATAGTTTTGTCTCTAGCTTTGGATTAGACATTACAAAGTTAGCAGAGGTATCTTTTCTCTGTTTGCTGCCTTCAAATAAGGCATATATCTTTTTGCTCTTCTTTCGGAAAATTTTATATAGGGCAAATTAGCTACCCTGTACAAATAATATTAATTTACTGGTTATTAGAAAACCCACTGAAATTTGTGGACAGGGTCTCTGGAGATTGAATGTACACTGTACCTGTCCCAGTCTGTAGTTATGGATTTCTTCTGCAGCTGGTGCTTCTGGCTTCTTTGAAGCAGCAGCCAATAATGAGGGAAAGAAAGATTTGGAGTCTATCCAATTCCTTGAAGAAAAGGTCTTTAACTTTGAAGCCAGAAAGCAAGGTGAAAGAAGCATTTCAGGAATGTGTTCTTACTGTCTGAAATACACTGTGGGGTTTTTGGGTGGCATTGCTTTGCTTGTTTGTTTGTTTGATGATAAGCCGTGATTAACAGGCACCTCCATTGAAAGATAATTTCTTTATTAAATTTAACAAAAGACTTTTAATCAAAATGCTTTTCTTCTATGATAACCAAAGCATCATTATTTCATTTTGGAAGAGTGAACTATTATGACAGTAAAATTGATACTAGCTGTAATTGAGACAGCTGTAAAATTAAGACTATATGCCCATTTACTGAACTCTCTTTCAGAAGGTCATTATAGTAATTTTACTGTGTAGTGATCTCTGCAACCCCTTGCCATTTAAACATTGTACCCCTATATTACTAAAAGTGGACATTATTCTGACATTTCAGAATTAGCAAGCTACATTACCATTTCTTGGAAAATACTATTTTGAACAAATTTTAATAAAGG
Organism: Platysteira castanea; assembly: GCA_013397175.1. Classification (NCBI taxonomy): domain Eukaryota; kingdom Metazoa; phylum Chordata; class Aves; order Passeriformes; genus Platysteira; species Platysteira castanea. The sequence goes on from VYXC01006497.1 coordinate 17,483, forward strand.
TTAATGATAGGTTTTACATGGCCATAGGCAAACTAAACTGGATTATTTTCAGGCAATGATAGGGTCCAGGGTCTTGCGATAAAAAGGAAAACTTGTCATTAAACAAAAAACTGCAAAAAATGCCCACAAAAGAATTGCAGAAATTAATTTTGTTTTCTTATGCAAGAAAAATGTGCCTCATGTATAGGTCACAAGAACTGACTGCAGCACTACTGTGCGACGTCAGGTTAACTGTACCAGGACAGGTAAGGTGCAGGTACAGCTGTAGAGTGACTTCACGTCAGCTCTGGTCTGTCAAAGGGTTGATCAGTCTTTGCATAAAAGGAAGAAGCTTTTTAAAACTTGCTTGAGATTAATGGTATAATCAGCTATTTGCAATTGGTTAGACTTACCACTGGAGCCTTTATCTTTCTGTTAACAAGGGCGAGGTTGCCGTACTGCTTAGTGTTCTCTTAAAATTCCCTGGTATTAAAGCAGTTATAACATTCCAACATTCTGTCTTAGGTATCAATTTAATGATAAATTTGCTTGCCAGAATTGCTATTTTTGCTATTCAAGCATTTTTATCCTCTCTAGTCCTTGAAGAGAAGCTAAATTATTTTGAATGCTCTCTCTCAATTTTATGCTTTCAGACGGAAAAGTAAAAGGAAAGGCATGTCCTCCAAGTGTTTTTTACATTTTATTACATTTCAGACATGGCCGAAATAAACTTAGTTGAAAATTTATACTACCAATTCCAATTCATGCAGACATGGAAAATTCAAGTTTGAGAGAATAACTATAAATGAATAAAAGAATCACAGCATAGGAGTTCATCAGTTTTTGTAGATACAACTACAAAACTCTAATGTTAAAAACAAACAAATAATATTACCTAAGAGCTAGGTATATGTTAGGTTATAATGACCAATGTTCAGAAACGAGTATTTTTACTGATTTGTTTAAAGGTAACTGAAGCACTTTAACTAAAGCTGTAGTCATGGAAGTTCTGGCCCAAATAATTATGGCAATTTATGCTATTTCTGCTCTCCTCTCACAGGGAGCTCTTAAAGTTACCTCACCAACTTCATCCACTTCAGTACAAAGTTAATTGGGTAAGGAATAGTGGACTTCCCTGACAGAATAGGAATGGTATCAATATCCACAACCATTTTGATGTCTGATCACAGTCAAAGGCCTAAATTAGTCGTATGTTACCAAAGCTGAATACTATCCTAGACAGAGCTGCATGCATTAAACATGTAAGGGGACTATGAAAGTTAGAAATCAGATACAAATAATTTTCAGGATATCTAGTAACCACAGAATGTAATTTTAAAAGAGTAGATACAGTCTTTTCTTCAACTGCTTGAAATTTTACCTGATTATTAAACCACATGTCAATAACATGGAACATTTTGAAAAGCTTAAAACACAAGCTTTTTGGGTATTTCCCAAGTAAATTCTTCTCTTCTTAAGTGCCCATAGCATGCTATTTTTGATAGATTGGCCTCTTCAAATCCAGCTCCCTAAATGAAAAAAAAAAAAAAAGAACAGTCTTACACTTAACTCTACTCCAATATATATTATGATCTAGACGCATCAGGGGGGTAATCAGTATCACCCCTGGAAGGTAATACAACCTAGGTGTTGTTTCCTTCCCCACACAGATTTACAGAAGAAAAAACAGAGAGCTTATCATTAGAATAGTGTAAACATGACATAATTACAACCAGATAAATCATAATGAAGGTGCAAGTCAAGCTTGTTGCCTTTTAGTCTGCATAATATAGTGGATTGCAGCAATGCTAAATGGTTAGCTCCAGGTATCTATATAGAAGTTTCTCTTCATTTCATGAGAGACCTAAAACATTTTCATCTGCTTGGGCTTTCTTCTGTCTAGTATTGTCTTGCTTTAACTATCTTTGAAACCACACTTAAAGTGGATGATTTATATTGTAAACTGCTGGAGAGAAGATTGGTGGAGAAATGACAAAGTAAGGAAAGAAGTACAAATACTGACGTGATAATCAGTACATTTCAGAAGGTGAAGAGATTACACATTCTTGCAATTATGTGGACATTTATGATGTAGAGCAGCTAAGTCTTGTTTCAAGTACTATTTTGTGCATCATGGTCACATGCTGCAATGGCTACTGTAGGAATTATTTGTGCTTGATCCTAAGCCAAATGCCATTGAAATGTGACTGCTGACTAAAGGAAAAGTAAGACATCATGAGCTGTGTCAATGAATAGTTGATTAGAATGGACAGCCAGCACCGTTTATAGGATTTTAAACATGGTGAGGTGATGTTTAACAAGGAAATAGTCACTCAATGATGCTCATGGTTTAATCCCTACTTTCTTCTTTTCCTACTGCCTTCACCACTTCCAGGATTATGATAGTGTATTTTTTAAATGCAGCATTTTTCAATACAACAAATCAAGATAAGTGTCTGGGAATCCCCACACAAATTATTAGCAATGAACTGCCATAATGATAAAGCTAACAAACAGTTTTGATTATATTTGTGAAGTTTTAACACTTGGAAAACATTACTTATCAATAGAAGTTGCCATAATATCTTGCATTATCTTTGACTATTAAAGTTATAAGTCAGCTCTGCTCTCACCATATATATTGCACTCTGAAAAGGAATGCAGAAGGCTGAGCACAGCAGCAGAATGTTGATATAGCTTGTCAGAAAAATATTTCCCTTTTCAAGAGAAAAAAAGAGACTTCCTATTCATGTTGATATTTCTTTCCCTCAGAGACAAACATGCTCAAGATTGTTCTGAAATTTAGAGAAAGGAATGATATGAATAGCTATGGATTTAAACCAAAAGGGAATCATTAAAAGCATTTTCCTCAAATAATAAGATAGATAACATTTAAGTTTTAGCATTTTAGAACAGAGCTTTTAAAATCTGCATTGCTCAAAATGACAAAGTATGTGCATGGACTCAAGTTCTTGCTGGTATCTATCTCAAGCTTGAGCTCCTTTGTCAATTTCACAGACTTAAAACAAAGGGGGAACTCACAAAGTGGTTGCTCCCTTAAAAGCAGAAAGAGATAGTGTTTCTCTCCATTACTTGTGTATTTCACAAAACTTCTAAGAGGTCCAGTCCACCAGGTTTGGTGAAAATCAGCCAAAAGATCAGGAAATTATTCAGAACTGAGAAGATGAACCTCTAACTTTAGGTCTCAGGAAGCCATAGTATAAAAAGGCAAGAAGCTCTGCTGCCTTGAAGTTTACATAAAGAATCATATGAGTTAGTCACAAATGGGAGAAAAATAGTGAAAAATGCAAGGGTCAAATTACAGCTCACTGGCATGTAGGTCGGTAACCGCTGATAAGGACAAGTGCTGCATCCAAAATCTGCTCCTCTCTTCCAGCCCTTTCTTCTCTCAAAGAAAAGAGTAATTCCCATGCTCCTTTAAGTGTAAGGATTGTATTTGTCTAAAAGACCTCTATTTCAGGCCCAGAAAAAATCCAGAAATGGTGGGCTGCAAAAGGCAGTGTTACTAGGTTTGGGTTTACATATCCTGTCTGATTGCATGGTACCCTCAGTGACACTTCTGATCACAGCTGAATTTTCACTTCAAGAATGTTCATCTCATGGCTATCCTTGTTCTGGTTTTTAAATTTATACAATAGTTCAATTACAGTAGTTTCATTACAACAGTTCAGATCTTAAGAGAGCATTTAAGAAACCTGGATTCCTTTTAAGGCAAGTTTAGTTGACTCCAAACTGTGACATGAGACCACCAGAGCCTTTCAGCTGTCTCATAAGTTGTTGCCACCTGGATATCAAAGGCACAGAGACCATACTTGGCCCAGTGCTTCTTTCAGAAAGAGCCACTATTTCTGTTGCCCTTCAGATAAGGCAGAGGTTTGGAGCCTTACACACCCTGTAAATAGACTGGAAAGTTGAACTATATCTAATGTTAAACATTAATTCTGCTTCACCAGGCACACAACCACCTGGCTAATGAATTGCAACAGAGCTCACCACCAGAGTTACTGGTAGATATACATGGTGTAATTTAGGCGGGTCTTACTTATTCAGTGCACTTTGTGACTTGATTTATCAATTGGCTCTTGTATGTTGTACTGGATGCACAGATGAGGGAAGAGCAGAAATTATATCAATTAGAGATTTATGATGAAGGTGACTTTCTTGAGGTTATAAGCCAAATAATTAAACTGTTAGGGAGAGCATTAAAAATATGATTCCCTATAGTAAACACTAACATCACACTAACCTTATAATAGCTGCAAGGCATAGATCAAAGTTTTTCTGGACAATTTCAAGCAGTTCTTCTTCAGATCTGTCTGATGTTCCATAATGAAACACTGAGATGGCAAGAGGGTGACTGAGGCTGATAGCATATGATAGCTGCAGAACACAAGCATACAACCCAAATATAGTTAATACAGTCCTTCATGCTTTTTGCTTAAGAGAAAGGGAAGACATCATACGTCTCAGGGTAGAGTTTATTAACATCCTGTCTCCATAAAGAAAGTTAGGAGATATCTTTTTGCTATTTGTCTTTTATGTTAGAAAATTATGTTGTCCTTGGAGGATGTTCAGCCTGATAAAATATCAGACATAGGTGACATTCCTTTAAAACAAAAGAGGTACGTTCTGTCATCCTCAGCTACTGCCATTCTTCATCCTCCAGTTTCAGCTAGACACAAGGATTTCATGCCTTTGAGACTGGGGACTCTGAATTCTACAAATATTTATGGTTTGGTTTTGATTTTTTTCTTTTCTGAGACAGAGAATATATTATCTAGGACAAGATGAGGAAAAGCTCCATGTTCCTAAAGCATTCACAGACTTTTTTCCCCAGAGTGAGTTACTTGCATGCACTCCCTAGAACTTCATACAATATTGCCATGTACTTTTAAAAACACAGCTATCAGAAGTAGACAAAGTAACCCGGGAAGTACAGCTCTACATCTCCTTTCTGTCACCCGAGAATCATGCTAGCTTCTTTTCACCACAACACTGCACAGCACAGCACTGGCAGGTTCTCCTGAAATCTATTATCTTTTATCATTCAGTCCCCTTTCCAAAATACAGACCTGCTGCAGTATAGGCTAACATACATTTAATATTTTCCCACTGTGGTTTATTTGGCTGAAAATATGTTTTGACTGAATGTCACCAAGCAACGCAAACCATTCTGTGCCTTTCACTGGTCTCCCTCATTGTGTCTGCTTTCCGCAGATTTCAAGAATAGTCAAGTGGCTGAGTTCTGTCTATATGCATCTCAGTAACCAAGAACTGGGATTTTTTTAGAAACTGTTCTAATCATTACTATCTTTCCCCTAGCTAATTATGAGCTTATGATGTCTGTTTGCCATTAACCAATAAGATGACAATTCTATGTAACACTAAATAATATTGTGTTAATATACAGCTAATTAGACTGCAGTTACCTCTATTACCCATTTTTTCCTTTTGTTGTGAGAGATGGTTAGCATGGAAACAATATCCATAGGAGAACCAGTTCAACTGTCAGCCTCAGTGAAGGCTGGCAAGGTCTCAGCATAGCACACAGACATTAATGGGCTGAAATCACTTTTGCATTTCCACTTGATCCGTTTTTCCTTTTGTTAATCTTTAATCCAGCCTTCTTACACTTCAAAGGACATTGGCTTTTCTGGATCCTATCTTCCCATCTTATCTTCATTGCTGGTATCTGAGATCTCCATAATTTGCTGTTAAAAAGATCAGTCTTTCCTTTTCTAGAGACAGGTTCAGGAATTTAAGGAGGGTCTTTGGAAGTACTGGAATAACAACATTCCCACCAAACTCAAGTGAGGTAGTTGTTCAAGAATGACACTCAAAATGTGCATACCAATAAATCACAAGTTTGTCTTCTTTCCCTTCAGAAAAAAAAAATCAACAATTTGCTAACTAAAACTTCTTTATGCTCGCTTTATTCCCAGTTTCCTCTTTTCTTGACTAACTGCAAACTATCAGGTGTCAAACACATGCACAACGTCTAAAGCAGGCAGCCTTGTTGCTAACTGGGATGTCTGGATACTATGTCGTTGATTATAACCACATTCAGTGGGCTTCTCCTCTGCTCCATATAGATAATAAAAGGTCATAAAGACACCACTGGAACAAAACATAGGCCAGATTGCTGCTACATTTTACTTACTTAGGAAATACTATGTAATTACTTAGAACATAGCAGCTACTCAGAACAAGTACTTGTATAAACTAGTATTACAAATTATCTAGGCAAATCGCACTGTTTAATAGTATTATTCTGCTCACGTTTAATGGTGAAACTGTCAAGGTGTGAGTGAAATACCTCCTTCTACTTCTTTGACTTAGTAGTCAAAAAAAAGTCATGCACAAGTGCTTTTTTTTTGGTCTGAGCATATAAAACTAATAAAAGTTGTTCTTGTCTTAAACTCTAGAACAATTGAACTTTGCTTTTAATCACACCTTACACTATACGAGAATACTAGGAACAAATTCAGGTAATTTCAAGTACAGTTTAAAACAGATTAAGTTATTGCAAGTTGCACAACTACGTCTGGGAAATGCTCCCGTAACTGTAACATGCTGTGCAGCCCAGGCCAGGGTGCTGGGCATGCAGGTGTGTTCAGAGCACCTAAAAAGTACGGATTATGCAAAGAAGTACGTAGACATGAGATGACAAGGGAGTTGGAGAAAGAACATTACTGAGAATGCATTCCTTGTTTCCAGACCATTCTGGCCCATATCTTTGGTTTCCCGCATAAGGCTCCTAAAAAATTCCTGGAGCCCCATTCTACTATGAGATTTTCTGAAACTGGGGTGAGTCTGTTATGTTGGTGATATATACTCTGAGACAGAATTTCTGTTTCAGAGTTTGGTATATTTTACAGTTGCTCTTACCTGGATTGATACCCTTTTACAGAGACCAGCTCTCACCAAAGATTTTGCAATCCAGCCAGCTGCATATGCTGCAGAATGATCTACTTTGGAGGGATCTTTTCCAGAGAATGCACTTCCACCATGGGCTCCCAGCCTCCATATGTATCAACAATGATCTTCCGGCCAGTCAGTCCAGCATCAGCCTGAAGGACAAATAACTAAATATATTCACAAGACACAATAGCTCATCCAATCCCACATAGGTTAATGAGTACAGCTTCCTTTTGTATTTGTCATGTATATGGCTGTGTTCACAGTGTTCACATTTGCATGTAACTGCTTAATGGAAGAGTTCACTCGGTGGCTGGAGTACTCTTCAGAAATGTACTAAGCCATCTCTGCTGCAGTCACTTTTGAAAACCCTTAACAAGGCAGCACAACAGTAAATGTGACAGAAAGAATGCTCCGTTCAAATCAGCAATTATGAAATACTGTCTCTGGGTTACTGGTCAAAGTCTTCACTCAGCAACACTTTGATGAAGGCCAAAAACTTAGAGAGACAAAGCCAGATCACATATGACCTAAAAGGTTAACAAGCTTCAATTAGATACACACACTGAATGGGAAGCAGGGGCTTCATGGAGCTGCAGCTCAAGGTTGTCAGCGCAAGAGTACTGAGAAATTCTAGAGCAGTTTCAAATTAATGGTTCAGTAGTGACACAAGTGATACTGCACTTCTTTCTTCTTCCTTCCCTCCTGTGCCCCTGATAATAGTCCCAAACTCTTGCATAGACTTTTGTCTGCCTCCTACAACTTTATGAGCTGATCCAACTTAGCCAGGAGAGAAATACTGCCTCTCTGTCAGATTAGTAAAGCTGGCAACTACATGCTGAGAAATGAACTCGAGTGCTGATAAATTCCATCCTGAAAGAGGATAAACAGCATTAATCCACTATTTTTCAATCTCCAAATAAGTAATATGGGAGCAAAGCCAGCATCTGTTTCTCAGTGAAAGTGGTATCCCTACATCATTCCAGTGTGTTTGAGAGCACACCTTCATAAGAGTTCCTTATGAACTCTTTACACAAACCAGACAGGTTTGTGTAACATAACTTTTTACAGTTTCACACCAATGGCCTTCTTATCTAGTGCCAACACCTGGAAAGTAGAACATATGTCAGATTCTAAAGGCTATTGATACGTAATACATTAAGTCTCTCTTGAAATTTGTTCAGCTTTATGAATAATTTCAGTGTAGACATCAGACTGATTGTTATTTCTGGTTTTGATTTTTATTGTGGAAGTGAAGAGATACTTCCAGCCAGCCATTTTAGCACATAAGTTAAGAATTGGCTTTTTGATTATTTAAAATACTTTCTGGAAGCAAGACAAAGATCCAAAAATGTGTATATGTGGCTCTCCAAGCAGGTATAGCTTCAGTTTAGATGACAGCTAGGAAAGCTCCAGTAGAAATAACTGAAGCTTCCTTTAAAATGCAAAGACTTTTTGGTTAAAGGTACACCATTCCATTGCACTGTTGTTCAAGAGAACATTTACAAGCATGTGATGAAGTGGAATCCAAGCCTGCATAGGCTGTTGTTTTTCAAAGTACTGTACCTTAGGACCACCTTCTACAAACTTTTCATTTGGAAGGAGGTGATAAATGGTGCCCTCATCAAGATACTTCTCTGGAATGACTTTTTTAACAACTTTCTCCATCAGCTCGTTCTGCATTTGTTGTAGTGGTATGTCCGGTGCATGTGAATCGCCCCAAACCA
>VYXC01006589.1:0-60344 GCA_013397175.1 Platysteira castanea
AAAAAGAAAGCAAAACTGAAGAAATTTCACACATGCATGCATACACTCATAAGATTTGTATTTAAAGCATACTCTAAAACAGGTAAAATAGGATTATTCACATGTTGGAAAAGCCAGAATCATGACTATTTGCAAACTTAATTCAGCCTCTTTTGTACATTAAAACCATATATTTGGGGACATTTTTTCCACTAAGTCCCTTGAAAATAACCTGATCATACACAAGGGATCAGTTGTAAGGATGAAACATGGAATGAAACAAGGTCTCCAAGTACATTCATGAGAGGAAGCAGCAAACACATACTGAGCCCTGCTGGTGAAGCTCAATCTGATTATATGTTCCTTATTTGCTGAGCATTTGACTTAAGACGTCTGCAGCCTAAATTGCAGGGTTGCTGTAACCTGATGGCTGCACATTAAGTCAATGTAAACCATGCGGAAATATGTGAATCCTATCCAGTGTTCTAGACAGACAGGAAAAATCTCAAATGCTGCAAGTTACACAACATAAAAGCAATAGTTCTTTAGACAATAACCTCTCTTGCCTATCAGTCCCCATCTGTTTAGAGAAGATTAAAAAAGCCTTTTATCATAGTGGTGTCAGAACACTGACATTACTGTTTATGAACCATTCGTCTGTGAATATGATAAGTCCCAAAGAAAAATCCATGAGGAAAATCAGTTTGGCCTCTGTGGAGGTAGAGGTTGCTGAGCCAAATGCTACAAAGCCATGCTCTTTAGGGCAGCACTGTGAATTCTGCATAAACCCTGTGCTACAGACAAAAGGGAAAATGACAAAATTAGAATGGGATTAGAATGCATAAGCCAAATGGAGAAAACTGAAGACAACCTCTAGTTTGATTCCAGCATTTCCTAAGTAATAAGTTATTTAATTTACAATGTATTGGTGTTATTCTAATGTGGATTTATTTTCTATGCACCACCTATAATGCTATACATCAAAAATATTCCTTATTTTTTAAATTCTTTTTAAGGGCAGACTACTGTTGAAAGAAACTTATATTTCATTATCCTATGGCTTTGTAATGCATGAATCCTTCATGTATTTATAGAGTTAATGTGTGTCTCAGAGTCAGATAACCAGAGAGATTCTTAATATTTAAATTAATCTAAATTATTCTGCTATTAGATGCTGATTCTTTTAATTTTACCAACCTAAATAATTTCAGTGGGTATTTCTTATTTCACATACTCGCATTTTCTCACTAAGTCCAAGTAATTTCACTTATTTTCCTGAAGAAAAGAAGTTGAAGCATCTGCTCTGCTCTTAGTGTCTAAATCAAAAGAAATTTTTTACAAGAGGGATAAAGGTCTACTATAGCCCAAGTTGAATAGCTGCATACTTGTCTCAAAGAACATTTACTCTGATTTTAGGCTTTGATATTTTCCTTCATATTTATGTGAATTTCACGAATAAGACCTGTGTAAAGAATTAACATAATACAGATTGTCCTGTCTAGCAAGGCAGTATTTGCTACAGAATCTTTAGTTCAACAGAGAATGCCCAAAATAATTTTGGTAAAACAGTTTGTTTGGTTCCTTCTTCCCTGTTTTTTTTCTCTTTCTTGTTCTCTGCAATTTCATCAAGTATGATTTAGCAAAAACAAGTTAACAACATTCAGCGGTCCCCAAGACAAGGACCAGGCACTTGCAAAGAAACATGGGTTTTTATGTTACCACACATAACACATAGGTTTTATGTCTCCTGTAAAGTGTGTACTACAAAAAATAAAATCTCAGAAGCATTTACGGCTACTGAATACTCAGTATGAAAATGGAGAGACACAATCTATGTTCATCAAAATGCATCTATAAATCATGCAGATAACCAAAGAACATGAGCTCTGCTATCCAGTGCCCTTATCAAAGGAACACTCTCTGTGAGTCTGAATTACATAATTCCCACAATAGCTTTTCTTGTTAAACAAACCACTTAACATATTTAACAGAGTACTTATATTGTGCTCTAAATCTTAGGAGGTTAAAAGTTATCCAGTGCTTTTTATGATTCTTGTGGGGAGCAGTTATCTGGCAAGTATATGTCTTAATGCAGTTTTTACAGATGATATTCACTAAATCACTTTGTTTCAATATTTTAATACAATGACAATTCTTCTGTGTGTTTTAACTGATCCAGCAGCCAGTGGTTGTGGAAATTCCTAGCCTAGCTTGAAGTGTTGCAGGGTGCAGTAATGATCCCTTCTTTTGGCTCATTCAAAATTCCTTTTCACTATCCTAAGATGTGTTGCAAGTCGGCTGAAATGGACTAATAAATTACTATCCCTCTCACCCTCACTTCTGCCTCTTCTTCTGTTCTACTTTTAGATACTATCAACTATAACATTATCTCAAAATTCAAATGGAAACAGTCATGACTTCCTGTAAAATCCAATTCCCTTCTTCCCCTAAAAATAGTAATAAAAAATATACCAAGAAAAGGAAAATTAATGTCTGCCATACATTGTTTCCACACATCCGCAGTAACCTGAATTTCAAAGAAATTAGTTTTAATTGGTTAAGATAACAAGGAGACATACTCTGGATGATAACAAAAATTTTTTGAGCTCTAAGTGAGGACAGAAGTGAAGAGGGGAGAAGCTTAGCAACACCTCACCCAGGGCTGGACCCCAGAGCAGTGGTCAAGTTCCTGTTTGTTCAAAAGGCAACCAAATGTCACTCCTAGAGGGAAGACAGAGCAACAGATGGGCCCAGAAGTCAACCCATCACTGCTGGTTTTTTCCTCCAGTAAGTTGCAGCTCCTCTACCACAAAGCCTGTGATCAATTTTCAATACAATTATCTAGCACAGGAAACCCTGAGCTCTTTAGAAGTTCAGTTCTAAAATCAGTTAAATGTAGAAAAGGTCAGCATGAACAAACCAAAAACAATGAAATCCAAAAAAATTAAGTGAAGAGATTTAATAGAAAAATGAATTTACACACGTGTTTCTTCATACTGTAAAACAAGAAAGTATGCCCTGTGCTTTAAAACAATGAAGCAGCAAAGGTACTTGTGGTAGTGTAGTAAAAATGTGGTGTGTGGAGGCAGAGGAGAAAAAAAAAATAAAAGAACTCACAGCTGTTTCACATATCTTTCTTACTTGATCATCTCAGCAGAATGGCCACATATCTCATGCGGCTGGTGTTACAAAGAATTTCTGACTTGACCTATAAATCGGCTATTGCTGTCTGCAACATAGTGTAAGAAATGAGCTAGATGTAAACTTTACAGGAGTAATGTTTCCTTGATAAAGCTGTTTGTATTCCAGAGTTTTTGGCAATATGATATTAGATAATTCTTCGTTCTTGTGTCCAAAGCCCTCCATATAATACAAGCAATGCAATACAGTTTGTATGGTCCATAACACATTAAAATAGCAGAACAAAGCAGCACCATCTCCTTAACCTAACGCAGAACCTGTAGTCCCAAGGATTTCAGAAAGACCACTTTGTCACTGTTGGGGTGGTCGTGACACACGAACACGGACACTGCACCGAGTTAGTGGCATAGAGCATTTTATTTCAAGAAGAACATGTACTTATAGACTATTCTATGTTATAGTTCACGTTACAAGTTCATTGGCTACTAAACTACAACAATGGATCCACTGGCTATCATTTAACTACCATATAATACTGTTGGTTACCTGTAACAAAAGCATTCAGACATTCAGAAAAAATAACAGGTGCAGGTGTGTTGCTGTTTTCTCTTTCTATTGCTTTGGATTCTGTACTTCTGGTGATACTACATTTCCACAGGTAAAGCTGATTATTTTCTTCTCATGGGCTTTTCTCGTGAATAGAAGCTAACCATGACCAAATTAAGATCTGTGAAGCCTTCAGACCAGCTGTCGGCCTCAACACCACTTGATAGAGGTGAGCATAGCAAAAGCACAAGTCTTTTCCATATGGGAGAGTTATAGTGGGAAAACATCTGGTCAAGCTTCTGAGTTCCAATACAATCTACTAGCAACAGCAACAACCATGAACAGTAATTTCCAATTACTCTAAGACTACCCATCATGGATCAGTTAAACCAATTCAAGTCCTGTTTTCATGCCTAGTGGGATACAAGCAGCTTCCCTATGAAAAAATAAAAAGCAAATGGTAAGAGAATGGACCAGGTCCTGCTCAGTGGTGCCCAGCTGTAGGACAAGAGGCAACAGGCAGTAACTGAGGCACAGGAAGTTCCACCTGAACACGAAGAATTTCTTTCCTGAGCAGTGACAGAGCAGTGGAACAGATCACCCAGAGAGTGTGGAGTCTCACTCACTAGAAATATTCTGTAACCATCTGGACACAATCCTGTGCCATGTCCTCTGGGATGACCCTGCTTGAGCAGGGAGAGGGGACCAGATGATCCACTGTGGTCCCTTCCAACCTCACCCATTCTGGGATTCAGTGAAAATGCACAATTTCTCTCTAATAATTAGAGAAGGGCAGCTTTTCTAAGCTTTCAAAATATTGATAATCTCTTTAGTCAGAAATAGGCTAGGTGACACTTGACATCACTCCTAAATTACCATGTCAAAAATATCAATTAGTTAGCATTTCATCTGTTGGCTCCCTGAGTCATGATCTGCCTGAAATGTTGCTTTTGTGCATATCACCACCTTTTTTTGTTATCAACTCTCTCTCAGATGCTAAAAATCTCCAGCCATCTCTCCTAAATCATTAACTAGTTAACAATGCATATCATACCAAAGTATTCCACCAGTTCTAACAATAGGACTGCTCTCAGTGTCTAGTGTGTACTTTTGTAAACTGCAATGTCTTAGAAAATGATACTTCTGAAAACTAAAAGCGAAATTGTTTATTTTCGTAGTCCTCAGTAGTAATGGTGCGGTTTGCATGCATTTTACACTAGAATTTAAGGGCAACTAAAGCAGTTTAAAGCAATTACTATAGTCACAGTTTATGATCCAAGGGAGAGTAATGCTGTTAAATCAGGTTGCTCTTTTCATGTACTTAAAAGTTGTCTTGATAACCAGAAACCTCTAATTTTTACAAATTTTAAATTTGGTCCTGCATGCCACTAATTGTTATTTCCCAGGTCCTTGAAAATCTGTATTTCAATCAAATATCAGCACCTACTAGATTAACCAACATGGCATTAGTAGTAAGGAATTCAAATAAATGACCCAGCTTTAGTATGACTTGGTTAGTAAGCAATTCCTAAGAAGGCACAAAAATAATTACATGACTTCAAGTTGTCCCAGTGTGTAGTGGAGAAAAAATTGCAGTTTTTGCTGATTGTACTTATCAGAACTCTGGGTGAATGAACAATTCTGAAAATATCTCAGCAAGAGTTTAGTCTGTGTATAGCCTTAACCTTAGTATGTGCCCTCTTCAGCTGATGCTAATACTGAGTGGCCGTCAACATCAAGATGCAATTGAAGGAGGAAAAAGGAAAAAATGTCAAAAGTAATGCAGTGTCTGAAAACTTTCGAGTTTCAGTAAATAACTGACAAAAAAATAACTACTTGCCTTAAGGTAAATGGGTACTAAGACTCCAAGGTAAGTTTAGCCCAACTTTCAACTATCTTAAACAACCAGTACATAGCCTATTTTTTTTTTACATACCTGACATCTACTTGCACTTTCTTGTCCCATCAAACTGACCTTATTGACTTACTGAGGTGACAGTCAGGACAGAAAGCACACAGATTAATGAAAAAAATTTGGTTCTGTTTCAAAAAAATACCAGTTGATAAGGAAGCTGCACTGAGAGAATTGTGCAGCGCAGAAGGACTGTGAGACTGGAGTCTGTCTGGTGCTGATCAGCCACTTAGATTTTTATCCTACTATTTCCCTCCAAGGATAAGAGAAATATGTACCATGATATTTTACCTGTTTTGCAAAGAACAGAAAGCTTCTCATAATAACAGAGCATGATTTTCAGAACAATTTAATTTAAGAACAGTCTAGGTTTTTTGAACATGATACCCAGTTTACCAGAGGAACTTTATACTCATTTATACTCATCTAACATTTTGTTAGCCTGGTGCCTAAACCAATATTAAGAATGTGATTTCAAGCAAATGTAGATAGAAATAAGTGAAAAGCCATTGCGTTTCACTTCCTGTATCTTTTCCAAACACAGTTTAATTTTTAATTTAAAACTGCATATTATTATAGTGTAAATATTCAAAGAATATTTTTGATCATAAATTCTTCAGGTTAACAGTGCTGATACTAACCTTCACTGTAATGGGTTAGCTTGTTATCCTGGAGGAAGTGATATATATGCTTAATTTCAAGCATATGAACAGCAAATTTACAAGCTCCTAGGATACATAAAAGAAGTACCTGTATATGGTTTACTGAGTTAAAAGGAGCGTTAAGAAACTTTTAAAAATATATATATATCCTAGTTATAGCAAAAATATAGAGTCTTGCATTTGTACTCACTTAAATATGCATCCTATGATGTACGGGTGAGTTTAACTTGTTTTTGTTTGTTTTTTAACTTAGAGACTTGGTCCAATCTCATTTCATGAGGCAATTCATTTCCCTGTCAGGCACATCTTCATTCATCACAACATGTGTTTTCTCAGTAGAATTCACAAGAAAATCCACATAATTTTATAGTATTTAGCAGCTAAAAAAATAATTATTTTTTTAAACAGAACATAGTATTTTTGTGGTTAATGCTTCAGTATTTTGCTTACAGCTGAACCTGTAATATTTTAATATTAGCCACAAAAGGAGGCATGGAACATTTAAGCTGAACTTTATTATGGTTAGTGGACCATGTTATTAAATACATATTATTAGAGACATATTTTCAAATTCCATTGACTTTTAGGTTGCAAGGAACACAATAAGTATAGATTTATTGGCATACTGTAGGTTTGACCTAGACTAAAGCTCACTATCTGGAGTAACTAAATACAAAGTTTTAGTATAAATACTGTATACACGACTCAAAATAGTGAATAAAAACCTAATGGCATAGTGGAACGTCTTTTTCTGAGTAGACAATACCCAGTCCTCTGCCCACCATTCACCACCTGCTTTGGACTACACTCATATACCTGGTATGAAGCTTCTAAGCAACTTCATAAAAAGGACAATTTGCATTATATGGCTCTGCACTTATATATTCCTTCTATGCATAAATTTTCTTTACCTTCACCCAAAGGATGGGTGTAAAAGGTTATCTAGGTGAATAACTCTCCTTCAAATTCTTTGGTGATTGCAGAAAAAGTCAGTCCATATTCTGACCATCTGAGTTAAGAACATGAATTTATTCTTATATGAACGGAAATGAAATGTTTAGCTATCCTAAATTTGTATCTTGTTAACTCTGGTTTGATTTGAAAATGGGCCATAGTTACATTGTTAATTTCTACACAATGTACTACAGTACGACAACATCTTTTGTTTCAGAGCCTTTTCTTTGAAAATTTGTCACAACTAGCATTTGGTCTAGATTAGGTTTGCTGAAAGATAAAGTTGTCTTACAAAATTAGTCAGCCAAATGAAATGTTAACCATTCCTTATTATTTCTATGGAACTCCTCCATGCACTTAATTGAGAAATAACCTATTTATTTATTTCAATATTACATTTTTGCACATTAGAGTTATGGAGTAAACAAAGATCACTTCAGGAAATCACATGAATTAGCATGAGAAATGATTTCTGGAAATAAATGCATGATCATAACCTGCATAGCTTTACTGGGGTTATAGAAAGAGTAACTATCAGCCACAGTTCCTATAATTAAAAAAAGTTTCTCTGTTGATTCAAAGTGATAGATTTCCATTTTTAAACACCACATTTTCCCATTTATAAAACATTTTTTAGTCTCCATCAACTGTATTTTCTTACCTTTTTTTTTAATATAGCACAGGAAAAATGCTTGAAGAATCTGATTGCTACTTTTTCAACATTTGCCTTAAATAAAATAATTGTGAAACAGGAGCAAAATAGAGCAAGAATAGATGATAAGAATATCCAGCCTGCATTTCCCAGACTGCAGAACAAACTCAGATACTGCACTATAAACTTTTGACACTAAGGAATTTCCTGGGGACGGAATATGATAAAATTATCCAAATACAAAGAAAATGATGATATTAAGTATACTTTACAATGTCTTCTTGTTATGACCATGATAAAAGTCTTTCATTTAAAGAAATATTTCCTTATGGTCTAATCTTAAAAATCCTCGTTAGATAACTACTTCACATTGAAATCGGAAGGTCTAAAGCCTCAAGACCTTCAAGTCTTTTAACAAAGTGTGGAATTCTAGTATTGCAAGACATGAATCCTGATTTTTACTTATCCATTACACCAGATTATATGAGTGGCTTTGCCTATGGCTTTAAAGCAAAATCTTTAAACTGTCATTAAAAAAACAAACAAACAAGCCCTGACAAAGGAAGAGCAATAATACAGGAGATTCTGCCATTGCACAAACCATGATATACAACTATATCAGAGCCCATGCTATTCCAATCTATTCTGTGGTAAACAACAGTTTTTCCTTGAACTCTGAAAATCTGTATCACTTGTTCCCACAATGCAGAGAAATGTAAACCATATAGGCGAAACTTTCACACCCCTGTAGCTTTGGGGAAAAGTCATATTGACTTCAAAGAGTCCAAGACTGAAACTGAAGGATGGGAGAACACATATCTATAAGAAGGAGGGTAAAGGATCATATGCTGTGTCATTATGAAACCTTTCACCCTCAACTCTTTTATATATTCCTCTAAACAGAGTACTTTTGAACTCTGAATTTATCATTTATTTCTTGTCTTCTCTCAATTTCAGCACAATGAGAAATGGCTGATGTTCTCCTATTAAGCACATGATTAACTTCTAAAAGGAGAGATTCATAACAAACCAACCTTACTGAGTTGAAGGGCACAGTAATTGAAAAACATCTACTAGTGGGTCTTTTCTTGAAGAAAGCAAACAAAAATTCAGCAGAAGAGTAATGAATTTTGTAGTGACCATGAGCTGCTAAACAAACACAGGTGGCTGTTTCCACAAGAAAGCTATTTGTAATAGACTTCAAATTAGCAGGAGGGAGTTATAAGCTTCAAATACTTTTGAAATCTCACAAGTGTGAAAGACTTCATACATCATAACTGAAATAAAGAAAGGTGATTAATAATTGTCCTTTACGTAAATGAGTTACCAGATGCACTGACTGTCAAGTGTAAAAAATAATAATTAAAAGAGATAAGGAAGTTACTCTGTAAAAACTAGGTATTCTTGATGCAAAATGGCTCACAATTCTTTGTGTTAGCCTACCAAGTTACAAGTGAGCAATTCTTCAAAGACTTTGTATTAAGAGCTCTAGCAAGGAGTCATAGACCCATGAATTATTGAACTTCAGCTTCTCCAGTACAACTTTTTTTTTTTATCCCTAGGAGATTTCACATACATGATCTATCCAAGCAACAGAGCTACGTAGCTACTGTGGTCAAGGAAAGCCTTAATGAGTATAGAAGACTGATTTCCATCTTACATGATCTTTCATTGTTTTTAATGTTCACAGATCATAGACTTAAAATCATAGAGTCATAGAATGGCCCGGGTTGGAAGGAACCTTAAAAATCATCTCATTCCACCCCCTTGCAATGGGCAGGGACACCTTCCACTAGACCAGGTTGCCCAAAGTCCCATCCAACCTTGCCTTGGACACATCCAGGGATGGGGCAGTCACAACTTTTCTGGGAAAAATTTTCCACTGCAAAGTAAGGAATATTTTTCCTAAACTCTATTCTGTGAGGAAAAGCCTAGGTAAAAAATAATTGCCAAAGTTAAGAAGCAGACAGGTACTTTTAATCACTTCAGAATAAGATTTAAGATCTTTTATAACCTAGATTATTTGTCCAGCCAGCTCAAGACATTTAGTCAGAAAGATGTGGTTTGAATATGTAAGTGTTTATTTTCTCAAAGTAGTTTTGCCCTTGGTATCACTTTGTTTTGTTCAGAGTAATAGCAGTATTCAATTAATTCTTTACTGGGATGATTATATTACTGGTCATCATGTTATTGACTTGTTCACAGTAATTGAGTGATTTGTATTAGAACTTGCCTACTGTGCATTTAGGTGGATTATCATGAAAGAGGCATAAATCACTCTTTATCCAGAATGAGAGTGTTCATTCATTGAGTCATCACAAAACTACTGCATTTACATTTACTCCTTATCTTAATCCAAGTTCAGCCCTAGGTGTTGACAAACAATTCAAAACATTCTGGATGTGAGTTGTCATCCTCTAAATATGTGCTTTTTGTGTGTTTATTGAAGCCAAATACCTCTGTATGCTTTAACACATGCATGAGAAAAAAAAAATCAGTTTCCATCTGTCTATGCATTCTATTAAGAACATAAAAAATACACTAGAATGAAAAAACAAACAGGAAAAATGCAGAAATCCATTTTTCCCACAAGCAAACCAGGACACTCAGAGCACAGAAATTAATCAAAATCACCTTTAAACCATCACATTTCCAGTTGTTTAAACATTAAAAATTCAGCTTCTGGTTACCAGAGATATATCTTCACATGTTTCAATAGCAGCTGAGACCCAGCTAAAGATTGCTTGATTAGGAAAGTGAGGAGATAGATGGTATAAGAGAAGGTGAGAACATGACAGCATTGAGGTGAGTATCAATTTCCTCCAGATAGTAATTTTAGGGTATAAAAAGCCTAATTAGAAGGAAAAAACAAGAACAAGACTATTGATGTTTTTTCTCTTGATTAGAATATTTGACGAAAGTCATAGAACAGATTTATAAAAAAATTGTATTGATCATACAGTGAAAATTTTGAAGACTTCAATCTGAAGTTTGTGAATGAGTTAATTACATAGTCCACCTTGGATTGGGGTCAGGGTGAGAGCAACAGAAGCATTAACATTTTCTTCTCTACAAACTGATTGAGGGGAAAAAAATATAAGAATAAAATAGATAGCAACTGCTTTGGCTTTGTCACTATTTTTACTGGCTTTAAAATAAAGAAGAAAAGACGATTCACTTAAAGTATTTTGGTGTTTACCCTGTATCTTATTTCTCACAATTTTATTTGAGTATTTTTTGTGGAAAGAAGTTTGAGCATTCCGGGCCAAAACTGATCTTCTATGCCCATCAAGATTTTGACTGATTTTTATATAACTTTATGCAATTCACAAACCTGATGTAACTGATCCAAAAAAGTGATTAATTGAATTTACAGGAGAACAATAATAGTGTAAGAAAATTGGCCCTGGTCTCAACTGAAAACTCAGGAAAAAAATTCTCCCTCATATCAGAATTCATCCTTTATTCATGAGAATTCCTAGTTAAGGAAAATGTAATGAGAAAAACAACATGGGTTGTCACTGTATCCCGCAGTAGTAGGAGGGAGGAGAGAGATCTAAGAGCCAGGAAATGTGCAGCAAGATTGATTTATTTAATTATTTTACAACTCTTTTATATCTTTTTTCTCCATAGCCTAACTGGTTAAAAGATCAGCCACCTTCTTAAGGGTGATTGGCTAACGTCCTGTTGTCAAAATATTTCCCTGTTGTACCATAAACAAAGGTCAGCAAGGTCTGCAGGTGTCCCTGGTTTTTAAACTCTACTGATAGCCCACGTGAGAGGCTTTTCTCTCCCACGAGACCAGAGAGAAGCAAGAAAAGTTCTTGCAAGCAGCACTTCTGCATCCACCATGGGTCATTCCTATATGGTATGAAATCACAGAGATAGGACCTCAAAAATTTTATTCAGTCCTACAATCTTTGGTCCCCTTACAAGGAAAAGAAAAAGGCAGATATGAGGAAGACGCTACTAATTTAAGTATATGCTTGTGTCTGATTTTTGTTGATGTCAATTATCTGCTTATCTGCTGTTATTAAATACTAACTGCTTATGGATGGGTTGTCACAGATGTAAAATGACAGGGCATGGACAAAATCTTGAAACTAAAATAAAACACAAAGAAGACAGACGAGATGGGTGAGACACTGGCAGTAACTACGTGCTGCCAGGTTTATGTACACAGTAGTCTTTGGGAAAGCTCTAGAGAAATAACAGCACCATTAGCTGGTATTACCAGGACTGTTCATCTTACTTTTCTCTAAACAAGGAAATGTGACCTGTACTGCAAATCACTGAATTATCAATTTAATTTGACAGGTACTTTTTTTTCCTCTTTTCTGATCCTCAAAGTCTTGCAGACACACACATCCATAATTTAACTGTAAATCATTGTTCCTGTCAGATGATTAACACCTGATCTAAAAGTCACCCTTTCCAATATTTCATCCATTCACAAAAACTTTTAAAATTTTTCTTTGTGAAAACCCAAGCTTGACTTCTTTCATTTCCTTCCTTGGTACTTCTCTGTTTCATCCTGGCCAGTTTTGAAACAGGCAACAATCCCATACACTAGCCAGGATCTGTCGCTGTTGGGGCAGCCACGACACACGGACACTGAATCGGACAGGGGCATAAGAAGCGTTACATTTCAGAAAAGCAGCATATTTATAAACTTGTGTACATTATCATTCATGTTACAAATTCATTGGCTACTAAATTACAACAATGGATTCGTTGGCTATCATTTAACTACAAAGAAGAACTACAATACAATACTATTGGTTACCTGTAGCATAAGCATTCAGGCATTCAGAAAAATAACAGGTACAGATATGTTGCTGTTTTTCTCCTTCTACTGTTTGAATTCTGTACTTCTGTTGATACTACATTTTCACGGATAAAGCTGGTTATTTTCTTCTCATGGGCTTTTCTCACAATAGAGGTTAACCATGTCCAAATTAAGATCTGTGAAGCCTTCAGACCAGCTGTCAGCCTCAGCAAGGATCCACCTATCCCAGTGGGAGCATCCCATCAGCTAGACTGGTGTAGATAACAGAGGAACTTTGCCTATCTTTGTAATTAAAACTAATTCTCCTACAGATTTTCCTTGTCAACAGGGCCCTGCAAATGCTCACTTCATGTGGTCAGGTACAGCAAGATGTTCTGATCAGTCTTTCTTCCTTAAGAGATTCTGTTGGATGTTGGTACCTCTGGGAAAGCACATGAAAGGGAAAATGCTGCCCAGCAGTGAAAAGTCACAGAACTCAGAAGCAAGAATGTCAGCACTGACAGCTGTAGGTACAAAAACCTGTTGCATAGTGTTTAATTACACCACCTACCACATCTTTATTAGGTCTCCTTCCATCTTTGGCAAAACTAAAAGCATGATCCTAATCATATTTGGTGAGAGCAAAATTTAGACTAATATTTTTTCTCAAAGACAAAATCCCTCAGAAATTTATTTTATATCTGGTTTTTGTTTTTGTTGGAGAGATATTCAGCAAATTCAATTAAAGAAAAAGGTGCAGCTAATAAAGTGAAGAGACTAACAGTTATTGGATAATAGATTAAAAAAAAAAGTCTTTATTTTTCATGGAGTTATCTAATTTCTCCAGAGTGACACATTGTCTGTTTCACAATATTTTTCACATAGCTCTGGGAATAACTTGTACATAGCCTTCACTGACACACAACTTTGCATTACTATAATTCCACTGGCATGCAATTAGGCAAAAAGTAACCCTGTATGAATGTTGTTGGCTGGAAGACAGGAGGAGAGGCAAAGAATATTTTTTTCTTGAAAACTTGAAATGTCATTTAATTCTTAATAGATGTTACTCTGGGCTTTGTCCCTGCTTTAAGTAGAGTAGTATTGAATTTACTCAAGGATGAGTTAGGTGCTAAGTGAACCTACAAAAATGCTTTCTATCCATAAGTAGAAACGTTTAGATTAAGAATGTAACTGACCCTGTTGTCTTCAGTGACAAATATACAGAGAAGTCAAGAGTATATCTGTGAGTTTCTCTGAATCGAGTACAATGTCAGGAGGAGAGAAAGCATAGAAAGCCATAAATAATAACAAAATGCTAATAGACTAAAAATGGATTTTTAAAAATGAGTGGAAATATATTTTTCCATTACACAGGAAAATACAGATTTTTATTTTTTCAATAGAATATCTCACAGTGACAGAGTATACTAAACAAGTGTATCATCAAGTTATAAACATGACTCCATTATCCAAATGTACATATAGAAATAAACTCTGCTACCAAAAACTGCTATAATATGAAAGAGCACCAGAAAGGCTGGAAGCTCAGGATAGCACTATTAGCACGCACACTCTCAATAAGAAATTGTCAGAAAGATGGGACTGGGAATGCAAAAATAATAAAAGACCATATAATAATAAAAGACATTTGCAAATCTTTTTGGCTTGCAAAAAGTAACTAAATAAGTAAAAGAACGTTTGTTAGATTTTCTCATCACAAATCATACGTCATCTCCGAATCCATACAGAGTACTGCAGTACAACACCTGTCATTTCGCATGCTAAAAATAAATGTTGAGACTGCATTATTAAAATAGGAGGAACAATCTCCTCAGCTGCATAAATTTAATCATACATCCAATTCATAAGATTCTGGAAAATAAAATAAAATAAAATAAAATAAAATAAAATAAAATAAAATAAAATAAAATAAAATAAAGTAAAATAAAATAAAATAAAATAAAACGCACTGATGCAGTTGCAAGCTGCCCAAGGCCACACAGTGTCTAGCTGCAGACATGCTTGGTGTCTGCTGCAGTGGGCAGAAAAAGCTGGCTCCTTCGCAAGGAGTGAGCCCCAAACAAGAGTGGTGAAGAAGCGTCAGCAGAGGCAAAGAATGGGAGAAGGGTCTTTTGTACGAGTTCCAGTCCATTTATTACAGGTGAAGGATCCAGGGACAAAAGACAGGGAATAATGGAAGACACAGGATTTTATGCGGTGGTGGGGAGGGGCGGAGCAAAGGGAAACAATCCAATGGGGATCGACTGAGGGGGAGGAGACAACAGGGGAATAACCAGTGTAGATAACTTAGGGGAGGGGATTACATGAACCAACCAATGAAGCATTGAAGAACAGCGAACTTTCTAAAACTGATACATAAGCAATTAGGGGAAATGCATAAACATGAGCTCATACATAAAACTGGGTAGAGAATGCCTAAACCAGTAACCTAGAAACATGTAAACTAAATCCCACTGGGAGTATGGGAATTCACTGTAACTGAGGGGTGAGAGTTAGACCTCTGTGTTCTGGGGGCCTGTCCACCAGTCCTCCAATTGTTCTGCTGTGGCAACTGCCACATGCACTGCAACAATGCAGAATCTTTGTCCTTCCTGGTATGGACCCCAAATTTTACTGCTTTGTGTATATGCAAAATACATCAATGGAAAAGCAAAGTGCAATATTTTGTTTTCTGCTGGGAGTGTCTATTGCTGCACTGACCATTATATAGTATTTTATATTACTATTAGACTATTTTTTTATTTGAACACGCTGTGCTGTTGATTTTAGTTAGTAATATTTTTCCCCAAAGCCACCTGAGTAGTATAAATACCATAATAATCAAATGCCATTATTGGATTATGTTTTGTAGCAGGCAGAAATCACACATCTAAATGTAGATGTATATCATTATACAGATATCCTACACTACTTATTTTGGGCCCGTTTGTACTGAACAGTAAAGTAGGGGATCGCTGTTTTTCATGAAACCCACTTGTCCATTGTATAAATTGTACACTAAACAAGAAGCCCTGCTGAACTAGAAACTATGTTGAAAGTACAAAGAACTTCTAAAAGGATTGGCCATAATCTCAGTTTTAAAGTGTAGACAGGGTTGCATAAACAACTGCTCAGATCCTTCAAGCCCCTCGTCACTGACAAAAGACTTTGGTCTCTCAATTTTTTTTCAAATTTCTTTCAAGATAGAATATAAACTAGCCCACCAGCAGAAAAGTTTTCTACACTATATTATTTTTTGCACTTGCTTGTTCCTTTATCTACTCCCATATCACAATTCCCAGTTGTTTATTTGAACTCACCTATCTGTTGACTCTTCAAATAATATTTTGCCTGCAAGTTCGGTCACCATGTGGCAAGAACCAACTTGCAGAATTTATTACCTCCACCCTATAGCAACACTCGTTTTGATACCTTTTGAATTTCACTTACCCTTTTCTTTCCACATTTTACTCTTACTGCCTTGGTGAGTGTTGCAGCTTTCTCGCATTCTTGGATTCATGGAAGTACTGATGTGTGTTTGCAGGCAGGAATAGGGTATCAGAGAGACAAGATCACCCTCAGGAATATCCAGAAGGAAAACACTGCCATTAAACTATAACAGCTGTTCCAGAAAACTATTGCCAACTAAAGCATCATTGATGTACTCCATGTTTAAAAATCCTGAGAGGGGACATAAACTAATTGCTTGTAATTTTTTGATAGACAGAGATCACTAAAACCTGACTGTTGGGACTGCAGACTAAAACATGCATTTTATTAATTCTATGGGAGGAATGAAGAAGGAAGGTCTTTAACCATTGCACAAGAATAGACATATTGAAAGTAAATTTTATAATTTGCCTCAGGGCGAATTTCATACATTTCATTGTTAAACTATGCAACTGGCCCCAAGCTATTAAATTAATCAAATTCAGGAACATTACTGAGCTGAAATTTATAATGAAACAGATGGCATTTTAGAAGCCTCTTTTGACATTATGAAGTTTGGTTATATTCAGAAAGAATTTGATGATTTAATGATTGGTCAGCATTTAAAAATAGCTTAATGATGTTCTGACATGACGTTCTTCATTTAGTTAAATATTAACCATAGCTCAACTCTAAGGATGTATTTTCTTGATATTTCTTAACTAATTTAGTAAGTTCCAATATATTGTACAAAATAACACAAATATTCAATAGCACAAGATTTTAAAACCTTGTGGGAATCTGAGGAGATACAGGAGATGACTCAAGAAACCTAGATTTATCAGGGCTTTTTGTAAGATGATTAATAAATAAAATATTAAAGTTAGGTTTTAAATAATAGTTGACAATGTAAGAATAATCAGGCAAAATTGTCATAGGCAAGAGGAGGGAGAAAGAATTAACATTTTACTTGTTCTTTTCCAACTGGAAATAAGATCAGGCAAGTTTGAACAATTATATAAAGAAAAATTAGCCAAAGTTTTGACTTAAAATTTTTTTAAAAAGAGGTTTCTTATCATCTTCCTTTTGTGGATCAGTGGTAGCAATTGCATAATAAAAATGGCTGTTCTGGAACATCTTGTCACTTAACCTGACCATTACTTCTTAGAATACCACCTATTCCAAGTGTGCCATTTTTTGACAAGCTTATCTTATCTTACTCTGCAAGTACCTCATTTCACAGAATCACAGAATGAACTAGGTTGGAAAAGACCTTTGAGATCATCAAATCCAACTTATGACCTAACACCTCCTCATCAACTAAACCATGGCACTGAGTGCCATGTCCAGTCTTTTTTAAAACATATCCAAGGATGGTGACTCCACCACCTCCCTGGGCAGATGATTCCAGTGCCCAATCACTTTTTCAGTGAAGAATTTTTTCCTGATGTCTAACTTGAACTTTCCCAGGTGCAGCTTAAGACTGTGTCCTCTTGTTCTTGCCTGGGAGAAGGGACCGACCCCCATCTGGCTACAACCACCTTTCAGGGAGTTGTAGAGGGTGATAAGGTCTCCCCCAAACCTCCTTTTTTTCCAGGCTAAACAACTCCAGCTCCCTCAGCCGTTCCTCATCGGGCTTGTGTTCCAAGGCCCTCACCAGCCTCGTTGCTCTCCTCTGGACGCGCTCAAGCGTCTCCACGTCCTTCCTGAACTGAGGGGCCCGGAACTGGACACAGCACTCGAGGTGTGGCCTCACCAGTGCCGAGTACAGGGGAAGAATGACCTCCCTGCTCCTGCTGGCCACACTATTCCTGATACAGGCCAGGATGCCATTGGCCTTCTTGGCCACCAGGGCACACTGCTGGCTCACGTTCAGTCAGCTCATGAATAAAAATGGTACTTGATCTTGACCTAAACATCAGAAACAATACACTATTTCTTCTCTCACTTCAACATACATTGTTTTTCCTTTATATATGTCATTAAAAATCCCAGGTTTTGCATGCTCCATTTCAGGTTTTTACACATGCAAAATACTTATACATAAATCTGCCCAGCTGAAACAATAAAAACTCTTGTAAGGTATATAGCTAATGAGCAACTCTTGACCCTCTTGACCCTGAGAAATTTGCAAAAGAGGAATGAGGAAAAATATTAGGGCAGAAAAATAAAAACGTTCACTTACTTAAAATAGTAATTACCATTCATAGATTCTTATGAAATATGTAGGTTTTCTAACATTCTTCAGTGGATCAAAATATCAAAATTGAGGTGCTTGTTCATTTTTCTCTCATTACTACAGACTTTGATAATGACCTCATAAAATTCTGAATAATTTATGGAACCACATTTCTAAGTACCTCTGAAGAGAGTAAAGGAATCTTCATTGAATGTCCTTTCATGTACAAAGCATTTTTCCACGTACATAAGAAAAGCTTTGTATTTATAATGGCACTGTTAAACATGGTTTTAGTGATATATGGAACTTTCAATTAGACCAGTGTGAAGCCATCATATTTGAGAAGGATAAATTTTAATGCTCGTTTTCATAGCTGAGAGAAGCTTCAGTTTCACTTTGAGTTTTAAAATCTTAAAATGTCAAGTGAAATAAGCCAAGACATGAGCACTGAGAATTCTGAAGTCAGAAATTTCTATAGTTCTTGAAAAGGATTGAATTTGCCATTATTTTTAATATAAAAACTTGTATTGGTACTGCAAGAAGGTTGGAAAAGCCCTCTGAGATCTTTGAGTTAAGCCATTAACCCAGCACTACCATATTCACCACAAAACCACAACCCCAAGTGCCACACCCAAATACTTTTGGCACATTTCCAAGGATGGGGATTCTGCTGTTTCCCTGGACAGCCTGTTCCAATGCTTGACCACCATTCTGGTGAAAAAAATGTTTCCTAATTTCCAATCTAAACATCTCCTGGCACAATTTGGTGCCATTTCCTCTAGCCCCATTGCTTCTTACTTGGGAAAAGAGCCAGAACCCCACCTGGGTACACCCTCCTGTCAGGGAGTTGTAGAGAGCAATAAGTTTTCCCCAAGCCTCCTTTTCTCCAGGCTGAGCTCCCCCAGCTCCCTCAGCTGCCCCTCATAAAACGTGTGCTCTAGAGGACAACAATATTTTTGACACAAAGGATCAAATGATGGTGTATTCTCCCCTTCTGGTATTTCTGATAAATATGGGGCAAAAAAAGGCTTCATCTTCTAAATACAGAGACCTTTATGGGGTGTTTTCTTCTTTTGCACACTACTGTTTGGGTTCATATGTGCAAAAAAGTGTATAAAGCAGATTTCTTGGACTGGGCTGTAAGATGCTGGTAAGCATCTGTACTGAAGAGAAGAGAACATAAAAGAACTCTGCTATCATCTAAAAGTTTTAATTTATGCTTTTAAAACATCTAAGATAAAAAAGTTTAGGTGAGGAATGAACTTGATTTACTTTTGAAAGATGATTTGAATCATTCCCACAGTAGTTTAATGGTGGGGAAGGGATACATATCCTAAGAAATACCTACTTAAATTTAGTCATCATCCTTGCTCCAGAGGAAAATGAGAAAATCTCACACTGCTACCTCCAAAATATGATCACAATTGTCAACAGGAAACTAAATAGCAGGAAATCAGCAGCAGCTCTGAAAGGATTTAGGGAGTCGGTTTATTTGGCTTTATAATACAGGTTTTCATTTTGACTAAAAATACAAAGAATCTGTCTAATATGCCTATGAAATAACAAAAGCTAAATTCTGCTCAACGGAACATCTTTTGGCATAACAATATTTCTCACATGCTCAGACATATCATATCTATCATATCTATAAGGTAATTCATTTGAGTTTGCAACTGAAACATGAACAGAGCAGGAAAGTTTTTTTTCTTTTTACAAGCTTGAAGAAATAAACTCACTTTTCTGTTTCTCATATGCACATCAGGGGTAACTGCACTGGATCAGCACAGTAAAATCCTCACATTCAAAAACCAGTGCAAGTAAAAGAAGAAGGATATTACTGTCAGGCAAAAGCAGACATTTAAGAGCCTGAGTTTAAAAGCAGTATATTTTTCCAGTCACAGGAGCTAACAAAAAAAAAATAAAATAAAAGGCCACATTCAGGAAGAAAAANGCATCATAGAATCATAGAATCACAGAATGGTAAGGGGGTGGACCTTAAATATAATCTAGGCCCAACCCACTTGACATGGGCAGGGACACCTTTCCCTCAACCAGCTTGGTCAGGGCCTCATCCAACTAGGCTTTGAACACTTCCAGGGATGGGGCATCCACTACTTCCTTGGACAGCCTGTGCCAGTGCTTCACCACCTTCACAATAAAGAATCTCTTCCTAATATTTAATCTAGATTTCTTCTCTTTCCATTTGTATCCATCACTCTCTGTCCTGTCACTAGAGTTCTTGATAAAAGTTCCTCTCCAGCTTCCCTGTAAGGCCCCTTCAGATACGAGAATGTTGCTATGGGTTCTCCACACAACCTTCTCTTCTCCTTCAAATGTCTTTCTTCTCTTCAGTTCTCTCAGTCTGTCTTCCTAGGATAGGTGGTCCAGTGCTCTTATCAACTTCANCAACCAGCTTGGTCAGGGCCTCATCCAACTAGGCTTTGAACACTTCCAGGGATGGGGCATCCACTACTTCCTTGGACAGCCTGTGCCAGTGCTTCACCACCTTCACAATAAAGAATCTCTTCCTAATATTTAATCTAGATTTCTTCTCTTTCCATTTGTATCCATCACTCTCTGTCCTGTCACTAGAGTTCTTGATAAAAGTTCCTCTCCAGCTTCCCTGTAAGGCCCCTTCAGATACGAGAATGTTGCTATGGGTTCTCCACACAACCTTCTCTTCTCCTTCAAATGTCTTTCTTCTCTTCAGTTCTCTCAGTCTGTCTTCCTAGGATAGGTGGTCCAGTGCTCTTATCAACTTCACAGCCTCCTTTGGACTGGCTCCAGCAGTCCCCTGTCCTTCCTGTGCTAGGACCCCAGAGCTGGATGTAGCACTGCAGGTGGGGTCTCAGCAGAGCAGAGTAGAGGGGCAGAATCACCTCTCTCCCCTGCTGCCCGTGGAGCTTTGGATGCAGCCCAGGATTTGTTTGGCTTTCTGGGCTATGAGCGCTCACTGCCGGCTCATGTTGGGTTTTCATCAACCAACACCCCCAAATCCTTCTCCTCAGTGCTGCTCCCAATCACTCATCCACCCAATCTTTTGGTGTGACTGGGATTGCCCCAGCCCAGGCAGAGGATTTTGTACTTGGCCTTGTTGAACTTCATGAGGTTCCCACCTCTCTGGCATGTCCCAGTCCCTCGGGATCCACCTCTTCCCTCCAGCACCCCAGAGCTCGGTGTCCTCGGTGACCCCGCTGTCCATGGCACCCACAGAGCTGTTGAACCAAGTCAGCCCCAGTACTGACCCTGAGGGACCCCACTCATCACCGATCTCTACACGGACAATGAGCCATTGGCCACAACTCTTTGTGTGCGGTCATCCAGTCAGTTCCTTATCCACTGAGTGGTCCATCCATCAAATCCATGTCTCTCCAAGTAAAATCCTGGTTATTGATTTGAAATGCTGTTTGGTTTAAAATGCTTTTTGTTTTGGACAAGGAAAAAAAAGCAAACCCCCCCCCAAAATATCCAACTATGAAAGTGTGGCATAGTGCCCCTCTCAGGCAGGAAAAGAAAGGATCATGAACTTGTACTCCAAGCCGTTACGCAGCAACTTTCATCTCCTACATTCCATAACAAGTATACACACCAAGACTTTCAGAAACAGATTTCAAGACTGACTCAGGTTCAAAACAGCTCTTGCAAACAGCTCTGCCCAAGCACCTCACTCCTTTAAAGTACTGATGAGGAAGAAAGAAGGTTTTACAAAGCATTTGCAGTGTCCTAGAGAACAAGACGGACACGTATAGAAAATAAAAGACTAGAAAATAGCAGACCTTGAAAATCATATGTTAAAAAAGAAAAAGAATTTAAAGCTTCCAGTGTAGGAGAAAGAGTGTGCACAAGTGACAAGTATGATACATAAAGGAAAGAAAGAAAATCATTTTACCATTCTAAATAGCTATCTTTCCACTTTATTTTAATCCTTATCTGTAGATAGTGCAGTAAAAAGGTCATGACCATATAAAATTATTCATTCCTCATATTACTTCACCAGGTAATACCTCAACTACATTGAAAGAAAGACACTTGTACACCTCAAAGTTACCTTTCTGTAGAAAAGAATGTGTTCTTCCCAAAGCTTCTTCATTGCCATTGAAGTATTGGTATTCAGGGAAAAAAAATCTAGGTTGTTTTTATAGCATCTTTGACAACACGTTTGGATGATATATAGATCTAAATTTTTTTTTTTCAAATTTAATGTTCTTTTCTGCACATTTCTGTCTTCAGGAGGCACAATAGCAGCTAGGAAATAACAAAACTAAAAGTGCTAGCTCAAACAGAATTCGCAGAGATAGCGTGACAGTCACCAAAGATAGACATTCTGTGGCAGGCTTATTTGTAATGCTAAATTTTATTTCAGAACAAATTAAACTTTTTTAACTACCACATTGAATATTTGTCTTTTTGTTTTATAATCTAATCTACCTAAAAAAGAAAGTAAACGAACACCCAAAAAACCGAAACCAAACACTACCAGCCAGTTTATTTAAAGTATAGGCTAATTTCAAATGATAACAATCACTTTGAAACAAAATGTTTTGACTTTCCAGAGATCATAATTTCAAAAATGGCACATACAATATAGTAAATTCTCTCTGGTGATGAGAATTCCAATACAACCCAGCATTGTAAATAATTTTTATTTTTATTTTTTGCCCGTGGGGAATCAATTGTTCTTTTTCCCTTGCTCCACTCCCCCAAACAACCAAACTAACACTGTGGCTTATGATCAACGATTAATATTTTTGAGGAAAGGATTGGCCATTGTCAGATTTTTAACATGGTCAGCAAAGCTCTGAAATTCTTATGGCAAATCATTTATTTGAGATTAATCTCTGCGTAGGAAACGTCATAATGTTCTAGAAATTACTCAATAATATCTGTGCTTCATAAGCACATTGCTAAGTTTTCTATTTATTGTGGGAAAACCACACTACTACTTTATTTTGAGTTCATTACAGTCATTTGTAAACTTCTATATGGGGCTAATCATATTTGGAGATGGAATTTTTTATTTCTAAAAATCTATTTCATCATTTATGCAAAATCTCTTGTATTAACTTTGTTATTTGGATTGTCACCATGTATGGAAACACACACACACACACACACAAAATGTAACTAAGACAAAAAAATGGTTTACCCTCTGAGGTCACAGCTTGATAGTCTTTAAAGCCTTTTATTTTCTTCTTCTTACTTTTGCAATATACAAAGAGTGTATTTTTCAGAAGCATTTAAGGATCTTTTTTTCAATTTTAGTTGTATTTTAATGTAAGAAAATTAATTAATTTTCCAGTCACTTTTCAATATCAAATAAAAAGCAAAATCAAGGCAATGTTGCCTATGGCATTAGGCTTGAAATCTTCAGGAAACCTAATTTTCAAAAAGTGAAGTATTGTCTCTGAAAATCTTTCATTTTAGGGTTCACTGAGATTAGATGCTCACAATCACTGGTCAGTACAGACCTCCCAGTTTCATCCTGAAGTGGGGGACATAATTTTTTTTTAATGAATTAGTCATTTGAACTCATGTGTCAAGGCCTGAGATTTCTTTTTTTGCCTACAATTATTGATCTTCACGATGCCCTCAGAACCAAAAATTTGTCCTGCCATCAATTCTAAGACCTCACATAACCTGCTGAAGCAAATTGAGGAAATGTTATGAATTATTTATAGTGACTACCTATTTTGTTTGGTCCTGATTGAGTTGCCTTAGACTATTACACACCGGCAGCTCAGTGATCTCAGGCTACCATGTAAAATAGACACAAAAATTGAGATTAAAGAATGATTTCATAAAAGGGATGAAACCAACCCCCTCCTTGAGCAATAAATCTGTCATAAAAGCAGCATGGCTAATGGATTTGTAATGTAGGTGGAAGGTTTTAGTCAAACTGAGACAAGGGTGTGATTGACAAGAACAATTGTACCTTTTAGTGGTATTCTCAGAGCTGAAGAGATATAATGGAAACAGTTATTTTGCTAGTCCTGCCTCCTATTGTCTGCCTCTTTTCATCATTCTGCAGCAAGGGCTATATTTATCTAGATGGATAATTTATATTTACTACTATTTCAGTATTTTGCACATATTTTGACAGCGATGGAATGTTCCAGAAACACATTTTGCTGCAAGAATGCTGGAGCTGAAGGATGAGGTATAAAAGTAGCCACCTAATTTTTCCACTGCCATTCAAGTCCAGCAAGGGTAGAACTGGGCGATGTCAGTTATGGTCACTGCTGGGGGTTAGATCTCTCAAATGAACTTCTTCCCATTTGTTGCATGTTGGAGAAGCAGAAAGGTGGTGATCTTCCAAGTGGCTGAGAAACAAAAGGGTTAGCCAAGAACTGTTACATACCACTGTAATAGTTTGGCCACGGGAATAAGAATTAGGGAGTGTTGCCTGGGAAATAGGCTCTCCCGCTGGGGGTTTTCACGGGATTGCATAATACTGCAAAAGGCATTGCAGCTGAGTCCGGGACTTTTGCCTGGGTGGTGGGGGCTGGTTTTGGGCCCTTCTTCTCAGCTCAGCTGCTGAGGAGAATGGTCGTGTGTGTTACACAGGGTGTTTGGCTGTTTCCAGGGAGAGTGCTACAGTTCAGCTTGCTGCCAGGAGTGCTACCAAATCAGCTGCTGCCTGTGAGTTTTGCAAAAGGAGCCACCTCCCGTCCCCCGCCTTGACCAAGCTCCCACGCCACCTCAGGGGGTTGCTGAGCTTGCACCAGAGCACCCCTGAGGCCATGGGGTAACCATCACAGCCCCTTGGCCTTGCCAGGAGCCAACGGTGTCCTTTGCCCGTTGTGGTTGTAACTGCACCAAAGGGAAAAATTCACGTAACAGGTGGGAGAACTGGGGTTACTGTTTTCATTGTTGTTGTTTGTTCTGATTTATATATATATAACAGAATAAATATATATATATTTGCCAATAAAGAACTGTTACTTCTTTTCTCATATTTTTGCCTGAAAGCCCCGTAATTTTGAAATAGTAATAATTTGGAGGTAGGGGGTCACTTTTCTATTCTAAGAAGGTTCCTGCCTTCCTTGGCAGACATCTGTCTTTTAAACTAGGAAGGACAGTGACATAAGCTTAGTTCTCAGAAATAACACATACATATTGCAAAGATATCTTTCTGAACAAGGGTTTACACAGATGTTTCCTCTTGTGAAGAAATATCTCCAGTAGGGTGGCACAGTGTGACATGATAATTTGGCTCCTTCCTATAACATAAATGCTGGATCAGACCAAGAAGTTCATGGAAGATGTGCGAGGCCATTATTTACCAAGTGGGAGTCAAATATCTATCATGAAAACAGAAAATAAAAAATTATTTATTTTAATTAAACTCAGTATTAAATAACAGCAAAAGTTACAACAGTGGATGACCCACAAAGACTCAACTTCTAGTGTGTATAGATGCAGGTACTAAAAAAGTTTTCCTCAGAAGGAGGTATTTCTAGTTGCTTTAAAGAAATTACTATTATATTTAGGATGCAAATCAGAAGCCAGTTTCTTTTAAATGTTCTACTCTAGTTGAGTATTTGACAAGGCTGGTGAATCCAAAAAAGCGTTTCTGCTTCTTCTTAATTTAGCATAAGAGTCTTGCTGTGGAGGCCAGGGACAGGGAGCTCACCACAGTGGCTGCCTGGCCTAAACTTATCCTCAGAAGCTTTGTGGGCCAGGACTCCTCCCTTCTCACTGCATTTCCATCACCATCACACTGAATGCAAATACTATCTCCAGGGATTTTGAAAGTGGTGGTTCCTAAACCTGTTTTCTTTGGACGTACCATGAAGAAATAGTATATGTATGGAACATTCTTAAGTATTGAGGATATAATTGGTATACCATTTTAATGTGTAGAATAAGCTATAATAAACCTTAGATTCTCAATCTACTGAGTCTAGTATAGTGTGTGGAGTACTGAAGATTTTCCACCTTAATTAGAGTTTATTCATGTAAAATACATCCAGAGAAGCTGCTTAGCAAAATAAATATATGGCTCTTCATGTAACTTCAGTTGATTTTTAAAGTGTACTGCTTCCATATTTCTGAATAAACCAGAGCTTCAAGGAAACTTATGAAAAATATTTCTACTAGAAGCCAAATAATTATGTCAACTTTCAAAAAAAAAAAAAAAAGAATATATCATAGAATCAAATCAACAAGAATCAAATCAACTTTATACTTAAGATCAGGACAGATTGTTAAATTTTGTTTACAGGGAGGAAGCTGGAATAACTTTACTGATTTAAAAGTAATCTTAACCAAGTGCTGTGAGAGTTTTCATGTTTGTTTCAAAATAGCTGAAAGTTCATTGAAAGCAATGAGAAAACTGCCTAAAATTCAACTGGTTAAATGCTTTCCTGAACAATGCTGAAGCTGTCCAGACTTCACCCTTAGACTTTGTAAATGAAGATGCAACATAGTAATCAATTCATGTTACTTTAGAATATACTCATTCTTTGTGTCTCAGTTGGAAAAAAAGAAGTTGATTTTACCTAGGATTTTTTTATTAGTACAACTTAGTATCAGTCATGCCTGTGGTCTATTTAAGTCCTATATTTTAAGCTTTTCCCAAGTACCCTGCACATGTTCAAAAAACATAAGTGAATCTCTAAATGTGAGTGTATGTGTTATGATCCAATTATCATTATTATTAAGGTTCTTTAGAAATTCCTCTGCCTGAATTAAGGTGCAAACGAGACCATATGCCAGTGACAATAATACGGGTTTTATTTGATGGTAGATATGAGAGAGAGAGAGAGAGAAAGAAAGAAAGAAGTAGAAGATAGGTGGGGGGGACAGAAAGAGAGTGACAGGGACAGAATAAGGAAAATATCACCATCTGTGGATCCCAGCAATGTTCCATTGCTCCTCTCCAGCTGGTGTTCTTGCTGGTGAAGGTCTCCTCGGAAAGCACAGGATCCGATGGGTGTCTGTGCTCAGGCTGGGCAGGCATGGCCGGGCCTGTGCCCCTGGGGGAGAGCGGCAGTCTCTTACAGCAGCTCTGGGTCTGGTGCATCTCCTGCAGCCCTGTGGGGCAAAGCCTCTCCCGTGGATGTCCCGTGGAGGTGCCCTGTGGGGTTGGGGGTTCCACAGCCGGGCCAGTTTGTGTAATCACAGGATGGGTGTTTATTGCCTCTCACCAGAGGTTACGCCGTGCACCCAAAACCTCCTCCTCCCTCCTCGGTTGGGGGCAGCCTGTGTAAACCTGGCTTCTGTGAGCTGTGCTCTCCCACCCACCCCAAACTCCTCTGGGATGGCAGCTGGGAGCTTTGGCCTATTGTGGATGCATGCCTTTCCCTCAGCCTGAGGTGACTGAACAATGGGTTTCCTTTAATCTAAATAGCAGAGTCCAAAGTTCTTCAAGGAGGTTTCTGTGGTTGTAGCTTCTTTAAAACTCTATATCGATGTTTGAGGCATAATGTATTTTTAGTCTCTGACGGTATGAAATTCTAATTTTGCATTGGAAGACAATGAAATCTCGTTCATGAGATGAAATACTCCTTTCTTACAGGCATTTCCTAGAGGAAGTTTCATCAAACAAGGTTCAGTTCTCACAAGCTGACCAACATTTTGCAGCTAACCAGTGGTGCGTTTGTTGCGTGTTGGAGTTGAAGACAACATAAAGTGTAACTCCTTTATCCTTATCCCGCCTTTACCGTGTGCCCACAGCTGTACTTGGTCCTTCATTTAAAGTTTCTAGGTTACAAGGATTCAAACTCTACTTCTCTCTGTGGATGTTATATGAAAGACAAGTAAACAAGAACCTGTTCTTGCTGGCAGACTCCTGAAGGCAGCACTCCCGGCCTTTCACTTCCTCGCTTTCATGAGCTCATGCTGCCAAAATGGTTTTGTGCATCACCCTTGTGATCATTGTGGGTTAGAATGGGTAGGAACAGAATTCCAGCATCAGTACCCTAGAGACATTTCATCAAGCTAACAATGCACTAAGTGTGCATTATCAACAAAATAATAAAAACCATTCATATCTTTATTCATCAGTAATTCACCAATAGAATGCATTGAAACCTGCTAGTTAAATAGCAAGCTGTTAATTAAGAAGTGACAGCAGCTGAGCTACTGCAAGTGTAACGTTAAGATGGTTTCCTGTTGATTCCTTCTGTTCTATTTTTATCTGGCTCTTCTTACTCAGAGCTTGGATTAAAAACGCGAGAGATGCTGCTCTTCTTTGGACTTGGATGTTTATTACTTCTTATCTACGTTACAGCAGCTACACAGACTGTGCTTCTAAGTAAACAAGGTGGAAAATGGCTGCAAAATTCTCCTTCCAAGGCCTTTTCAAGCCCAAACTATCCAACTGTATAATGTCAACAAATTTATTTTTGCTTATAACCCAATAATCTGTTAACCTGAGAACTGCACTGCGGACTTTTCTGTCCAGTCGCAAACTTGCTCAAACTTGTAAAGAAGAAGAAAAAAAGAAGTACTAACCACCACCCTAATTGTTACCTGTACATATTACTGTAACCCAAAACCTAAAATTCTACATCTTCACCCAGTGATCTAACACATTTCTATTAATTACACACTAACAATCTCAGTGCCATCACATAATTTGGGAAGTCTTTTCCAGGACCTCAGGTCAAATGCAGTGTGCTTCTGTTGATCAACCCCTGTCAGCTCTGAGAGGTTAAAATTCTCAGAATCCAGGGTTCCAACAGTTTCCTATATTAGAAATTATTCACTCCATGTAGAATGAACAATTTCATTACATCATTTTTTTTTGAGTAATAAGTAATTTTAAAATATTAAAGTCCCTCTAACAGTCTCTGCTGATGCCACCTGTGGCAGCTCTGAGAGTATCTGTCACTCCACTAGAGTAAAGGATCCATCTAAACCTTACTAGAAATATCCTAAACCCCAATTTATTTCTGGGAACTTGCCATGTTAAATGCTTAAATTTCATTTTAATTTGTATGTCCAACTAAATTCTGTTATCTTGTGTACAGTGTGTCACATGCTCCTTAACTGTATGAAGATAATTATTTTATATCCCTTTAAGATCACAGGCCACACACTAAAATGTGTATGGATTTCTAGTAACAAGGCATTTTTTACCTTTTCTCACCAATCTATTCTCCAGTGTTTCAGGAGGATAATTTCTTCCATGAAGAAAATCAAGAAGGATCAGTATTAATACTGGAACCTGGAGAATCTCATAGCAGCCCATAGAGTTAAAAAGCCTGGATGGAGAGAGGATTTCTGTAACATCAGCAAGGACAGTCATGACAGAGAAAGTGAGGGGAAGTGGAAGGTTTAATGGGAACATCCAATTTGCTTGAGAGGTCGAGAAGATCCTGTCTTAAAGCACAAAGTTCTTGGGAGGAACAAAAACCGTTCAGACTGTGATACAGCTAAAGGTGTCTTTCCTCTCTGTCTCTCTCTCTCTCTCTCTCTCTCTCTCTCTCTCTCTCTAACCACTATCTATCTTGTTCCAGCTGAAGAATTGAATGATGGTTTTGGAGTTTTATTCTACAAGGTCTGTGCAGTCATTTGCTACAGCTATCAAACATCTCTGACTAGTGATAGAAAGCCACAGTGTCCACGAAGGGAGACTGGACAGTCTAATTTACATGTGTAAGTTAATGAGCTGAGAATTAGTCCTTGATTCTTAAAGCAGAGAGGTCCCATTTCAGTTTAGCAACAGCCTTCAAATCCTGAATGCTGAAGGTCTGCAGTAAATCCAGTCAGGCCCAAGGAAATGTCAAATGTACCTGGATTACACATTTCGGAAAGCAACACAGCTGTGCATACAGATGTGACACAGCACCCCACAGCTGTGTAACAGTCTGGTTCTCCAGGTGGTACTGTTGCCTATTTCTTGTATCACTGGCTAATATTAGAGTCATGAGGTGCTAATAATTCTTTTTCTCTTGCTTACAGTACCACAAATTATTTAGTATTTCACATCTATATTCAAATGTATTCATCACATTTGAATACAGATATAACACAAATGTTCTTCTTGACAATAAAGTGTAATCATGAAAACTAATAAAGAATTTATTGTATGTACTGCAGAAGCACATTAGATCAATCAATTCCTACAATTGCTCCAGAAATTAAATAAAGTATTTTTGAATTATTAAAATACACTGTAGACATACATTAGCATGATTTGTGTGTCTATTTCTTTTTTTATTCCTGTACAGGGGCAAAGCCTTGGGAATTGAGAATAACAATTAGTCTTCACCGCTATATATTTTCTAAGAAAGTAGAGGATTTTCTACAAATCAAAGAAAAAATAAAGTGTCATCTGTAACAGTGAGTTGTGTGCTGAGTTTCTATAAATTTATTTTATCACAGAAATTAAGAAAACTGAGACACCTCACTCACAGGGTAGCAATTAGATTTCATTTTTCCAAATCGGTTAGAGAAATAAAGGCAATATAACAGTTAAATGTAATAGAGAAAAAGTCTTACTGGACTTTACAGGGCGGAGTACAGTGCCCAGTACTTGGACTGACTCCCTCAAATCCAGAGATAATGCTTAAATTTCAAGGTGACAAGCCTAGCTACACTAATGATATCCTTTCTGGACTTAGTACATCCTAGCTTTTGATGGACCCTTTCCTGGAGCTGAGTCACACAGCTCTTCTCTGAGTCAGAGACACAGGTTCACAACAGAGACTATCCAGGAAAATCCCATCAGACTTTTTTACTTTCACTTCTTACCTCACACGCTGTGAGTGAAAGTGAATCTCATTACTTCATACAGTATTAAAACAAGCATGTCTTTTTTCCCAGTAGAAAATTTGGGGTTTAGAGCAGAAGAGGGAATTCCCTTCTGGTAAATGATTTCCATAAGGATCCAGGGCTAGAAAATGCCAAGTTAGCTCTGCATGTGCAGTCAGAGACTCTGACTCTCTGACTTGAAGTACAACCTTCCTGCACACTCCCTGGAGTTGCACATTCAAGTATACACTGGAGACACATGGTTTGGATGGATGGACCACTCCGTGGATAAGGAATTGGCTGGATCATAGAATCATAGCTTATGCTGAGTTTGAGGGGACCCATCAGGATCATCAAGTTGATGGTCACACTCAAAGAGTTGTGGTACACCACTTGGTGTCCCAGTGGAAATCAGTGATGAGTGATGTCTGTCAGTGGTGTTGGGACCAACACTGTTCAACATCTTTGCTGGAGATAAGGACAGTGGGATCAAGTGCACTCTCGGGATTGCTGATGACACTGAGCTCTGTGGTGCAGTCACATGCTGGAGGAAAGGGATAGATCCAGAGGGACCTGGAGAGATGGGTCTGTGTGAACCTTATGAAGTTCAGCAAGGCCAAGTGGAAGGTTCTGCAGCTGGCTGAGGGAAATCCCAAGCACAAGTGCAGGCTGGACAGAGAATGGATTAACAACAGCCATGAGGAGAAGGATTTGGGGATGTTGGTTGATGAGATGCTCAACATGACCTGTCATGCGCGCTCACAGCTGAGAAAGCCAACCACATCCTGGGCTACATCACAAGAAGCATAGGCAGCAGACCAAGGGAAGGGATTTTGCCCTTCTGCTCCAACCTTGTGAGACCCACCTGCAGTGCTGCATCCAGCTCTGGGGTCTCCAGCATGGAGCACTGACCAGTTGAAGCAAGTTCAGAGGAAGCCACAGAGATGATCAGAGTCCAGGAGCACTTCTTCCAAAGAAGACATGCTGAGCAAGAGATGGGGTTGCTAAGCCTGGAGAAGAAAAGAGTTCAGAGAGACCTTACTGTGGCCTTCCAGCACATAAAGGGGGCCTACAAAAAACTGAATGGGGACTTTTTTCAAGGGAAATAAGTGACAGGAAAAGGGGGAATAGCTTCCATGTGGAAGAGTAGGTTTAGATGAGATATCAGGAATAAATTCTTCCCTGTAAGGGCGGGGAGGTCTCACAGGCTGCCCAGAGAAGCAGTGGCTTCCCCATCCCTGGACGTATCCAAGGCCAGCTTGGATGGGGCTCTGAGCAACCTGGTCTAGCAGAAGGTTCCCTGCCTATGGCAAGGGGTTAGAACAAGGTGATCTTTAAGGTCCTTTCCAACCCAGACCATTCTATGATACAACGACATAACCCTATACATGAATAAATGACAGTAGAGGGCACAGGGGAGAGTTGCACATTCACAGAAAACAAATAAAAAAGTCTTAGAGGAAATATGTTTACTTGAGCAACTAGAAAAAAAATCAAAATAATTCTAAAACTCCAACCAATTAAAATGAACATTTTGAAATACAGTGAATGAAATATTTAATGAAAAACGTGTCTGGCATGTAGTGACTTTACCCAAATTTTTTTAAAAAGCTGACAAAACAACCTGTTCTTGAAAGGTCATAAAATTCCCATTTGATGCAAAAATAATTAGCACTTGGTTGCCCGTGATTCTCTCGTGTCTGATGGTATGTGCTAATAGCCTGTTGTTGCTAAGGAATGTTGCTAAGCAAGACAAGGCATAGAGGTCAGCCATCTCCTCTCTGACAATTTCTAGCTTCAATTATTTTTGTAAACTAAAGATTTCAATTTCTTTTGAGTGTTGTGCATATTTGAGATAAAAGATTTATCACTATAGAACAATCCAAACATGTAAAGACTGAAGTGTTCTGATGGAATTATCTCTTTTTCATTAAAATATAATTTGTGTTTCTTAGCATTGCTGTGCTGTCATCAGAAGGTAAAACCCATAGCCTAACCTAGTTTTTTACAGTTCTGAAGAAATCATATGAGAAATTTGGTATAGAAACATTCTTCTGTTGATTTAAGCTATTTTACCAGTCACAAATATTTTTATTTAAAGGATGATTGTTAATTTCAAATGGAAGAAGTAACAGAAAAAAAACCAAATATTGCCTTTTAACAAAACAGAATATCAAGAGGAATTAAACAGTTGTAAAAGGAAAACATGCAAAATAACATTACACTGAAAGACTAAACAGCTTCTTAAATTTCATCTATTCTTAAACTATTGCTTATTGGATTCCAAGTTCAAAATGGAAGTTTTTATGTTATATCATTTCAAATTAGTATCTCAGGGAGCAGGATACATCACTGTGTAACCAAAATGAGATAATACTGTTTTTAAATACATAGCATTAATACAGACACTTGTTTCTCTGTAAGTTTTTTAATGGTGACTGGAATGTTTTGTGCTACCAATTCCTATTTCACGAATAGAAGTCAAAAGAATAGAGGCCCCCAAATAATTTTTATAAGAGGAAAAATCCACATTCTAAAATTCTCCTTGGTTTTTTGTTGTTGTTGTTGATTGCTATGAGTCATTTGAAGCCTGATGAAATGTCACTTCATTATCATTAAAGTGCTTTTTGAGCAGTCCCCTCAACAACCACTTTCCCACACCATTATTAGCACTCCTACTCTGGAAGGGTAGATGAGTTTAATGCACACTGGTCCCCACCAAGCACTAAAACTTCTTTTTTATCTCTTCTAGTTTTTAACAAAACTATTTGAATAACAACCTCCCAATCTTTTTTCAAATCAATGTCTATCTGTCTATTTCGAACTCTTGGTAATTTCTCTCGTGGTCTAA
The DNA here is from genome assembly GCA_013397175.1 of Platysteira castanea. Lineage (NCBI taxonomy): Eukaryota > Metazoa > Chordata > Aves > Passeriformes > Platysteira > Platysteira castanea. Next base: position 33,779 of record VYXC01006589.1, read on the forward strand.
AGGAGAAATGCTAGTTTGGGTCAATTTGCACTGAAGACACTGTCCAAGACACCAGGGAGAGTTTTGCCTTGTCAAATGCAGGAAATATTTAAAAAGAAATAACACATTTTTTTATTTTCAGTGGTTTAACAAAATATGCATGGAAAAATTTTATTTCTATGGCTTGTAATTAGGAAAAATTACTTAGAATGGGTCACTAGTTTGCTAAGTGGTTCGGGTGAACAGTTAGGTGTTTACAGCCTGAAAGGCTCAATATACTTAATCCTTTAGGAGAACAAGTGAGAAAATTCCTCTCTCACATTCCTGCGACAAGATTTTTTAGGTGACTTTTCTGAAATACTGTAAATACAATTTCATCTGCATCACCTTTTTAACTCTGCATTCTTCATACATGGACACAGGCATGTTGCTGAGACTTCTGTTAGCACTACTACTGTTACATTCATATTCATAATCCAAAGGAGAAATTTTAATGATGGTTACCTGTGAAGGTGATGATCTACCAGTCTTAGAAGTTTTAGAGTTTTATATATCTTAAGTTCATCTTAACTTTGTAGAGGATGAATTGCATGTCTTTAGAAAGATCAACACATATGTACCATTTAGGAATTACCCTGTTCTCAAGGATTAAATGGGACCTTTTTCTTTGGTTTTACTCTGTGAACCTTTCTATTTTTGACAGATAATTATATTTTTTAGTGCTTATAGTAGTGTGCATGTTAATAGCCTGAGAGCCATGGGATAAAATCACAGTCATAATCAGTGTGCGGTGAAGTTATATATCCAATCCAAATTATAAGCAACAGATTCTCTGTCTCTCTTCCTAAAAAAATATTTTTATATATTAATTGCAAACATTTTACTGGAGACAGGGATGGGTGGGCAAAATATATTCTTCCCTTGGAAAAATAAATACATTTTCTTTAATCTTACAGAAACTAATGATATTCCAAAAGTATTTGCATTACATTGTTTCCTTTGCATTTAAAATATGCATATTTCAGAGGAAAATCAGGACAGAAGGAAATAATGGCAAGCAAACTACAGCAGAATGAATTGCAAAGAGCAGAAACATGCACTTAGCTAAGAAGTTTCTGCAGCAATCCCTCACATTGTGCTTCTTCACAGAAAAACAAAACAAGGTAAAGCAAGATTTTAGCCTTTTGACAAATTACTCAGGAAGGGAACCCTGAGAAGAGAAATAAAGTCCTCAGCAAATAGAGAAGTAAAGTGGTGCCCAAAGAATTAACTGATACTCTGTGATCTGTATGTTGTAACTTTGGAACTCTAATTGAAAGGGTGAGGCATCACTACTCCATCCAAAGAAGAGCTTTGTTGACAAAGCTGGGACAACAGTCCCATGTATAATAATCATCAGAGAATTTTATGTACAATTTTGCCTTCATGATTCTCATTCTTGCACTGTATTTTTTTCATGGAAACTTCGTGAGTTTTATCTTTCATTTCCAGAAGTAGTGGATGCTGGTTTTCTACTACATTTAAGAGACTGCAGAGTATGACAAAATGCTAATAAAGATGTATGCATTTATATTTTCTTACTATAAAATAAGAATGATGTTGCTAATGGAGAAGGGAAAGGGAAAGGTTTGCAGTTGTCAGAGTGTACTAGTGCTAGTAGGGCTTACACCTCTGTGTAGAGCAGAGGACTGCAGTTAACTGACAGAAGCTGACACACTGAAGGAAAATTGCAAATGCAGTAGTCACACTTCTGACATTTTTGTGAACAAAGAGAACTGGCTGTGCTTAGCAGAGACCAAAAAAAGTGGCATAAGAGGCAGTAGAAAGAAAAATAGAATATTCTACACACCTATACCAAATTCCACACACCCCCTGGCCCCTTCACTGCCACCCACCCTCCGCCCAAAAAACCCCAAACTAAAACCCAGTAACAAACAAAAAGAAAGAAGTGAAATCTGGAAATGTAATAACTGTATTTTGCTTTTCACAAAGAGAAAAATTAAGATACAAAACAACTGAAGCATATGATAGTCTGTCTACCTTTTGATTTATTTTGAAAAGTTTTTCTCTTGTGATAGAAACATACTCTAGAACAGGCTTCCAGACAAGCAGCCCCCATAAATACCTCCCCTAGAACAACTGACTTTGCAGTTCCTAACCACAGATGCATCTTCTGAGATAATTACATGTAGGAGATGGGACTATTCAAAATCTCACCTTAGGTGTTCAGCTGCTAGTCTACATTTTAAAAGAAATAATGGCAATCCTGCATTCTTAAGAGGTTTTCTCATCTAATGAAATCATTTTGGATATAATCTCAGGATTTATAAATATAAGAAAATTTTGCCACAGGTGGTGGTGTTAACTTTGCTAAGATGGCATCATCTTTAACATTCTAGGAAGCATATTCTCCTGATATTTTAGAAATGCCCCTTTGACTTAAAGCTTTCCAATTACATTTATACAAGTATGTTTTAATAATTATTTTTAAAAGTTTTTCAGCATTTGATTTTGTAGGGTTTTGGCAGGGAAGCTTAGGTCAATTCTCTGTCACTGAGTATTTTTATACTTAAGTTATGAATATATTTTCCCTAAGATTTTGGCTATTTGATAATCAAGTTTCTACTTGAAAATGTACTTGTATGTTCTTTTAAGAACTACTTATTTCTTGTAATAGGTCTAAAATACCTACTTTTTAGCTTAATCTTTTTTTAAAGTCTTTCTGCATTGTTAGTGTTCTTCCTCAAATTCCAACCAGATAGAACTAAATTTGGATGTGGTTCTGTTCCATAAAAAACCCTAGCATTTATTTAAAATAATTTCTTCCCTGCAAGCTCACCAGAAATTTGAGAGTGGGATCTATTTGAAGCACAATCTCTACCTTGACAGTATAGTCCAGGGAACCCTGTGGGAGAGACCCACGCTGGAGCAGTGGGAGTGTTCTTCATGAAGAACTACAGCCTGTGGGAAGGACACACATTGGCGAAATCTGTGAAGGACCACATCCCCTGGGAGGGATCCCACACTGTAGCAGGAGAAGAGTGTGAGGAGGGAAGAGTGGGAGAGAGAGCAGGTTATGAACTGATGGCAATTCCCATTCAATATACCACCGGGGTGGGGGTGGTACAGAAGTAGATGAGCTGAGGGCAATTAAGTCTGGAAAGAAGGGAGGTAGGGGGAAGGTGTTTCTAGATTTGCTTTTATTTCTTACTACCCTACTCTGTTATTAATTGACAATAAAGTAAACTAATTTCCTCAAATTGAGTCTGTTTGGCCCATGACAGTAACTGGTGAGTAACCTGACCCTGTTCTTATCTCAACCCATAAATTTATTTTTTTTATGTTGTCCCCCTGTCCTGCTGAGGAGGTGAAATTAGAGAGCAGCTTGGCCTATCCCCACAACTGCTGTTTGTATTTGTTTGAATAATAAAAATACAATTTCTAAAGCACTAGCATTAGGACGGGATTCTTGTCCCAAAGAATTTGCAATACAAAGCACAAAACAATTACACCGACCTCATCAAAAGACAGTGCAAAGAAGATGAATTAAGGGGGAAGAAGGGATGTGTATGTGTGTGTGATTTGTTCTAGTTTGCCTCCCAAGAGGAGGCAAATCTAGCCACATACAATACAGCCAAAATGTGTTGTTAATGACAGTGCTTAAGGCAGTGAACCAAAGCCTGGAGGTAAAATTTTATCGTACAGTCATTTGAAACAGTAAATAAACCTACCTCCTATGCAGAAAGGAGCAGAGTATCTGCCCAATCATTCCAGAACTGGACATCCTCCAGGGCCAGGAGGAGCTCACCATGCAGCAGAGAGGAGGCCACTGCCTGAGTGCTCTCCAGCCTGCAGGCTGCAGCAGGAGGAGCTCTGTCAGGGATGAGCATGTATAACCTCCCTGCTAGACTAAGACATCAAGTGGTGCATCATCCTCTGTGGCATCATGGTGACAAAGAGCAAGGATGTGATGTGTGTGACTTAGTGACTAGCTAGAATGGGCTCACCTGGTGCAGTGTCTCCAAATAACATAAGGTATTACTAGTCCATGTGGGAAGTCCACACTTCCCTTGCAAAACTATTTAAATTGTGACGAAAATTTACTGATTTTAAATGTATAATTCCATAATTTAATTCTTTCCAAACATTTGCATATACCCTACCTATGGAGACCTACAACTATGGACAACTCTTGCCTCGAATTAGAGTTTCCCTGGTAAACCTGCCAGCCACCTTTTTATCATCAGGGTTTGTGCCTATTATTTAGGGTTCTATGAATTACTGGTTGGATTTCTGCTATGAAATACATAAAGTGCCAAATCTTTTTAATGAAATAGTACTATTCACATATTTCATGGGGAAAGACAAAGAAATGCCTGCATATTTCTAGTTGGGATTAAAAAACTTGATTGTGTAATAATATCATGACACCTGTTTTCAGTACCAGTGCTATTCATCTTGGCATAAATATTAACCCAACCATAACAAGCTGGTTTTAACACCCAGAAGGTAAGAGAAATTATTCCTCTAAATAGGACCCATATACTTTATAAATTAAGACCAGTTATCATTTAAATCACACTCTTACTCAGTTCTTTTCCCAAAGAACAAGTAGAAGTAAATTCCTGCCAAGGCAATCAGAACTAATTTTAAAGAACCACTCACTTTTCCCCCTCAAACTGGTTAAATTTCAGACTACCTTTCATTTTATCATTGCACCATAAAGAATTAATATACACTACAGCATATGTGAGAAAATCCTCTTAATATTCAATGTCTACTGTATAAATTAAAATGCAATATCATATTTGCCCAATTTCCAACCACATGAACAGTTACTGTGTTTCATATCTAATCTTTTCTAACATCTTTTCCCTTTTTTGTATCATACTTTCAAAGTAGACAAAAGGCTGATGTTGGTATGTAATATATGGGTGAAATCAAGTGCTTTATGTGTATCTGTGCCATAGCAGTTGGTTAAATACATTGAACTAAGTCCTCAATATGACTGTCATAAATGTAATGCTTGCAAAGTTATACTGCTCATTAACTAAAATGTCTGTTTATCTGAGGCTTTTATTTTGAAATATTCAATATGAACTGCCATGGGACAATAATTTATTCCTATGCTAAAGATTGAACAGTCTAGTTACCTTTGTTCTCCTACACTAATTAGCAGAGTGAGATGATTAAAAGAAAAAAATGGAAAAAGAAGAAATATTTCTCTGAATTTGTTTGGATATATTTTACCTGATAAGTCAAAATGTCTAAAGCAGATGATTAAAACTATTGTATTGCTATAGACCATGACATAAATAGAGAACAACCTCTGAGAATATATTCTTTCATTCGTAAAAACTTTAATAATATGCTGAATTTCTGTAATGGCAGAAATTATAATCAGAGTTTGAAAAAGCACAATTAAAGTTCACTTCAGTTTAGGATACACATAAGCTCTCATCAAAGGTGCTTTCTACAAGATGATATAAAAAAGGAAAAATACAGAAATCAAACCCAGTGACAGAAATTAATATATCAAAGAGTACTGATACGTAACATATTAATATTTTGTATTATATATCCAACTGTAAGTGCTGTTCCTAGTTTCATGTAGGCAGATATTCTCCATGCATGAATCTAAGTCTTACAATCCACTGATGACACAATTAGGCTACTTGAGCTGCATAATAGACAATCTGGCATAAGAATATTTAAATAAATGGTTAAAAATCAAGATTGTGTGCTCACTGAAAGCAATTTTAGTTGAAATATGGTGATGATTACAACATATTTCTGCAGATTATGGTGTGCATGAATGTCTGAACCAAAGCTCACCACAGGCAGTGAAGCTGCTCCGTTATTCAAAGTTAAAGACATTTTGAAGTGCTTAGTGTAAATTACAAGATGAAAGAGCAACTTATAAATATATGCTTTTCCAGGTAATAGCTCCTTACAGAAAATTGCACATTTTGTTCAGATTGTAAGAATCCTGTGTTTTCAGCAGGACAGAATGGTCAATATTGTCAGAAGTGACCATTTCCACTGACACTGTGACTACACTCAATTTTTAAGGAAATATTCTGGAACAGTAAAAATTAGAAAAACTATGTGTTTACTTATGCACGTGCATACATAATAAAGAGTAAAATGGAGCATTTTCTCCTCTGACCTTGGTGTTCCCTACGTTGTTCCCCTTTTCCCTTTTGTCTTTCCTTACCCACTATCATAGCTGCAGAGCTTGGAGACCACCCAGCTCTTGGGCACCTGCACCTGTAAGTATAAACACTATATACGTGTCTTTTTACTGTCTTTTGACATATATAGATACACAGAGTCTTTTCTTCACAGAAATATATGCAATTAAAAAAAAAAAAAAGAAAAGGAAAAGAAATCAGCACAAAATGCACGCATCAGGAGACTTATCTTACAGAAATACAGAGAAATTTACAACTTGGAACCAAAATTGTGAAAAAGATGTATATTCACTGAACCTGTTCTATGTCATAGCCTGAGCAGTGACACCTGTGAGCCAAACTGACACAATTTTACCTTTTAATAGTTTGATTCTGTATCCTAATTATTTGTACACAGCAACAGTTTAGGTGCCTTGGCAGAAAAAGTTGCAATTCACTACTGAGAACATGCCTTTAGTAAAGGTTTATTTCAAAATGAACAAGATGTGAAATTAAGAGTTCTGTTGAAAGAGATCTCTCCAGGTGATTACCTCCATAAATTTCCTTTTTAACAGAACATATTTCATTCCACCCAAAGTCAAAACTAAGCTAAAATGTCCTACCAAAATGCCTCACTGATATTTTACACTTTATGAACTGTCAGTGTGATATAATGTAAGATCAGAAACACATTGTAGCTATATCACAATCCAGTGGGATGGAAAATCTGCAGAGAAAGCACTGGAAAAATTTAGAGAATGACAGGAAATGTAAAATTGAATGAAATATGTTACTAGTAATTTTTGCTGTTGCCCCAAACCTATTTCTGCTGGCTTTCTCTCCCTTCCTCTAAAAGTAAATGTCTGTTATTGATAATAATTTCCCATTCCACATAGCTCAGTGCTGGATGATAAAACCCAGCATGAGACAACATACCTGAGCTCTCAGGAAGTCAGAGCACTGACAGCAGAGAGCCAGGAATCTGCTCCCTCTCTCCACTGGTGACTCCTCAGGGACCAAGGGCTTTACATCCCAGTAAAACCAGAGGTAAAAGGCTCTCCGGGTACTTTTGCCAGGGGCTGTGCTGGGGACAGCTCAGAGCCTTGGCAAAGCACCACCTGCATATTCTGGGAGATGGCTCCAGCTCATGCACAGCATTCCCGGCTTTAAACTCTGCAAAGCCCAGGGTCACTGGAATATGGGCCATGAAATCTCTCCATAACTCACTCCACCTCCATGTTCCTGCTCTGCTGCACCCAGCAAGTATCAGGTGATGTAAAAAGTCTGTCCCCCACATTTAGGAAGCATAATTTTCATGCCAGTAAACTGAAGGATTCTCTGAAATACAGTAACCTTTTTATTCTTATGGCAGGGTTGAACATACTCCTGCACAAAACCCCGGAAATAAAAGTTCATATAGCCTTTTTTATTAAAAAAAAAAAAAATCAAACCAAAGTAGCTTAGGTTTAAGAAAATTCATTTTGGGTTCATTTTGTCCTCGGGAAAAAATATCAATCTGTTATTAAATAATGTTTTTAAAAATAAATTTTTTAGGATGTTTCAACTTGACATATTAGTATTACGATAACTAAAATAGATGTTTTAATATGAGAAGATTTTGACAAAGTTCTCCTAAATTTGCCAAAAAAAGCATGGTTATAGATAATTGTCACCAAAAAATCTCCAAACTTAAAATTGTCATGAGTTTTAGCTGAAGCTCTGAAAAATGACTCATCTCTCTAATTTATGTACAAATGTAGAAAACAGCTTTTATAGTCATACGACTTATGAAAGCAATTTGAAAATCCTTATTTGTATTTTAGAAAAGTCAAATGACAACCAAACCTCAAGTTTGTTTTATGATGTAACTGTAGTTTTACACATGTCAAACTGAATTATGTCATGAAGAAAGCACATCTTATTTCTCTAACTGACACCTGATCCAATCTGGCACCAGTTTCAACATTCCTATCTGTTTAGACATCATGTGTAAGAGTTCAATTTTTTATTGTGTAGACCTACTTTCAATCCAGAAGTAATATTTATGGAGAACTTCAATAAACACAAATATATTCACAACTCTAACTTATTATTTTCTTTCATTGGATTTTTTTTCTCCCATATGACTCAAAATCAAACACTTTACACATGTTTAAAACAAAACTAGGGGTTTTTTTTAGCTTTTGTGACATGCAGCCAACAAATACTTATTATGTGTCCAGACACCAAAGCAAGCTGGGTTCCCTTCTGAAAAAAAAAAAATTTAGAATCTTCTAGAAGTTACCTGCAGTGCATAGCTTTAATCCACAAGCTCACTTAAACAAAACTTTCCCTGAAATGGTAAGTGTCTGGATCAAAGAGAAATTCCAAAGTCTTCATATGAACTTGAAAGTCTTTGTACTTCTTATCCTTAGTGGGGGAAACAGCGATGACCCACTAATCCTCATCTTTAAGGTCTGGAAATGAGCAAAACATCTTGATTCCATTAAAAAACAACATGGAAGCAGGAAAACAGCAGTGAATACTAGCTGAAAACCTGAGTTTTGCTAGCAAAAGAACATTTTATCATTCCTTTTCTTTCTGATTCCTTTTTTCTACTTTGAACATGCAGAGAGCTGAATTTATACCCTGTACATAGTAATGGCTGAGAAGGAATCGTAGAACACTCAAAGTGAACAGCATTCCCAGATACAAGCACTAAAAATAGGAATGAATCATGGGGAGAAATCTCCTGAAATGGTTTGTATACATAAAGTGACATTATTAAATACCCTGCTCTACTTCCAGGAGTCCCTTCTCTCTTTCCCAGAGTCAGCTGTCTTGAGTCGCAGATCTTTTAGCTCTGCACACTTCCTGAATTCCTTTTAATCTTCATCTGTTCCCTCTCTTGTTGGGACCTGGCATTTTTATAACCTTATCATTACTTTGTAATAACGAAATAGGATTTTGAGTTTCCAGCATTCCTTTCACTTTTATAGAGCAGTTTTGAGTCCATCTTCAAGTTAATATTTAGGGAATCTCATTTCAGTGCAGTGAATTGCTTACCTGCTGGCTGAATAAGAACCTGAGGCTCCTGGCTTTCCTGATCCCTGTGTAAGGATTTCAGATGGTGAAATAGGCTAAAATTTATGTAATTAAAACTTCCTGTTCCTGTTCCTCAGCAACGTCAGTATTCAAATACTGCTAAGATACGCATGATATTCAATTAGGGTCTTCATATCAGCACAGGAATTCAAATACCAATAGGCAGAAATGTTAAAAAACCTCCCTTTTACGCTCCAACATAAAGAGCATTTCTTTAGTATTACTTATTGTGAAGGAAATACATGGGGCTGAAGATATTAGAATGTTCCTAAGGAGCTAAATACAGCAATGGCTGCAAGTATTAAAGCACAGTTTTCACTACTTATTATATCAAATTTAGAACTTTTGGTATACTTCTTAACATTAATAAGAATCTATTCTTTTTAAGATAGTAAATTGCTTTTTTTTTGCTTAGATTAACTAACCCTATTCTGATCTTCATTCCTACCCTTTATGCTGCAGAGCTTCAAGAGAGAATTATAGTGAAAAGGCTTTTTTAAAGCTCTCATATGCACTTCGTCTTGCAATTTAAATATCAGTGTCAGATTGTATTTCCATCTTTCTACATGGACTTCTGCTGAAAAATCAGGGGTAAAAGATGAAGCATAAGTGGATAGTGATCTAGGTTAAAACTTCCATATAGTGTTTTTTGGTAACTTATTTTGCTTCAAATGTCTTCATATCTTGTAGTAATTTATCTTGTACCATCACTATATGACAGAACAAATACAGAATAAGAGACGTGGTCTGTAGTGTTTGGAATGCTTAGTGGAATTGCCTGTATGATATTCTCCTAAATCTCAACTCTACACTATTTCATGCTATTATTAGAGTGGTTGTAAGATGGCAGTGATTGTTACGAAATACACTGTCATTTCTCTACACCACTGTGATACCCAACAATCCAAATATGAAAGCAGAAAAGATTACTGATTTTCGAACTTGACATTTTGACTTGTCACTCTCAGAACAAAAAGTAGAATATTTATGAAGCTCAGTGACATTTCTTTACATCTTAAATAGTCAGGCCTTTCCATTTTTCACAAGACTTGTGAAATCCCACAAGGCTGGGTGGAGAATGGATTGACAGAACCCTTGAGGAGAAAACTTGAAGGTGTTTGTAGATGAGAAGATCAACATGACACTGCAGTGAGCTCTGGCAGCCCAGAAACCCCCTGTGTGCTGGGCTGCATCCAAAGCCCCGTGAGCAGCAGGGCAGGGAGGGGATTCTGCTCCTCTGCCCCGCTCTGCTGAGACCCCACCTGCAGTGCTGCATCCAGCTCTGGGCTCCCAGCACAGCAAGGACAGGGACCTGCTGGAGCCAGCCCAGAGGAGAACACCAAAATGATCAGTGGACTCTAGCATCTCTCCTATAAAGACATGGTGAGAGAGTCAGGGTTTTCCAGCCTGGAGAAGAGAACACCTCAGGGAGAACTCATAGTACCTAAAGGGTGTCTACAGTGAGGGAATTTATTGCAAGGACACATAGTGACAGAACAATGGAAAGTGGCTTCAAAGTGGGAGGAGAGTAGGTTTAGATTAGATATTAGGAAGAAGTTCTTTACAATGAGGTTAGTGAGGCCCTGGCACAGGTTGCCCAGAGAAGCTCTGACTACCCTGTCCTTTGAAGTGTTCAAAGCCAGGCTGGACAAGGTTGGAGCGATCTTGCCCAGTGGAAGGTGTCCCTGCCCATGGCAGGGGTTTGGAGCTTAATGATTTTTAGTTCTCATCCAACCCAAATCATTCTATGACTCTATGATAATTTCATAGATAGTAAAATGGCTCGGTTTTATTCTGGCTGGAGTGGGCTACATCACTGAAATAGAAGAACAGAAAATCTTTACCTCCTGAAAGTGGTAATATTCTACATTAACAGTAAAGGAAGCAGATTGAGATTTTTAAGTGTGATAAATCTTGGCCCTATGTTGTTCAAGCCCAATGAAATCTCACAAAAAAGTTCCAAACATTTTTTTTCTTTTTTTTTTCTACTAGGTGTTCTTTCCTCTCAATGCCCTCAGGCCCCACACTGGGTGACAAAATGGTTTGAAAGACAGGTGTCTGCCAAGGAAGGTGGGAACCTCCCTTGGAATGGAGAATATGACCTCCTTTCCTCCGAATTATTATAACTTTGAACTTATGGGGCTTTCAGGCAAAGACATGGGAAAAGGAATAACAGTTCTTTACTGGTATGTATAACAACACAAAGAAATGACAACAATGGCAGCAACAACAAAAACAAACCAGAGACCCAAGCCCAGCCTCTCTCGGCCCAGGCCCTTTCCCCTTTGGTGCAGTGACGGTCACAGCCGGCAGGGGGCGCTGTGGCGCGGGCCCGGCCGCCTCTCTGCGTGTGGGTAATGGCGGCACAGCCGGCAGAAAGGGATGGAAAAGCGGCTTCCTTTACAAACCCACAGGGGCAGCCAGTCCTGGTGCCCCTCTGGATGGCAAAAGGAGCTGTAGCAGGAACCTCGGAAGCAGCAAGCTGGAATGGCAGAGGCAAGCAAAAATCCCAGAGTAAAAAATTACATGTATCAGAGCCTCTGCAGCTGTAGCAGGGGCTGCAGGGCGTCCCAGCAGGCAGGGGATTTCATGGCTAAAGTGTAGCAAAAAACTTCAGAGCAGTAGCAGAAGCATGTNGGTTTGTGTAACCGAGTATGGGTGTTTATTGCCTCTCACCAGAGGGTACACCACATACCCGAAACCTCCTCCTACCCCCCTTTGTTAGGTGTGAGTCTGTGTAAACCTGGCTTCTGTGCGCTGTGCTGTCCCCCCACCCCAAAGGTGGCTTTGACCTATTGTGGATGCATACCTTTCCCTCAGCCTGAGGTGACTTAACAATAGGTTTTCCTTTATCTAATCAGCAGTTTGACTCTCAGTCCAAAGTCCCAGTCTTCAGGGAGGCTTCTTTGGTTATAGCTTCTTTATAATGAGCAAAACTTTACATAAATGTTTGAGGCATGAACTATTTTCAGTCCCTGACAGCGTGGCAGGGCTGGGCAGAGGCAGCCCGGCTCCCAAACGTGGCAGGAAGAGGCTCCCTCAGAGGGGGAGAGGGCTCAGAGTCCCTGGATTTCCCTTGAGACACCTGAGCAGACGGTGAAAATCTTTTTAGTGAGGTAGGTTGTTAATAAGGTCCCAGTTCAGTGGCTGCTCTCACGAACAAAGGCTCACCCATGGCAGAAAAAGGAGGACGGGGTTGGGCTCCAGCAGCGGCAGCAAATTCTCCCCCAGTAAGCAGCAATTTGACTGTCCTGCTCCAAAGCTGACAGTGATAGAGAGAGAGAGCAAGGAGCTGCCCACAGCCGCTTCCCTCAGCCCAAATCTTGCAGTACCTCTGCCCCTCCAAGAGAAAACCCCACAGGTAAAGAGAGAGTAGCCAGCTGCACCCTTCCCCTGAGTTGTGGCAACTTCTTTTGTCTCTCTAAAGTACTGGTCGTTATTGTCTCTGCAACATAAGGGAGAAAATCTCCTAGGAGAGAAAGAAACAGAAGAAAAATTCCTAAAAATCCAACACTCTTGAACAAAGAACTGACAAGTCCTGAAGATGCACTCCAGACATAAAGCTGCACAAGATGCTGGAAGTTCCTCACTAAATTTTATACCCAGTGATTCTCTCTTCACAGTTACAGGAATTTTTAAAATAATTGAGTGATAATACATGTAATATAGCTCTTCTTCCTGTGTTTTATGACATAGTTATGCAATGGCTTGATTTACTCAGGACTGTATTTTAAAGTCTACCTGAGGAGGATAAGACCTTTATAGGCTTTCTAGTGTCCCTGGAACACAAATGCCCTAAATAAACCTTGACCACCCATTTAAGAATTTTACATGCAGATATGGAAATCTAGTTGCTGTACAATCTATAGCTTTAGTGCCAGAACCCTGCCTGGTTCCCAATAGTGTGCCAGCCTTGATGAAACAATCTGACAAGAGTGATGAACATTTCTAGTAAATGGCTGAACATTTCTGCAAGATTTCTCTAGTACCTGGTTTGAATGCTTCAGATTATGAACATTATGGTATTCCATCATTAAATTTATGTAGGAAACCTTATAAAAAACAATTCATCTTCAGTGTTTTAATATGTGTGATCAATGGCATTCAGTGTTCCATAAGCATACTTTGTCACATTTAGTCTTCTGGACCTTTGCAAAGCATGTTGTCTAAAGTGTCACTTTTTATAGACAGCTGAGAGGGAGGGAAAACTGAATGAACAAATAATGCCATTCCTTTTCAGGCTCTGGTACAACACCTTCTGTACACATTTTCAAAATTTTCACCCCTCCAGTGATTTTTCACTGTTGCTACAGCTAAACCAGTCCTTTGGGGATATTTTGGCAGCAACTGATTTACAGCTAACAGAACTGGGAAGTATTTTATAAGGCTTTTCCAAATATTGATATGAAAATATGTTACTTAGTACTGCAGTTTTCCTTCCAGGCAGGTTAACACAAAGCTTAGCCAAAGCTAATTTAATTTCATGAGCTCAGTCTAGAGGGGTTGGAAGGTGATCCCAGTGTGGATGCATGACAACATGTTAAGAAAGAGTAAACTGATTGTGAACATAAAACAGATTTCAATGACAAGAAGTCAAGTTGTCATGGGAAAGAAAATTTTAAGGCCACATTTCACCAACTTACCTTATTTTTTTTTATCCACATCAAAAGCAACATAAAAATAAACTTCAAGCACTTTCAGTTAACATAGACCTTCTGCTAACATGGAAAGTACTGTTTCCAGTTCCCCAGTGCAAGAGGGGTATGGACATACTGGACAGTGTACAAAAAAGGACTACAAAGATGACTGAGGGCCTGGACCATGTCTCCTGTGAGGAGAGGCAGAGACAGCTGGGACTGTTGAGCTTGGAGAAGAGAAATTTTGGAGGAACTCAACAATATATGGAAATACCTGTAAAGAAGAATGATCCAGGCTCTTCTCAGTGACAGGACAAGTCACACGCACAAACTGAAATACAGGGGGCTCCATCCAAATGCAAAGAAACACTCTTAACACTATGTGGTAGCTTGTACCTGTGCTGATGGACAGTCATTGAGACCCATAACGCTTCTTGAAATTTACATATTTAAACCACGTGGAGATGCAGAAACTTCCCTTTTTGTGTTCAAGCCTCCCGCAGGGAGGCGGGGGGAAAATGAGCCCCAGGCTCTATCTCTTGGAGCAGGCCTGGGCCTCCCCTTTCCTGGTGCCCAGGCACAGCCCTGGGTGGCAGCAGGAGAACCCCCTCAGAGCTGCGGGCAGCAAAGAAACAACCACTGAGCTGCTGCATAGCCGATACCACCCTGTATGGCTTCTAAAGACTGGAGACCCCTCCCCCCTCATACAGTCCCACACAGATCCCAGTGGGATCCGATAGAGCTTTCTGTGACCAACGTAGCTAAAGTCAAGCTGTGGAGCCATCTGCATAAAGAGAAAGAGGCTTTTTCTGCAACATTAAGACCAAAGAAAATCATGGCGACTTCAAGGTCAGAGGGAAAGAGAAAGTAAGTCATGGGAAACGGATCTGAAGATGGTGGCGGGAAAAGAGGGCAGAGTTGCGCCCAGTGCAAAGCTTAAAAATACTTTTTGCAGGCCCTGGTAAAAACTGTAATATCATAAACTGTTCTTTTTCTCTTTAATTCAGTTAAAGCCATGGGGGGATGGGATTTTTGTGTGTAACCTGTGGGAAAAAAATCATGACCATGCCAGGTCACCTCGGAGCTGTAAGAGACTTTTAGGGATTTTGAGAGGAAGAGAGCAGTTGCTTTTAAGCTGGAATTTGCCTATCCTTAAAAAAGATACACCCCATGTGTGGCCCGTGCTGGCAGTTGTGGGAAGACTGCAAGATTCATGGGAGAGATGTTTTGCATGGCAGCAGAAGTTCTGGGCAGGTCTGTTGCCCTTTGATCAGTTTGGAAACCATGTGAAGCAAAAGAAAACCTTTTTTCCTTAAATAGTTGAGAGACTTTTAAGAACTGTAATACTGACCAAAATCATAATTTTGATTTGTTTTCCTTTGTGTGAGCTGGGTAAAAAGGGGAGATGCTGGAGGAAAAGGGGGGTTTTGCTTTAATTTCTTATTATTTCTTTTTACTTTTAATTCTGTTAGTAATAAACATTTTCATATTCTTTAAAGTTTGGAGCCTGCTTTGCATTCCTCCTAATTCTTTTCTGACAGAAGATAAAAAATGCCAACAAACCCACTACATTTAATTGGTGTTTCCGCCTGGTTTCGAACTGAATCCGCTACACACTATGAGAGACTCTGAGCACTGGCACAGGTTGCCCAAGAGAGTAATGGAGATCCCAGTTTTGGAGATATTCAAAAGCCATCCAAGCCTGGGCAATTTTAAGCACTACTTAGAAAAGAATGCTTGGACCAGAGGACTTCCAGAGTCCTTCCCAACCTCAATCATTTTTTAATTCTTTAATTGTGTAAAATGCTATGGAATCAAACTAGACTAGGCTAATTCCAGGTGATGGCATTTTTCATCTTTTTTAGAAAACTTAGAAGTAATCACATTGCCTTTTGACTAAAGACTTATCATTGTAATAGACTGCTCAAAAACTCCTTCTTCACATTTCAAAGAGAACAATTATAAAAGAAGTAAAACATGTATTTAGCCCTAGTGACATATAAGCTTGACATTACAAATTTTTTACTTTCTCTGTAGTCCTACAAAAACAAAGGTCTTTTTTTTGGTACCTATCTCACTGTGAGGTTACAAGCCATTTATATTGATAAAAGTAAAACCATTGGCCAATAAAGACTAGTGAAAATTTTGTAGTTGATAAGTTAAGAGATGCAAGGCATGGGATTTCTTATAACAGAGGATGACAGTACTGAAACATACACAGTCCAGTAATTTCATTTGAAAATATTATGCTATCCATAGAACTCAAATGGAATCAGCTTTTGGATAACAAACCCTGGCACATTTTTTATTATGAGGCTTCTTAAAGGCCACCTACCTGAAGCTCCTAAGTTTTGATACTCATGGCTTGACTTGGTATAGGCAATCAAGCAGAAAACTAGTGGAAGAGAACTTTGATGCTTCCTTGTCAGATCAGTTTAAACAATAACTTCTCTGCAAAGTATTTCCTTGTTCAATCTTAAGTAGGGAAAAAAATCAAACCAAAATAACAAAATAAAATGTTGTATCATAAAATATTTGAACAGCTATGTTTCCCTCCTTTCCTACCTGAAAAATAAAAGCCAGTGAATATTCCTGACTCAAGCAAAGTGAAATAAATTAACTCTCAGAAAAACATCGAGTTTTGCAAATAAATGTCTCCAAATATTATAAGATATAGACTGCAAAGGGTTGAAAAGACCTACATGTAGTGATTAGTTTATGCTTCCAGTTCCAGACCAGAATTAATATAATATCTGAGCTAGTATTTTAACTGAGAATTTAAATAAAGAACAGATTAGATCCCATGTGCATTCAGCATGTTTAACTGGTTGCAAACAACAGCAGCACATTGACAAAAGCATTGAAGAAGTATTATCTCACACTAAAGGATTTTCTTTGCATTTTAATGATTTGAATATAAAATTTCCATGGCTTTATTCCATTTGAAATGTAATGTTTTAGATAAAACAACAAACTTTGGAGGGTTTCATATAAGAAAATCCTTCTCTAACTTCACAATGCTACATTAAAATAAACTATTTACATTTTGTATGACTTTGCCTCTTTTTAAAAATTAATTCTTTTTATTATTGGTTATTTTCATTTGCAGTTTTTTCAGATACTATTCATTGTTGTTAAAAGAAATGATCCATAATTCACTGAAATGAGCTAAACCAGTTCTTGATCTTGCTTAGATTCAAAAATTTCTTCTCTGTTATTCTGCTGATGCCTTGCTCCTCAGTCTTTTTATCATCATTCATTTCTTTCTTTTACATATAATCATAGAAAAAGTGTTTCAAGAAATTAAATACCTGTATTTACCATTTGTGAATATCAATTGGGTGATGGCTTGTGGGGGTTTTAGCTGGTATACCTAACTTGTGTATAAGAAAATGAAGTTCATTCTCCATGTTCATATAATTTAGGTTAAGATGAGCTTCAATATGGCTTTCTTTCATCAGCTGTATAACATTACCTCTAATTTATAATGTACTCTTTCACCAAGAAAAGAAATAAATACAAAGCAACTTATAGATTAAGATGCAGATCAAGTAATAATAAGGTATTTAAATTTCTAAAAAGACTCAAGAATCAGTTCAAAGCTCTTTCATGTTAATTAATATTATCCCTAAAGCTTTACATTGGGCACCTTCAGTTTTAAACATGACACATGAAGCTTTTCAAAGCATGCTTAGAGATCATAGATTTTTCCATCAATCTCCCCAAATACCTGACTTTACCTTTTAGTGTTCCTTTAGGGGACCTTTTTTCCCTCTCCCCTCTTGTAACACAGAAGATGTGGTAGAAATAGATCAACAAACTGAAAAATTATCTAGCAGAATTAAGGAGTACATTGCATCCTCCTCAGAAACCCATTGATTAAATCAGAGGATAGGAAGGTTTTAGAATCAGGCAAATGACAAAATCACCTTTCCCTTTTTGTACTAGAAGACCTTGATAGTTTTAAGGAGCAAATGAGGAACACAGGAGTGAAAACCATTCTATTACACATCAGAGATTGTTTTCAGGCTCAGTTTAGTCTGTTGTTTTTGAAGAACTGATGTCTTCACAGTGTACTCCTGTAAGTACAGATTGTGCTCTATGTGTTTATGATACAATTTCATCCAACTTTTTTTTTAGCTGTCTGGAGTTTTAGACATTTGAAGTAGCCTTTAAAACACATGCTGTAATTTCAAGCATATTTTCTTGAAAGTATGGATTGAAGAAAATCTTCAAAATCAAAAAATTCCTGAATTAACTCTTCTACTTTCTAGTGTTGTTTTCAATGAAAAGGTTCTTGTTTCATTAAGATTTCTTCCATGGTTTTGGAAATGCACTCTGCATTGGGTCTGGCGGTGGTGAAGTTCACAGCCTTTACAGTGCTGTGCTTTGCATTGGTAGCTGGAAGGGGGTTGATGACAGACCAGTGTTTTAGGTACTGCCGAGCAGCCCTGTCCCTCTAACATTCCTTCCCCCACCAAAGGGGATGAGAGTGGGAAAGATCCTGGGAGGAGACACAACCAGGCCAGCTGACCCAAATTAGCTGAAGGGATATTCCATACCCTATGATGTCAGCTCAGATATATAAGCTAAGGGAGAGCCCAGGAAGTGGGGGACATTTGTGAGTTTTCAACGTTTGCCTTCCAGAGGAACCATTATGCCTGCTGAAGCCCTGCTTCCCAGGAAGTGTTGGAACATCACTGCTGATGGGAAGTAGAGACTGACTGACCTTTTTCTCTCTTTAGCTTTTGCGCACGCAGATCTCTGCTTATTCCTTTCTTTTACTGTAATAAAACTGCCTTATCTCACCCTGCTGGTTGTGCTCCATCTTATTTTCTCCCCTGTCCCAGTGGGAAAGGGAGTGATAAAATGACTTAGTGGTCACCTGGCACCCAGCCAGGGTCAACCCACTACAGGATCATGATATGCTCAGAGTAGATACAGTTACCTCATGCATCTGAAAAAACAATTAGTCTTAACAAGTAGCAGCCAGCAGGTGATCGTGGTGGTAAGCATAGGCTGGTTAGCAGTGATTTTACCACAGCTATTTCAGTAGTTAATGATGACTTTTCAGAACTAAAAATTCCTCCCAGGCATATCCTGACTACAAACACAGCACAGTCCTTATCTGAGGTTTGATGCCCCTATTTTGGACTAACAAGAAAAGAACTTCTAAGGGTAACCCCTAAACAGTTTATTAAAAGAGAAATCTGTGTTCAAGTGTCTGCATTCGATTAGAAGAACAGTTTAAGCCTGTATACCCCACAAGAGATGGGAGGACTCCCCTGCTGGGAAAAAGGCTGATGCTCAACAATCATTCTGTGGCATTACATAAAAACAAAAATTCCTAAGCTAGGTGTGGTTAGAAGCTTGTCAATCACCTACTGACACTGATTAGTTATGTCAAATCCTCACTATACAGGAAAACTCCAGGTTGGGCGCTAATCTTACTCAATTGCTTTAGTTGTACCTAACAGGCTCTGTGGGTCATAGCTAATATTTCCAGTAGATTCATAGCCAATAAGGAGAAAACTACTGGCAGATAAAGGGCATGAGCAAGCTGAAGTTGAAACATAGGTCAGTACTTTTGCCATTAAATGACTACAGAAAAGTCCATCCTGCCAATGAGACTGACATTCAACAGATTTCTTTCCAGCCTTCCTGTGGCCAAATTTCCGATTCTTTTTTAATGTAGAGAGAAAAGGATACATATTTTCATATTTTCCACCTTATTCATATCTCTTCTTTTGATTTTGAAAGTTGGATATTATTGTCAAAAGTTTTCAAGTCCCTGCAGCACTTTTTTTGCTTACAAATTGCATTTTTTTAATTGACTCTTCATTTGAAAGTACTCATTATCTTATTGCTGTGTTTTCCAGATTTCCAACAGTGCTGTGAAAAAGAATGCACTTTCAAAACAAACAAGAAAATGAAAATACATCTTCATTGTTTTTCTATATCTAAAGTGTAAGTATTAAAAATAAGGATATTACAGAGTTATTTAAGGATGTGCAACTAACTATCAAACATCCTTAATCCTCTTTTACTATTTTGAACTTTAATGCTAGAAATTTTTTTTGAAAATTTTCATATGACTGGCATGATAATGATGTATTTGCATATGGTTTCCATATGAATTAAAAAACAGAATTTACACTACAGACAAAAATTTTCAGGCTTAATGTTGTTCCACACTTAACACTAGAAGTTAAAATGTATTAAGTCAAGTCCCAGTATCAGCAAGTGAAGTGAACATGCCAATATCTCTAAACTTTTAGTTGCAAAACATCATTACATCTATTTGCCAGCTCTGAAATGGTAAACACATATGCTAAGTGACTCTTTGAATTACTATAATGTAAGTCTTGAGTAACATTTGTTGATGGCTCAGAAAACTCCTCATTTGCCTGTGCAAAAGTTGAACTATATTCAGCACCACAAGGCTTGATTTCTATACCATACACACTACCGTAAACTGGTGATTCTTATAAATCAGAGAAATAATGCTGATGCAGACCCAGTGTTGGTTATACCAACAAGTTTAACAAAGCTTTCTGAACATAAAAGGGTTGTCCATTATTTCAGTACAAGCAGAGACCAAAAAAGACAAATGAAGAGCAGACCTAGATTGTCTGTTTTGTGAGACGATGAGTTCTATGTTCTGGCTGAAAGATAAGGGACCTCAGTTTTACTACTGAGAATTATCTGAGGTTTAGATGAGGAATATCCTCTATAGTTATCACATTTTAAAACCATTAACTGGATGATAAAGACTTCTATTGCACACATATAGGTTGCAATGGAAATAACAGTAATAAATAACAGCCTGGGAAATAGATATTTGATTCCTCTTCATTTCACCTGTGCAATTCCACAAAAAATGCAACCACTGGACAGTATCAAATTCAACATTATCTACCACTGAGACAGAACTACAACATGGATGATAACTGAGAAGTGTTCCTTTGCTCCTCTTTCCTTTCTAAAGAGTTTGACACAAACTGGTCATCTTCTCCCTCCCCTTATTTCAAACTATTGAAGTTAACAAAAAATGAGGTTGGAATGGACCCACAATTGTCCTCTTATCCAGCCCTGTACTGCAGAGTTCACAACTACACTTTGTTACACCTGAAATACTTATCTGATATGTTTTTAAAGTGAGAGTGAGGTTGACTTTGATTCTTCTTACTCTTGCAGCATTTAATTATTATTAGAAAGGTTTTCATCAAGTCCTCTCTAAATCTTTCTTATCGGTTTTCAAGGCCACTACAAATGGCCTTCTTATTCTCCAAATATTCTCCAAATTCCTTCTTATCCTCCACTTACATAAAAATAATTTTGCTTTTATAGCAGTCTTTTTTAGATATTTGAATACTACTGTGAGAGAACACCCCTCTCCTTTCTCTTTGAAAATTATTTTTCAACTTTATTAGCCATATTTTCCGTAACTTGGAGCATTCTGGCTTTTATTTGGATGTTGTTCAAATTTTCCATGTATCTTTCTTGAAGTAAATGATGTCTTGAGTTTTTACTTTTATATTTTTCAAATCCTGTACTGCCTAGTGTGTGACTCTGAAGTTTCTTGTAGCCTGCTAACTTCTGTCCTCTCATGCTACTTAGACATAACAAACCTCTTTAAGTTTGCGGTCCAACGACACCCAGATTGTCCCAGGCCCAAAATTTATAAACCAAAATCTTAGATGGGGGTGTTAACTTGTGGAAAATTACATCATTAAGTGAAGTTTTAATTGGAGAATTAACCCTGATATGCAAATGAACCAAACATATAAAAGTGTGAAGGACTTGTGACTCAGGGTCCATCTTGGGAGTAGCGTCTGGACTCCTCAGGCTGTACCTTTCAAGGCCCGTCAAATAAATACCTACCTTTATTCCCTTCTTCCTGTCTAGTCTCTGTTTTTTAGGTAGCCATCTCAGGCATCAATCTCAAAGATAAACAATGTTCTGGGCCCCCAGACTGAAAGATTACTTTGCATGTACACAGAGTACATTCCTTTTCTTACATCCCAGAAGGTCTGCCTTGTTTGAACACTATCAAACAGTTAACTCAAACTCAGCTTGTTATCCTCTATCATATTACATTTGTCTATATTTAATTTTTCCCTTTGATTTCCATAACTTTTCATGCTAATTTCTAATTCTGTGTCCTCTAGTGTATTTGCAGTTCCTCCTGACTTTGGGTAATTTATGGAGTTAATAAATATATTCCATTATCTGAAAACACTGAGCAGAATCATTCTCAGGATGGAGCTCTGAAAAGGTCCAGTTGATGTCCTCTTCTAGAATGAGCCATTGAAAACTGCTTCCCAAAGTAGTATTTTCTTACTAGCAGACAGTAAGAAAGTTTCATCTATTCCCATTCCTCAGTTATGAATGTATCATTTCAAACATTAAATAAGGTATAATATGTCTTTAGTAGTACAAAGATACATGACAGCTGCTGTTTCTCTCCTAAATAACCTGGCCCTTATCCTGTTAGAAAGGAAACTTGGAATTATCTAGAGCCTTCTGTATGTTTCTTAAAAACCTCTTCATCACTTTTTAAGTGCCTACACTTCCAAGAATTTTGAGTGGGGACAGAAGGATGAAATTGGAATTCTTCCAATAATTGAAAGGCAAGCTAAGATATCTGATTTTGTCCACATTGCCTTGCCCCTTTTTAAAGATACACATTGTGTTCTGGCTTCTTCCATTTTTTCTTCTCTTTCTCACTTGTCTACAGTGTTAAATTACTAGCAGTTCCGGATTGCTTCAGTCACTTCTTTAAGTAGTTCAGGATGAAGTTTTCTAGACTCAGCAATCTGAAACACTGAATTTCCTTAAACGTCTCACCTGATCTTGTCTTTCAGGGTGAGCATGCGTCATTACTGCACAAATGCATAGACCTTTTTTCATAAGGACTGATACAAGAGGTATTACACATTTCAGAGTTGGCAGTATCAACTTTCTCTTACTGCTCAGCTGCAGACCAACACCTTGATTCTTTTCTTGGTAATACCATAAACATTTCCTGATCTGCTTGATATTAGCATCATAAAAGTCTTAGCACCTTGGTTTGAAAGACAGGTGTCTGCCAAGGAAGGCAGGAACTTCCCTCAGAATGGAAAAATATGACCCCCTTCCCTCCAAATTATTACAATCTTGAAATTAAGGGGCTTTCAGGCAAAGATATGGGGAAAGGAATAACAGTTCTTTACTAGTATGTGTATATGTAACAAGGCAAACAAACAACAACAAAGGTAACAGCAACAAACAAGAACAGAAAACCCAATATAGTCTCTCCCCACTCTGCAGGCCCTTTCCCCTGCCGTGCAGTTCCGGTCACAGCCGGCAGGGGGCGCTGGTGGCTCCCGGCCGGGCAGGGCGGGTGCGATGATTCCCCTGCGCCTGCAGGGGGCGCTGTGGCGCCAGCTCAGTCGCGTCTCCCTCACAGGGTAATGGCGGGCAGGCTGGATGGCAAAAATGGGCTGCAGCAGAAACCTCACAGCAGCTCCTGGGATGGCAGAGGCAGGCACACCCCCCAGGGTGGGAAACAAAACATAACAGAAAACTCCGCAGCCTTAGAAGGAGCCACAGGGGTCAGGGTGACACGGGGTTCTGGGTTAGAGTGTAGCGAAAAAGCCCCAGGCAGCAGCAGAAAGCAGTGGGGCATGGATGCCGCAGGCAGCTAGGGAGACGCTCTTCAGGAAAGGGGGGGCGGGAGTGGTCGGGGTCCCGGGTTTTCCCCTGAGACACTCAAATGGATGGTGAGGGTCCTTTCCACTAAGATCTGGTATAAGTAAAGCCCCAGTTCAACAGCTGCTCTAATGAGCAAAGGTGTACCCACGGAAGGAGAAACAGCGGGAGGACAAAAGCTCTGTAGCGGCAGTGAACCCTCTGGGCAGTGACCACAGAGCAGCTGTCCCTGCTCCAATCCCGAGAGCAAGAGAGCAAGAGGAGCCAAGCCCAGCCCCTCACCCCCCAGCCAAAATCTCGAGGTATCTCTGCCCTTCCCAAGAGAAAGCCTCTCAGCTACAGTAGTGCAACCAGCTACACTCCTCCCCCTTGGCTACATCTTTTGTCTCTCTTAAGTAGCGGTCATTATTGTCTCTTAGCAACAGATGGCACAAAATTCCATGAGAGAAAGAAACAAAAGGAAAAATCCTAACCCCTAACACTTAGCTTTTGTATCTAGTTTCCAGGTGGTTTTTTTTCCTTAGTTCTTTATATTCATCTTTTGTAACCTGACCTGATTTCTGTTTGCTGACATCACCTTCTTATATTCGAGCTTGATACAGAGCTCTTGGTGTCCTTAAATGGATTTCTTAACGCACATTTTTCCCTTCCTCTCTATTAAATATTTTGTGATGATGTCCTCACTATGATTTTTTTTTGAGGAACACTCAGATCTATGTAATTATTCTTCTCCTTAGAGGAACTTCTCCTTCCTTCTTTGAGTTTATTTGGATGCTATATCTCAATTCTTTTCACAGTTAAACTAAGCAGAGAACAAAATCTGTATTCCTACCACACCGGAAAATCTTACTTGAATCATGATTAAACTCAAATTGAACTCAGTCAGGATCTCCCACATTTCAAAAATAAGCTTGGTTTCAATTATCATGGTGCCTTTCACCATTGTACAATGAGCTCTTTAAATTCTGCAGTATTTTGTCACAGGGTAGGTGCTCAATTGTGACACACAATTTCTATTTCCTTCCCTTCACATCATGGAAAGTATTTTCTTAAATTCAATTTATATTGCCTCAACATATGACAAATATTCTTTGTTCTGAAAAGCTTCATTCTTTTATTATCAGTAGGTTTTGTGACTTTAGGGGAAACACTTTACATTCAGATCCACTTTCTTTCTTTATGCCTAATGAGGAAAATACAGAACTGTGACTGATATAATTTTTAAATTAAATCAACTGAATTGAAGGGAACCCCATTAGTTGTCACTGACAGATGAACCAAGTTCTATTCAATCACAACTCTAGAACATTATTAAGCTTGAATTCAAAATGTGGCTTACTTCACTTAACTGCATTTTATGAAAATTTACTGGGAATAAACTAAGCTTTGCTATCATTCAAACATAATAGCAAGGAAAGTAAAACTTTATTATTGTTTGTTAACGTAAGGAGTACAGAGTAAAGGATATGCCTCACAGATTCTTTTTGATATGCAAGTATTATGGTCATCACAAACAAATAATTTTTTAAAAGTGAATTTACTATTTTGGCATACTTAGACCGCTACCTCCAAATGCATTTCATTTATCTCTGCCTTTGAACCTGTTCTTATATTGTCAGAGACTGAAATAGTTCATGCCTCAAACACTGATATAAAGTTTTGCTCATTTTAACACAAAATGTATAAAGAAGGTACAAGCAAAGAAGCCTCTCTGAAGCTACCTGACTAGAACTTTGGACTGTAAGTTAAACAACTAAGATTAGAAGAAGGGAAAACCCATTCTTTAATCATCTCACACCTAAGGAAAAGCAAACAAGGCTGAAAAAGAAGAATGGATCCGCAAGAAAGCCAAACACAGCAAAGATTCTTCCCTGGCTGAGTTTGGGGTGGAGGAGACCAGAGCCTGCGGAAACCAAGTTTACACAGACTCACCGCCCCCCCCCCCAAAATGAGGCAGGGAGGAGGGGGTTTCAGGTGTAACCTCTGGTCAGAGGCAATTGTAATAGGAGCTTGAGATTTTGTTGATCAAACCTCGTGACACTGAAACTTGTGTAATAATGTTGAACTATTCCAAAAGGGTGTAACCATACTTGCAGCTACAGCATAATGACAAAATGTTAAACCACAGTATCCTGTATACTTAAAGCAATGTAACTGAACATATGTACCCTAAAACTGGAAATTGCACCACAAGGCTTTTATTTATGCAATGTAAGGCTTTTGCATGAGGAACTACTTGGACACTCAAGGTGAGGAAGACGATGGCCTTCCTCCCTGCGGCCGCCGAAGAACCAAAAAAGACCACCTAGTAACAACTCGAGCATGCGCAGAAGTCTCCGAGAGACCTGCAAAATGCAGAAGTCTGAGGGTATAAGAAGATCGCTGAAAAGAGGAACTGTGCTCGCGCTGTGGAGTACATCTCCCACAGGGGCCCAGCCTAGGCTGCCTTTTCGCTCACTTGCCTTTACCAAATACTTGCTCAATAAATCCTAATCAGTTGAAACCCTAATTAGCTTTGGGTGATTTCAATTTGTACCTATAACACAGTGAACACCCATCCTCTGTTACACAAACTGGCCCAGCTGTGGAACCCCCAACCCCACAGGCCACATCCACAGGACATTCACATGAAAGGCAGCTGAGGGTGTGTCATAACCCATCAAAGATCCCCCAAAGTGCCCCCCAGAGTCATTCCTGAAGCCTTGCACCACAGGACTGCCCGTGATGCAACAAACCCTGAGTCTGTTGTAAGAGAAAATGGCAAACTCCCCCCACCTCCCCCAGGGAGGTGCCTGGGTTTTCCTACCNCTACTATGTCAGTTATGTAGTTATAACCCCATTGGTTGTCATATCTCATGTTCCCTCCCCATACTCCTCCCATGCTTTGCTCCTATTGGTTATGCCCGGTCTCCGCCCCCCTGTTACCACCCCCCTTTAAAAGTTGTTACACACTGCATTCTTCGGTTCAGTTCCTCTGGACCCTGGGTTTAGGAAATAAAC
>VYXC01006590.1:0-51561 GCA_013397175.1 Platysteira castanea
TATATATGTATATATTTGTATTATCTCTACCATCTCATAACAATGGCAGGTAGGGTTTGAGGTAGTGGGGAAAGATATTTTCTGTTGTTCAAACGCCTAACTGCAGGTATTTTTCTTAAGATATCATATGCATCTTATACATTGAAAGAGAAAAAAGTATTTGTGAGGAAGAGCTCAGAGACTGATGTCTTTATGTGCACCAATAGGACAAAGCGAGGAAGAAGTAAAATGCTTTCTTACTGGAAGCTGCAGTGGGTTAGCCCCAGCTGGAAGTCAAGCACCCACCCAGCCACTTGCTCACTCCCACCCACCAACAGGATGTGGGAGAGCATAGGAACAATGAGGGTGAGAGAACTCATGGGCCAAGATAAAAGACAGGAAATACCTTACCAAGTAATAGACTGGGCTGTGAGACTGCACCTGGAGTCCTGTGTACATTTCTGGTGTTGACAACGTAAAAAGAACATGGAACTGTCAGAGCAAGTCCAGAGGAGGGCCACGAAGCTGATTAGAACACTGGAGCACCTCCCCTATGAAGGCAGGCTGAGAAAGTTGGGTCTGTTCAGCCTGGAGAAGAAAAGGTTGCGTGGGGACCTCACAGCACCTTCCAGTATCTGAAGGGGGCCTACAGGGGAGAGAGACTCTTTGTTACGAACTGCAGTGACAGGACAAGGAATAATGGGTACAGATTGAAAGAGGGGAATCTTAGGTTAGATAGTAAGAAGACATCTTTTCCTTTGAGGGTGGTTAGACACTGGAACAGGTTGCTCAGGGAGACTGTGAATGCCTCAATCCTGTCACTGTTCTACGCCAGGTTGGATAAGGCCTTGAGCAACCTGGGCTAGTGGGAGGTGTCTCTGTCTATGGCAGGGAGCGTTGGGACTGGATGATCTTTAAGGTCCACTGCAACCCCTTAACATACTATGATTCTATAATGTCATGGGTAAACCAGATTTGACTTGGGAAATTTAACTTGATTCATCTGGCTGGCATAAATATTTACTTACTAGTTTGGTTATTGGGAAATAAACAGACTAAATAAAGAAACAAACTTTTAAAACTCTTAAGGAAAAACACCTTTCCTCCCCTTTTCCTGACCTCAACTTTACCCCAGACTTCTCTCTTCTCCCCTTCCCAAAAGCTATCTAGTTCACTACATCACTCTGGACACCTCTCCTACCCCTTCAGAGGGACAACAGTGGTGCAGAAGGTCAGGATCAGCAGTCTCTGTCTGCTGCTTATTCCTTCTCACTCTTTACCTACGGTCTGGCATGGGTCCTCCATGAACCATAGTCCCTGCTGGGAAGTATTTGCTACAGTGTCAGTATTTCCTGGAATAAAACCACAAAACTTTCCAAGCAGTATTTAGAGTGATAATATAAAAAGCAACTCTTTAATGAAAGCTTTCAGGTGCACAAATATGTCTCTGCATATGCATGATAAAGGATTTCTGCAATTTTTATCAGGTTAATTAATTAGTATATCTAGCAGATATGGCCAATAGGAGACCAATTTCCCCGGTAACTCACCCTTGGGTCAGCCCCTTGGAGTTGGTCCAGGGGCTTCTTTGCCCCATTTCTTGTTATATCTCTTAAGTTCTGGTGGAAAACAAGATGTTCTTGTCAGAAATTTTCTTCTTAAGAATAAGACCAAACAGAATTTTAAGAATGTGTTAGTAAAAGTTATATTGTGAGAAAGGGCAGGAAAAGTACTAGAAACCATACAACTATATATTAAAAATCTACAAGGCTACAAATATATGAAATATATATAAAAAGTGAAAAAATCTTTAGGCATCGCGAATTTATACCCAAGTTGCAAGGGGTGCTTATACTTCAGGGTGTGCCTGCTCTACCATGAGCAGAGGTAGAACCTTTCCCCTTTGACCTTGGTGTTCCCTCTGTTGCTTCTCATTCCTATTGTTCTTTCCTCCTCCCACCACGGGGTTTTCCACCATTTCTGAAATATGTTTTCCCGGATGCACCATGGCTTTGCTGATAAGCACAGCTGTGTCCTGCGATGGGCCCAGTGCAGAGCCAACTGGAACTTGATGTGTCTGGCATGGGGCAGTCCCTGGCTTCCTCTTAGGGACGCCACTCCCGCGGTCCCCCATTTCCAAAAAAAAAGTGAAGGTTAAAAGGACATGGTCTTATGATTTGCCAATCAAATGATTTGACCCTTATGCAAAAAGATGCTCTGTAAATTGCAGTAAATACTGGTGCCTAATCTGGCAACAAATGTGCCATGAGTAAAGTAAGGAAAAAAAGTTTTATGAGAACTGCTATACCGTCAACAAATATTTCTAAATGGAAGGCAGATGATTCCCATAATAAGATAAAGAAATAAAATTTATTTGATTTTGTAGACAATACTGCAGTGTTAAGTTGTTCTATCACTTCATGCATCTGTGGCTTTTTGCAATTTTTAAGCAAAGTTTGAGCATTGTTTAGGTATAATATACCAACAGAATTACAGGAAATGCACAAATCAGTATTCATGAAAACTTTATCGTGCATTGTATTTTTTTCATGGTTAGTCATGGCTACTCTATATCAAATTTCATCCCTCAAATCCCTTTTTTGGTGGCATCATTATCAGTGCAAATGTGGGGAAATGAAATTTGGCCCTTCTGACTTCCAATCACTCAATCAGAGTCAGAATTCTACCTCTCACTTCTATTTCAGAGAGGATTAATAAGGACAGAAAGTTTAGGCTTTAAAAAAACTGAGCTGAAATGCTACCTCTAGAAAATTCCAATTAAAGTGTATATATGATGGTCTTAAGTTTACTAAAACTTTAACTCTGAGTTTGAAGGAATTGTGTGAATTATGTGAGGAAGAATGCTTCTAAATAACAAAGTATTGACACATCTTCATTTCCCACTTATGAGTTTTGCTTCTTCCTCACAATATCCATCTCCCCAGATCACTACCCTCATCTGTTGTTACCTGCTCAAAGGATTTTATCTCCCTAGGTGCCATAAGAAAATGGTAAATTAAAGTTTGTAGGGTCAGTTTGCTTCCTGGATAAAAGCTTGGTGAACAAAGGGTGGTGCTACAAAGTGTGTATAAGCTGGTGTCCTGTGTATTTGTGTGGGTGTTGAAGGTAAATGAAGCATTATGCTGAAATTCAATAGTGCAGATGTAAGTCACTGACCTACCTTCACAGTCAGTGAGTCCTGGAGAAAATGGATATTTTTAAATGAAATGATTTGATTAGTGAAGCGGTAACCTGTAGATAAATGGAGTACGAGAAAGCTGTACGGGACTTCTCAATTTCCAAGTATTTTTCATTACAAAGCCATGTTGCTCCTCAATAATAAAAACAAAATTGTAAGAGCAAAATACTTTTTAAATTTTCATAAGACTTATTCTTTATTTTATTTTCTTTTTGGTATAAGAGTATAGTGTTTGCGAAATTATGGAGCCAGGTGCACAGTTTTATAGGATTCAATGTGTAGAATTACAAGGAAACCTTCAAAAACACATAATCTGAGTCACACTGTGGCCTCCCCTCTAATCATCATTTCTGTTCACTGCAGTGTAAATGTTAACATGCAATTCAGGCACACAAGCAGTACACAGATTTTACTCACTCAACACTTCTGGTAGCTGCTATTGATCCCAAACTCAATGACATCAGTGGAGTTACACTCACTCCAAGGGATACTTGGTCAGCTCTTGAGCTGCTGACTGCTGCATTCCAAGCAAGAAGCTTTTTGGTGCTGATGGCAGCCCACTAGTTAGGGCAGATTCCTGTACATCTAAAGAGGAGGTTACGCCCCAGTGTCCTGGATTGAAGTGTGTGATCAGGCCAGAGAAAGGGTGTGATCTAGGTGGAGCATGTAAGGCAAAAAATGTGTCTGCCCCTGACATGCTACCTGCCTCTTCCCTTGCACCAGCCAGGATGTGTAGTGGTAAAGCACCCCTGGTGACAGATTTCAGTCCGGATACAAATGCATTTTGTCCCTTCTACACCTTTTTTTGGGCCTTGAGACAATGCTTCTGCTCAAATTCCTCAAGCTTGCTACGTTTTATTTGGGATACCACACAGACTCCATACTTTCTGTATGCCATGCCAAATACTGTGTATTTTGGGCATCCAGGGACTTTACTTGTAGTTATCTCTTTATCCTCCTGAACTGCCTTGTTCTAGATGATGTTCAAGACAAGATAGTGGATCAGTCTGGGCTCCTGGGGAATTAATTATTTGTGTCTTAAGATTCTGCATGGAATAGTAAATCTTTGTGTCCTACTCAGAAAACTGAAACCCATCCCCACAAAACCATGTAGATGTCCCAACCACATTGGTGTTGGAAGAATTTAAGCACTACTGCCTCTTTGTTGACAAAGCCTTAAACTGGAATAAACATTTTGTAACTCATTGAAATCAGAAAACTGCACCATAAGAATTTAATTCTGATAAACATTTCAGGAAAATTTCCTCTTCCCTGTGACATCAAGGTGTAAGGAGACGAAGCTAATCTCCTATAGACATTCCACCCTGAAATGCCAGCAGACTTAAATCTGGGTTCTTTATGGTGAGGTGTGAGTAACTACAGCAAGATATTATGTATGTACCACACAGAATATTTCAGTAAATAACACATAAAGACTGAACTGTAAACCCAGAAAATTTACAGGCAATGAAACCAGCTATGAAAGCTGATTCAGGTAAAAATGTTTCATTATTCTCTAGGCTCTTTCTCTTAGGTCTTTCCTCCCACAGCTCTCAACCATGACCAGTATAGAGTCTGCTGAGGGTGATTTTAGGCTCTTTGCTACATTTCAAAAGTCAGCTTCAGATATGTTCTCTACAAGGGGCTTCATAGAGATCTGAATAAAATTCTGATCTGTACAAGCAAATACTTGGGAAAAAAAAGCTTAACCTTTTAAAAATGTAAAGGAAACAAAATGATATAGGCAAAGCTAGGATCTGATTGTCCCATAGGGTTAATTGATGTTTAGAACTGGCAAAAGGAAAAAAAGAGAAAGGAGTCCTAGTGTCTTTTAAATGGGACACTTCTGTCTGTGATATGGTAAAATTATTAACATAGTAGAGTGTTTATTGACATGGATAATAATTTTCTAGCTGTACTAATGCTGCTTTAGTAATAGGGTTGGAACCCTGTGTTGGTAGAAGAGTGCCATCTATTATCTAAGGGCCTTAAAACAATTTAATTTGCAGATTATTTTTTCTCACCCTTAAAATAGCTAAATAAAAAAGCTGAAAATTCCTGATAAAAGAAAAAAAGCCCCCACACTTTCAAAAAATTATCTTCTGCTTAAAAGATAGATATAGATATAGATATAGATATAGATATAGACATAGATATAGATATAGATATAGATATAGATAGATACAGATATGTATTATCAGCCATTTTAATTTAAAATATATAAGTAAGAAGCTTTTTGGTTAACTCTTCTTGGCTTACTTCCTCAGTGTTCCATATTATATCCAATAAAGAAAGGGAAGGATGGGATTTTGCAGAGCCTTTGACTTATGTGTCTTCAGGAGAGGGAAATTATAACTTCATTCCTCTTCCTCCCCTCTTAATGCCTTAAAGTGTTTTCCCCTGAGCTCAGGGACAACCATTCTGCTGGTTCTCCTGCAAGCTACCAAAAAGGTAGCCTGCACCTTTCCCACTGACTTCCCAATGTTCATTCAAAGTCTGAAGAAGCAAGGATACAGTAGACAGAGCAAGTAACAGGTGAGACTTTGCCAGTGAGGTCCCAACAGAAGAACCACATAGAATTTCACTGGGAAAATTATTTCAATTTTTTGTCCAATGTGGTTAGGAAAAACTCCATCTACATTAAAGTAATTCTGAAGTTGTACCCTCTGTGATATCTGGAACTGTTCTCTTGCACTGAAGCCAAGTGGTGTGGAGCAGCTGTGTATGTGATACTTCATTTTCTAATACAAATTTCTACAATGTGCCCACTGAGAACTCTACCTGGTTCATGCTGATGACCACACCTTGCCTGAGATCTTTCTTTGCCAGACTGACAGTTAAGTTGGGTCAAAGTGTGTCAAGGATCATTCCAGCAGTTTAAGAGCACAGAGCAAACTCCACTGTCTGGAAACACTCCATGACATCATTTAATGTAAGACAATAGAAACATCCTGTTGGGCCTTGTTAAAATATTTTCTTTCCCCTGTTTAATAAACATTATCAGGTGAAGTTTAAACCTTTTCATGTTTCTGTTAAGTAGCAAAGTGCCACTGAATCAATAGGATTCTTGCAACACTGATTTAAATGACATTTTGGACAATAAGAATACGATGTGGAAAATTTTTGTATAATTTTTTAGAAACAGGATAATTGAATATTTGTTACTGTGTTTTATATAATAAGAATATAATGTCCTGTTTAATTCTTAAAATTTTAAAGTAAAGGTAATGATATGTCATTATTTTACAGAATAGTAATGTTACACTGCTGTCCTGTGTAAATATCCATGCTGCAGCACATAAAAAGGATGACTTTGCAGGTATAATTTATGTAAAAATAATCTCTTTCTACAAGCAATTACACAAAAGCTTAAGGAAGACAGATTAGTCCAATTGAAAAAGTTGAAAAATTGTCCTCTTAGACTAACTCCAGTGCTACAACAGGACAACTTGAACAGAAAGCCAACTAGATATGGAATGGAACACGAGAGACCAGTAGTATCTTCAGTTGAAGTTTCTTTTGTATGAAGACAGGAAGCCACTGAGTAAAAAGTAGGGGGACATGGGAATTCAGAGTTCTTATGGAAGTTAGGCTGGGGTTGATAGCACAGCTCTTTTCACAGTACGGCTTCACAAGGGCACCTCACTGCAATTTGTACCCTGTAACTAGGAATGAAGGTGCAAGACAGAAAATGAGAAATAAGTGTATTCATTGTAGTTATTTTCTATGTTTTCTCAGTGTAAGAACTGAAATTTCAGGTCACTGTCAAATTAAAATGATATATTTACAAGGATTTGAAACCTCGTCCTTGTCTGTTATATTATTGTTCTATTTATTTATGTGCTAACTTCAACACTGATCACTTAGACCAAGGCCATGCAGTTGAGTAGGAAAGGAAAAGTTTAAAAGTTTATTCTTTTTAAAAGGAAATATTCTCTACTCATGCTGCTATAGCTCTGCTCAGTGCCTTCTTGTTCTGTGAAAAAAAAAATCAAACACCTTTGCCACCTTCTCCATTTTTTAGTTATAAAATAATACTTCTCACAGTTCTGCTCTCTGCATATCTGCACTGTGCAGTACCTTTAAAATTGCCTGCACCGTATGGTTCTGGTTTTAACCACTAGCTGAAAAATTCACCTCATTTGGTAAACCTGCAGCAGAGAAAAATAAAACCTGAGTTTAATCATGTCACCCCAAAGACAGGTGACATAATGATGGTTATTAGCTTGCCATGCTGGTATTAATGCAGCTGTAGATCAGCAATTAGGTAGTAAAAGCACTCCTGAGAGAGCTGAGTTTCCCTGATATTCAACTTCTCTTCATGCTGAGGTTGCTACTCTCACGTTCTGTTTAAGGAGCAGTTCTGATTAGATTTATCTCTCAAAAAATGTTAGATAAAAATCATAGAATTTACACATATGGATTATTTTCTTTCTGTTAAATTTACACTTACTGCAGCAAGTACATTTATCATATATATGGCACTTAATTTTCTGAATTTATTTTCTGCATGCTTATCCAGAATTTTCAGTTAAGTTTTTAGATCAGTACACAGTTGTTTGGGGCAAAATGCTTGTTCCACAGCTCACAATTGTTGCAATGTTTATGGATATGATAAAAATGGGGATAAGGCTGCTTCCCAATACAATTCTGTCTTGTTAGCACCTGATATAATACAGTGTTCTCTACAAGCTATTGTAATTTTTGCCAGTCAGAGGCCTGCTCTTCTAGCATCTTAAGGACAGTGGAAAGCAGAGCAATTAACACAGCTGCTCTGCACAGGAGCGCTAGAAGTGCAGAGCTCTTTCATGAACTGAATTCACGTAGTAGTCTCTTAAGACAATTAATTTTTTTAGTATTCAAGCCTTAGAGCATACTCAGTGAAAATCATAATTTAGCAGTCGAGATACTTTCCCTTAATATTCATAGTCAAGAATTTCTTTCAGCTTGCATTAAAGAAAGTAGTTCTTTCTGTGAGTTACAAAAGATTGTGCTCCAAGCCACCTACTTCAATTATAATCCAAGCGTTTGTAAGTGAAATTAGTCATCCATGGCATTGTAGTATTCCAGCACATAGATCGCTCAGGGATGTCTCAGTCCCTAAGAATAGTTGCTAAATTAATAAACTAATCATGTCTTCAGTTAGCTACTGCATTATATCATTATGAATTTGTAAATTTTGTATTCCTCTTTCCCTTAATTTAAACATTTTATTTTTTTCCCATGGGCAAAAATATGAAAACACAAACCAAATCACAGAATCATAATTATCCTATAAATGAAGTAAATGAAGGTTAATTGGAACTTGTTTTCACAAAATATAATGCATGTATCTTAAAGCACATCTCTAATGGATAATTAAAATATCTAGATTACAAATATTTGTCAAGCTTCAGGCAGTTGTTCCAAGGGTTAAACAGTATTACTGTTAAAATGTTACAGCTTGTATTCAATTCTGAGATCTCTGGACAACTTATATTTATATTCTCTAATTAATTAACCAATACAAATTACATCTTTTTCAGAAAAAAATTAATTTTAGACTGGCATTACAAAGGCTTTTACAGACCATCTGGAAGAATTCTGAAATAAAAGCAAGAGATCAAGAAATAATTTTTTGTCACATGGCCTTTTAGTTTCATCCTTTATTTTCTTCTGTAGACAGACCAAAACTTTGTATTTCTTTGAGTTTTATTAAACACTATTTGGTGTTGTTAATTTCCCTGTAACTGTACAGAGAAAACTTCCTTTTTACTGTTATTAAGTTTTTGTTGAAATGTTTATTTGCCGTGGAGTTGTGGAAGGCATCTTACGTTTTCTCTGCTGTCTAAAAAAAAAGTGTGAAAGTGTGTCCACTTTGTCAGTGGAGTGAAAAAATAGCAAACGAATAATCTCCATCTGGACCAAGTGACTTTAAATATTGTAGAATTATAGAATGATTTGGTTTGACAGGATATTAAAGATCAGCTAGTTCAAGACCTCTGCCACAGACAGGGACAATTATCCCTAGATCAGGTTGCTCAAAACTGCATGCAGCCTGTCCTGGAACACTTCCCGTGACTGGGCATTCATGGGTTCTCCGTGCAACCCGTTCCAGTGTCTCACCAACCTCACTGTAAAAAAATTCTTCCTCAAGTCTAATTGTTGTGGAATCTTTTTAGGAATGGTACTCCCTGATTCGGTGTTCGCACTGAACCTCCAAACCATGCTGCCACTTGCTTGTTCCCTCTCTCCTCTTCCCTTTCCCCCTTGTGGCGAGCTGGAGAGAAGGGCTGGAGGCACAAAAGGGGAAGATCGTGGGCTGTGATAAGAACAATTTCCTGGAAACAAAAATCAGATAAGAAAACAAGCAGTTAACACCAAGAAAACTAATGAGAGATGGTTAAAACTAATGAGAAGAAAGAAACATTACTGCTCACCCCGGAACCCCCAGTAATGGATGATATCCGACTGCAGCCACGCCACTCCGACCAGTGCCTCCGCCTCGGAACCAGCATTACCCAAACCACTGCCTGCCACACTTGCTTGACAGGAAGGAACCTGTTCTCCCTGGAAGAGAGTCCTTTCCCCCTGCCCCCAGCAATGTTGTGATGTGGTATAGAATAACCTCTGTGTTCTACCTATGCTCCCTCCCAGCTACTGCGAAAAAATAACCCTGTCCCTGCTGGAACCAGAACACTTGTCTAAACCTACCCTCCTTCAGTTTAAAGTCATTGCCCCTTGCTCTGTCACTACAGACTGGTAAAAAGTCTTAGTCTATCTTTTTTAAAAGCACTCATTACACAAAAATTCTCTTCATCATTCCTATAAACCCCTTCTATAAATGATAAGGTGTCCCCAGAGCCTCTCTTCTCCAAGCTGAATAACCCCGTCTCTCAACCTTTCTTCATAGGAGATGTGTTTCATCTCTCTCAGTATTTCTGTGGCCCTGGTCTGCACCTACTCTAACAGATTACAGTCTCTCTTGTGCTGAGGACCTCAGAGCTGGATGCAGTATTCCAGGTGGGGGTCTGACAAAAACAGAGTAGAGGGGGATAATCTGCTGGTCACGCTGCTTTAGGTGCTATCCAGGATACAGTTGTTCAGTTAGATCTCTGGGCTGCAACTGCACACTGCTGTCCTATGTTCAAGTTTTCATCCATCAAGATCAGATTTAAAATTCGTTAACTTAAATGTAATCTTAAATTTTCCTTACAGATTTTTTGGTTTATTTGTCTTTCTTTCCTTAGAGAGAAAGCTAAAAATGCTTGGGGCCAAGGAAGGCATCAGAAATTATGTATGGTGAGTGGGAATTGCATGAATGAATATTCTTACTTGAACTTCCTTTCAAATAATTACATTTTATATCAGAGAAAATGTTGACCTGTAGAGAACTGGAGAGAAGGAGCTGTGTGGTGCCAGTGCCACTTTGGGGGTTATGCATCAGTACTTGTAGAAAAAATAATAGCAGAACACTTTTATTTTTGCACAGGTAAGGTGAAGCTGCATTTCAGGTCAATAGTTTTGATCCAAGAATATTGTAACTCAAGACTTGAAAGAGAACCTTTGTGTGTTTTGGTTATGCTTATTCTAAGCCAGGCCTATTAAATAAGAAACATATGAAATCAAAGACAGATGAGGATTTGCTGCTAAATATAGATGAAAAAAGCATGCATCTGTTTAACCATTTTCTTATCCATTTCTCTTTCCAGATCCCCAGAAGATTCTGTATATGATGTGTTCCTCATACAGAGAAGAGCTATTGGAGTGAGGTTATGTAATACTCAAATAATAAGATTTAATGAGGTATCTCCACGTCTGAAACCCTTATCAGACACGACTAATGTATGGCTCAGTTTTTAATTTTTGATTGGTGGGTTTCTCTCGTGTGCTGTAATCATGCACTCATATGTGCTAATTATAGCGGCATTAGCAGGCTTGATTTTTTTCTTCTTTTTTTAAGTAGGCACATGTAGCATTTCAGTGGCTTTATCATTGTACCTAAGATACTGATAAATCGAGACTTGTCACGTTTGACTTAATGTAGAAAGGCATTTCACTGTTAAGTGCTATCAAAAAGGAGCTCACTACATTAATTTTCCTCCCAAATGGTAACAGTTGTGTATTTCATTTCAAGTCCAGATATTCAGCATCCTTCTGTTTCCCACCTCCTTCATTTTCACCTTCAGGCACATTCTAACACCTCTGCCCTGGTGTATCCCTAAAGAACATGCACCAAAGCCCTTATTCGCCTCAGGCATCTTGCATTCACCAGTGAGAACAACTGTGCTGCTTCTTGACTCCACATATGCCTTTCAACACTACCGACCATGGCTTATACACATCAACAGAAGAAAAACTAATTCTGTCATTGCTCTCATGTTAAATCAGAAAGCTTTAAAGAGCATCTTCTGTTGCAATACCTCCTGGGCTAAATCAGAGAGATATTTTTGATTCAACTCTATCCTTATAAGCACAATGCTGCTAAGTTCTTTCAAATATGAAATCACATCCCAAGTTCAGTATAGTCTAGGGGAGGAAGTTATTGAGAGCAGCCCTGAGGAAAAGGATTTGGGGGTACTGGTGGATAAAAGACTGGACATGATCCAGCAATGTACACTCACATCTCAGCCAACCATATCCTGGGTGGAATCAAAAGCAGTGTGGCCAGCAGGTCAAGGGAGGTGTTTCAACCAGTCTGCTCTGCCCTGTGAGAGCCCAGCTGGAGTGCTGCGTTCAGGAGTCTTCGGTACAGGAAAGACAGACCTGTTGAAGTGTACCCGGAGGGGGGCCACAAAGATGATCCTCTCCAGTGAGGAAAAGCTGAGAGAGATAGGGCTGTTCTGTCTGGAGAAGAAAACGCTCTGTGGACGCTTTATTGCAGCCTTTGTACACTTAAAGGTGTCTTACACAAAAGATGGGGACAAGTGTTTTAGCAGGGCCTGTTGTGATAGGACAAAGAAGAATGGTTTTAGAAACCATTTAGAAAAGAGGTTAGTTTTGAACTAGATATAATGACAAAATATTTTACAATGAGATTGATGAAACACTGTAACCAGTTGACCAGAATGGGGGTGAGTGTTCCACCCCTGGAAACATTCAAGGCTAGGTTGATTGGAGCAAATGGATCTAGTTGAAGATGTCACTCTCATTGCAGGGAGTTTGGCCTACTTTAAAGGTCTCTTCCAAGCTAAACTATTGTAGGGTTCTATAATTCTATGATAAAGCTAGTTGATAATTATGCTCTATTAATGGATGTCATCTATGCTATACAATTGTCAGTGTTTGCATGCGGTCCCACAATGAAAATTATTTTAACATTCCAATCACATTAATTTTAAAAAGTAATATAAAAAACCCTGTTATTACTTCCAATTTGTCACACATTAATCCTACAAGATACATATTTACAACACTGCAGTAAGAACAATTCCACAAAAACACTCAAGTATAGTCTCTTTGATTGGCTTTGAGCTTTAGAACTGGTTCTAAATGCATTTCTCATAGAGAGGTTCAGCTGGGGCAAAAACCCCCAAACTTACTAGACTTAAACTTACTTGACACCAAGATTATTTATTAGTTGGTTAAATGTACTGCTTAAAATGTTTCCTTACAGTAGTAAGAAAATGTCAGAGTCAAAGAATAATGAATTAGGTGACTGATCCGTCCCATAGCAAAGTTAGCAACAGTGTGCATGGTTGGGTGGGGCATTCTGATTGCTTGATTTCAATGCTTTGAAACCAGTTTCTTTAAACTTACATCGAAGGATAGCATTTGACTAATACCTTGACAGATTAAGGCTGTTAAGTTGTATAAACAAGGACATAGTTTGGAAGATGATAAATATGTACTTAGCTTGATTACATAGACAACGTAAATAATTGTGTATTTCGAGTGCAATAGAAAGACTTGCAGAGAACTTCATGTAAAGTAGGACAAAATATTCCAAAAAATTTCAACTGAATTTCATAATTTTACTTTGTTGAGATGTGTTATGATGCTTTATATTTTTCTTATTTAATTACCCATAATATTTCAGCAAAACAAGATAAAATAATAAAATAAAATAAACAAACAAAGCTAAATAAAATTAATAAAATTTTTAATTCTTTCCATCATTTCTGCTGGGTAAAGAAGTAATCTCTAATAAATGCTTTGATTTTCTAGAATCATAATTTTGTATAAAATCTTGACTAGCTTTATTCTGTAGTTGTTTACCTTTTGAAAAGCTGTGACGCTTTATAAAGGTATTAAAAATAAAAGTATTTCACTTCTAAAAGGTACCT
Source organism: Platysteira castanea (assembly GCA_013397175.1). Lineage (NCBI taxonomy): Eukaryota > Metazoa > Chordata > Aves > Passeriformes > Platysteira > Platysteira castanea. Next base: position 13,444 of record VYXC01006590.1, read on the forward strand.
GACTTGTTTTTGAACTGTTAAAAATATGTTTGTGTGACTAGTGTGTCATATTTTATCACCTTAATACCGATTTATAGCTATACACCTAGATATATATACCTATAGTTCATCTTACATTTGAACACTCTATGACAACACATAAGTTGATTATTTACAAATGTTATGCTGATTCAGTGTTAAGAAAACACATCAGTAAGTTTCCCATGGATTTTACAACAACATTATTTATTATTTACACTTTATAGCAAGATAGCTAGTAGATAGTTAGATGTTAAATAAAGCTAAATCAGGACTCCTTAGAGCAAGTATGACATTCTATCCAGACAGAACAATCTAGCTTTCCATGATAATTTTGCTTTAGAGTTTGAATGGTCTACATTCATATCTTTTGTTTGGAAAAAAATCACTGACCCATCGTGAAGATGAAATTTTGTACATTATCCATATTTATAGTGAACTATCTAGGCTGGGTTTTGATTATTTTAACTTCTACTGGTTAAAAAATCCTCTGGCATTCAGCCCGTAGCTGCATGAAAATTTTAGATTAAACATGAATGATGATGTGAGAACTTGTCATTTTCCTGCTTCCCTCCACTGAAGACATCTGGCAAATCATTAATACAGTTTACAAGCCTAGCAGCACTGTTGATTCCTTGCCACTTCTTGTTACCTACTGGTGAAGAGCCAGAAACAAAGCAGACAATTTTGGAAATCAAATGACTTAATGAAATCATGTCAGATCTCTCCTTTAACTGGTATTTGTAATTTCTGTCTTGAACATGGTAATTTTCTGTGTGTCAGTAAACCTCTGCTGAGTATAATTCAACCAGTATTCTTTGACTTTTGCTGAACTCACCAGCCTACTTGCTTTCCAAAAGCCCCCAAATTCAATGCATCCATTTCTTCCTCTAGTACTTTATTAAATAGTGGATATAAATGTAAATGCTGTTTTTCTCATTTTTAAAGTCTTATAGATGACTCTCTGAAGTTATTCAAATAAAAACCATGCTGCAGGACTGAGATCTCCTTTGGCTTTCTTTAACAACACTGCTGTCCATCTTCAGAAGAGCTATTTTCTCAGTGTGTGGACAGATAGAGTTCGAGAAATGGGTACTTCCCCCGATTTTGTAGCTTGGGCATACAGACACAGAGGTCTGTGGTAGATGGCAGAACTGAATCTGTGTTTTCCATTGTCTGGTAGGCTTTTTCATGTTCTCTTTAGATCTAAGCTTCCCAATGATGTTATTTACTGTTCATAAACTTTTACCATGTAGAATAAATGGAGAACAGGACTCCAGTAAGGTAAGCACAGATAAAATTTGGAAAGCCCCTGTCCCATGAGCGTATTGCTGGTGGACTTGGCAGTGTTAGGTTTATTGTTGGACTTGAAGGCCTTTATCAACCTTATTGATTCTATGATCTAAACAATGAAACAAGTACAAAGGTGGAGAAAGATAGAAAATATAACAAAATCACAAGCGAAGCGATATCCTACTAATGTCATATCAGTTCCTTAAGGAATTTGGCTTAGGGAGTGGTGAAAGGGGGAAGTAAGAGGAAATTATTTTATATGGAGAAAAAGAGACAGACATCAAGTCTGGGAGAGAAGACAGACAGAAATAAAGCTAATCTGACAAATTAATGATAGAGAAAGTTTGGAAAAAAATAGAAGAGAGTCTGGAAAGACTGGAAGGTAGCAGTGAATTGAACAAGATATGTAAATTTTCATGTAAAAACTATAAAAAAGTAATGTGCTACTGATTGGAACAGAAATACTCCCATGGTACTCTGAGACTGTACTTCTGTGATAATTGTGTCTGGTAATTATTCTGAAGAGTGTCAGATCAAGTAGACCCACAAGCTCATCCTTAAGCTTGTGTCAGGGTATTTATGCTCTGTCGGTACTGAACACAGCAGATACACACCATGGCAAGACAGCTATCCCACAGCCCTTGGCATCTCAGCTGCACGAGCCTCCCTAGTACACACCTTGCTCTGATTCATTCTCCTACTGCACACTTCATGGCCCAAAGAGAAAAATATTTATGTAAAGGTAGCTAAGAACACTACATGTGTCTGCAGGTCTTAGGGTCCAGCACTTTCACTTGTCCTGGCTGGACTATGGATCATTCCACAGGATCATTCATTTTCTATGGCATGGATTACAGTGACCATGTTGCACTAGGTGTGTTGCCCTGGTTTTTGCTAAAGCCTTCTGTTATAACCTTGGAGTCGGAATTCTTTCTCACAGTTTCATGTAAACAATAGCCAATGTTTACGTAACGGTATTCTCTGGTTTTCATTCCTTTTGTAATAAGAGAACTTTGATGAGCACCTTTTTTCTCCAGTGGGATTGAAAGGGAAGTGACATGTTCTCCAATCCCTTGTGGAGTTGAAAATTGTATAAGAATGTGACATATGTAAATAAAGGGTCTTTCCCCTCTTTTCTGCTGAACCTGGCAGGTGTGAGAGCATCTTTATTGTGTTTTCCCAGACACATAGGTGCACGTCAGAATCAAGGTCTTCATGCTTCTCCTAATGTTGAGGTCCTGCATGGTTATTTTATTCAGCTCGTGTCTTACTACTTTACTTCCTAGATATTGGCCAGGATCATGACTGTGCCAGTCTTTGGTAGTGTCAAGTGCAAGCAAACTCAGAAGGACCCAGACACAGCTTCCTACTATATACATCTTTCTGAGGGACCTTTATGTTATATTAACTCCTTGGGGAAGACATGGAGGCCCCTTGGCAGTGTGACACAGTAGCTCCAAGAAAATCCCTGGGGAGCTTGGATGAGTTGGTAAAGCCCTGTAATCAAATTCTGCAGAGGATTTCAAGAAAAAAAGCAAGAAAATGGGGAACTTAATAATGCTGCTAGGGGATCAAATGAAAGGAAGACCATCTTCCTGCTGTCATAGGATGTTATGAGCAGTTAATCAATCGTTCAAGTAGTTCAAATATTTGCTATTCAAGTATTCCTGTAGCAAATGGATAGGCATTTGGGGTTTACAGAGCAGCTATTTTGTATTATTCTGACCACATCTTAATCTAAAAGTTGACTATTGTAGAATGCTCTGAAGGATGTTTCAACCAGCATCAGACGAGAGCTGTCCAGAATTCCTCGGTATAAAAAGACAGATTATTAGAGAGGGCTCCTACAGGACATGTCACAAATAGCACTTTGAAGTAAATGGTAAGTAGGGTGTGTTGACCCTGGCTGAATGTCACATCCTCACCAAGCCGCTCACCATTCCCTTCCTCAGGGAGGTAAACAGGGGAAGTAAACACAACAAAAACTTGTGGTTCAAGATAAGGACAGGGGGATCACTCAGCACTTGCCATCACTGGCAGAACAGTCTTGACTTGAGGGAATTATTTTCATTTACTGCCAGTCAGATCAGAGCAGAATAATGCAAAATAGGAAGAAATCTTAAAACACCTTCTTCCTTCACCTCCTTTGTTTCGGGGCTTGGCTTAATTCCTGACTTCTCTACCTCCTCTCACTGAGCAGCACAGGTGCATGGGGAATGGCAGTTGCCCAGACATACACAGCCTCACTTTTCTTTCTCTGAGGTGTGTTTATTAGCATATATGGACCTGAGTTGCACCAGATTTTTTCTGTTTCTTCTTTATTGCTGCTTCAAAAACTTAAGAAAACTGTGGTTGTCTGTTGCAGTGGGGTTCACCTCCACAGTTGTTCTTTCAGTTGTTGACCAGGTCATTGTTCTGTCAGTTTCTCTGACACATTGTTTTGAGAGTGTAATCAGATAGGATAGAGGTAAAGAGAGCTTGTTAACCCAGCAGAGGTGATCCAACAGCATGTGACCCTACCTGCATGTTGTGAGAACAATGAGAGCTGAAATGACAGTGGAAAGACCTGAGAGTATCAGTAGGGGCATCTGTATCTGTTCCGTTCTCCAAGGCTCTTTGCCATTGATTCAGTGCTGCTTCAAGGCTTCTGACAGCTGAGTTTTGTGAGTCACTGCCAAGTACTGAAAGATTGACATACTGCATTGTACTGCTGAAAGAATTCACTTCTGTGAAGTCAGTAAAAAACCTATCGATCGGTTGAATATTCAAAAGTGTAGGGGGAATCTCTGTTGAGACCTTCTTGATGTTTGTTGTTCCCTAAGCAGCAGAACTATTGCAATTGTTAGTTTACAGATTATTTTTCCTTGTGTTTATATCTATATCCCAGCAAGGTAATTAGATGTCTCTGTTACTGGTGTTTCCTAACTGTTACTCTCCTAATACTTTAAAAGCCACTCCTCATATTTCTCTTCAAACTTGTTCCTGACAGATTACTCTTAGGCTCTCACTGCAGACTTCTGCTTGCCAAGAGAAACAAAAAACATCCCTCTGCTCCAATCATAAGAAAACACTTATTTTGGGCAATTATCTGGCATTCTCAGAAATCTCTGACTGGAGATAGACATGCCTATTTCTTTTTAGCAAGAAGCCTGTTTCTCTTTATTGACTCTAAAGGTACTCTAGGCCACCATCTTGAATTTGAATGTATAGTTTCAGATTTCTAAATTTGATGAGATGAAACCTTCTGTGAGTTGAGAATGTACATATTGTTTGCTAAATGCATTTTCTTTCATTAACTTTGAACATCCTGCTGTCGTTTGGTGCTCTACAAAGCAAGCAGCCATCTCATGTCTTAGAATCTGCTGTAGGCCTGCTTATGACTAAGCTTAGGAGGTGCAGCTGGACCACCCAGGCACAGATTTTTAAGGAGATGAGGGAAGTGATCAAGGATTTCAGTTCTGTCACGTGACATTTTTATAGTTTGGAATAATAGTTATGATAATTTTAATAGAGTCCCTTTAACAAAGGAATAAAAAGAACATGGAACAAGTGTTTCTTAACGGGATTTTGAAATTAGAAGCATAGAAATATCACAGTGTGTGAATGAATGTTGTAAACTATATGAAACAAATGAAAAATTACTGTGTATTTCAGATGAATAACCTGTAATGAAGGGAATGTAGGTAATATTTCTATTTGTCTGACTGGATGAATAAGGTGGTAGAAGTCTAGTTGCCAGATGTAATTTTACCTGACACTTGTGTTTTGTTATGAAATTACCACTGTGGATACCAGCTCCCTGTCTGCCAGCCAGATTTTTTTAAAGTTAAATTGAAGTGACTGACTCTGTTGCAGATAGCTGTAGGCTGCATTTCTACTTCCTACTAAAGGACTGAGAAGAAGAGCTCTACCATGTCAAAGAACTAGATTGATTACACTGGCAAAGCAGTAAATAGATTTTCATGTGTATTTGGGCCATTCTTTCTTAAGCGAATTGAAAGAGTTCATCTGAATTTCAACTTCATTTGATACTGTAGTTTCTTCAGCTGAAATTGCTGGCTGGAGTGAGAACATTTCACAACTTTTCAATATGTAAATCAGGTAATCACTTTTTTCCACCTGCATTTTTGACCTGGAGATGAAAGAGCAACAACGTACAAATGACAGCAACTCATCTTCATCTACATTAATATGAGGTAAAGTGGAGTGAAGGAAGATTTGTGCTCATTAGGTCTGATAGTATTATTGACAACAAATTCTAATGCATCTATGATCAAATATATCTTTTTAACTGTAAGATTTGTTTCTAATTTTGGCTCTAGCTGTAATGTACTCACTTATTAACTATGGTATTGATCTAAAGTCCACTGCAGTAGGAAGTGGAGTATTTTCATTGGAATGATGCATATGTCTGGTATTGACTGCCATGGCTCCACTGAAGTCAGGATGACTGATCCAGCAGAGGATGTGCCCACTGACTTTCACAGGCACTGATAAAGGACAGACACTGCTGCTGATAATAAGCAAGTGGCCTCGTGTGGATGACATTAACTATGAGATCTCATGTTGGTACTTAGTGATTCAAAATACTCAGTCTTTGTCTCAACTGTTCCAAATTTCAGATGCTGTGAAGAGTCTTTTCACAGCATCTTTACATCAGAGTAGGCCTGATACATGTGTAAAAATACTCAACTCTATCCACAAATTCAGAACTGTGTTAGCAAGCAGATCATCTAATCTACATGAATTACTGTGCAATTCAATTTTTTCTTGATGCTCTTCCTTCTGTAATGTAGTAAAAAATTATGGTTTCTCATTTTATTATTCCATGGTCTATCAATTATAGAATAATTATAATGTTTAGCATATTATTGATAAATTTTTTGGTAATATTTATTAACTCACAAACATATCTTGTTCTTGGCTTGTTCCTAAGGGTGAATGACTGAGTACTGGCAAATATGTACTTCACCACAGCTACCTGAAACCTCAAAGCTAATTCCATGTACCAAGAGAACCTGGATATAGCATATGTGGTCGACTGTTGGCATTGTGGGAAGGGTGTTGCTGCTCTCACAACAGAAATCACACTTTCTAGCTTCTGGAAAAAAAATTTTTATATCTTGAATAAACAATATGTTTTTTTAAAAAAGGATCTGGAGAGAAATTGTACTTGGCTTTTTACAGTACCAATTAAAAAAAAAAGGGTATAAACAAAAAGAAATAGATGCAATAAATAGTCAAAATAATGTATTTCGTAGAATTTGCTCCCTTAGACAAAATTAAAATTGAATGACATGTAAGTGGACTTCTGTGGAAAAAATACTGCAAAATCACACTACAGAATTTCCCAGATAGGGAAGACAGGGACCACTGTGGGGATGGTAGAAGCTATCTCATTATGAAAAAACAAATAAAGGAAAAAATATAAAGATAGTGTTGGGCTTGGCATTATAATCATAAATAGCAAAAGAAAATGTAAAAGATCAGTAAGCACTGGAAGCAGGGAGGCTCAAATCAATAACTTTGAGAGATAATATAGTCCAAGATGCAGAGGGGAGATGCCTAGGAACTGTAGTGTCAGGAATATCCCTGAGGCAGTTGAGATGCAGGTCCAAGGAACAGCGATCTTTATAAGCAAAGAAATATTATCAGAATATGGTGAAAATTTCCTTTCTTTAGGGCTTCTAGTAAGTATTGTAATATATTCATGTAGTGCAATATCTGTATTACTGCATATATCTCAAGGCACCAAATTATCATGAAATACAGACAGACTCAAGAATGTTCAGCAATGGGCAATAGTAGCAATAGTAGTGAGGAACCAGTTTATGAGAAAGGCTAAGTGCTATAGCCTGGCAAAGAGTAGCCAGTAGGGAATGTGCTGTCAGACTGTTACTGAGGGATGCACTCAACCAGGAGCACAGTCAAATTTTATAGCTTAATAAAAAGAGGAGTAAAAAGAAGCAGAGGGATGAAATTCTGAAAGGAAAAATCAAAGAAGAGCTCTTGACAGATTTATTTTCCTTGAGGATGATCTCACAAAAGAAGCAATAGAAGCTCTATAACAAGGAAAATTTAAATGAAAGTGAAAAAAAATGCTAGTGCATAGACAATGAAGAACAGTCTGGAAAAGATGTAGATTGAATGTTTTAAGAGTCACATAATTCATCTTTATATTCCAAATTACACTGGTTTAAAAAAGTGACTGTTGTGTGTCAGTGTGTAAAATTACCTCTGTAAAACAAGCTAATCAGATACTATCAAAACAAATCTGTTGTTTAAATTAAAGTGGTTTTGTTAGGATTTTGACAGCTTTCTATTACCTTCTGTGTTTTTACTGTCATAAAAATAAATCTGAATTCCTGGAGCAGAAACATGTCTACCACCAAAATTCTCTGTTTCTGCACATGAAGTATCCTCACCTTTCCACTGTGGCAGATATTTCAAACTTTTTTTTTTTTTTAGATAGAATGTCTTATCTGTAAGAAAATTAACTCAAGAGTTTATAAAATTTATACTGTGACTATTTAAATGAAATTTTTTTCATCACTTTTCCACAACAGCCACAAAGCTGTCAAGTGCAAAGCATCTGATTCTGAGTCATAAAGATGTACTTCGCAAAATAAAAACATGGTTTCAAAGGAGGACTAGCTGAGCCATCAAATCCAGTTCACTTCCCATAGCTGCAAAAAACTAAAAAAGATATTTCGCTCAGGAAAACACACAAAATATCTGTCCCAGACTCTCTACTTACTGCTCACAAAATCCTTCCCAAAAATCTAAGATACACTTCTGGTCTATGCAACACCTGGATAGGAAAAATAGTGGTAGGAATGGAGAAGGCAGCAGCAGGGCACGCCCAGTAAGATGCAGTGACTGAGGTTTCAGTTGATTTGTGTGAGGGGAGTACAAGTAAGTTCACTTTGCAGCTCTAATTTTTTCTTGATAACAGAAATGTCCCATATCCACAGTTTGGACAGGAATGAATTTTACTTTAGCTAGCAATGTTAATCTCTTTCTTTCACAGTTCCTTTCATATATTTTCATATTTTTCCAACAATGCTTTATCTTCCTTTTAGATAGAAAACTGAACTATCCAAATTCACATACAGCAGTTCAAAAGCATTTCCAGGGAAAAAAATTAGGTCCCTTGCATCAGTTTTCAAGCACTGTAAATTTGTGTAGTGTCATAGAGACAGAAAAGGTGTAATGGAGTTGCAGTATCAAGTGAGGATCAGCTTCAGGTCTCACAGTCCCATGCCCTGGGCACTGGCTCATGTTGTCTCACCTAAAGACAACTCTCCCACTCCCTCCAGTGAGTGTAGTCGCCAAGGAGGGATGCAAAAAACATATGCTGTCTGCTGTATTTGATCTGTGGACAGAGAACTGTAATATTCTGGGCTGGGATTCTTAATTGTGTGGCAGAATTAAAGAGGAAACACCTGGAGCGAATTCTATTTCTTTTAGTATTTTAAAAAAGTATTGTGATACTACACAGCAGCTGGAATGTTGCAGCATGTGTGTTAACTGGCTGAAATATTCAAAACAAATATTGATCTTGAAAACATCCTACTTTCCCCATTATGAATGTTAAAGCTTCTCTTAAGTAGGAAGGAAGATGTTAATTGGTTATGAAAAATTCTTAGCAACCTGTCTGGGGCTGGGTTTGACCATTGCTTGAAGAAATACAGACCAACTTGCTTTTCTTGCTGCAGCTAATTACAGCACAAGGTTCTTAAGCAAAGTCTAGGAAGCAGACAAATCTTATCACTCATTATTATTTCACCTTCTAACAACGTTAAATCTTTCTGGAGACAGTTATTTTTGAGTTCTAGAAGTTCCCTTAATAAAACATACAAAAAATATGTGCAAAGTCTTTTTTTCAGGAAAAAATGATGCCTTCTTTGGAATGAAGGGTCTATAATAATTCAAAAGTAAGCACAAATATAGACTATTCTCAAGACAGTAAAATATTATCATTTTTGTGTGCTATTCCACTGTGTACATGTCACTGCTTGTAAGTTTTCATAACAGTAATAATAAAAAGTTTAGACAAAGTTAGAGAGGATGGTGGACGAAACTGTATCTTCCAGCTGATCACCTATAGAGACATGGCTTGATTTTACTAGAGTTCTTGACATTCAAATAGATGGCATACTCCAGGGTATGATCTCTATCAAGCATTTTTATGTTAGTAAAATAGAAATATTTCAAATTAGAACTCTGAGACTCTTCTTCCCTTTTACTATCACAGCCTTCCCATTATAGTTATCTGCAGTAAATCCTAAAAGTGAATTGTACTGCTGTAGGAAAACAATTTATCCAGTGATAATGTCCCATCAAGCACAATTGGTTGGCAGCTCTTACGCTGTTATTTCAAGGACAGCAAGTTGCCTTATTCTTGATGTGAATGGCACCCAGCCAGGTGCTGTCCGAGACTGAAAACTACAAATTGGTGTACTGTTTTCTTTCTCTCTCTATTCTGACCTACTTAGGAAGCGATGTGGGGAGCAGGCACAGCAGGAACCTGAGGTGCTGGAAGTAAGCATCTGACTCAGCATAGGATTCAACTCAGCAGAAATCTGGTGGGACTGGGTGACACAAGGGGTAAGAAAATGGGACATGAAACCATTGAGGCTGATTAATTGAATCTGTAGGCATTAATGAGTTGCCAAGTGATGGCTGTTCCTTGACTTATGTGAAATAATCTGTTGGACTTGGTAACACTTTTCTTTGTACAAATAACTACCTGGAGGTATAAAAACAATGGTGGAATTGGCACTAACCTAGGATTAGAAAAAAATGGTTTTGGGGACTGACATAAATATCAGAATTGGGTTAATACAAATCACCTTTAAGGTGACTGGCTCATACTGGTGCTAGGGGAAAGTGCAAAATTCAGAGTAGAAGGAACTGGATGAGCCAGGTCCTGTGGCTGCTATTTTAATTTTGACTAGCAGATTAATTAATGGACATTGACTATGCATTTTTCCAGCATTCTAGGTCACACAGGAATATCAATCCCACAAAAAACAAAGAAACAAACAAAAAGGATAAGAATCAGCTATACCTAAGAACCCTTCAAACATTCCCCCAGATACTTTCTATTTTTAATTCAGGCCATGTTCTGCCTATAGTATAGTACTGTAGAGGTGGATTAGAGGGCATAAATCAATCTCTGCCTGAAATGTTAGAAAGCTGCTTCTACTGGACAACACGTACCACTTTTCAAGGAGACTAGCTGTGTGTCTTGCTCCCATTTTCAATGGCTCCTGCACATGAAAGCTAGGCTGTCTGACCCCAAAACAAGAAAAGTTTATTCTTTCCCTCCTTGTGACATTTGTAACTTATATATTAAAAAACCCATCCAAATAACTTTGCAGAAGACTTTCTGTTTGCTGTCATGGAGATTTAATGGGTTATTCTGGTGTGGACAGCTAAATACCAAAGTTTATCTTGGGATCTGTTGGTAGCTGAGAATCTATGACAGAAATGTCTCTAATCATGGCACCAATTCAAACAAATCGAAAATGTGTGCAAAATATACTCTGATTTGTGATCCCCAATGACCAGCATTCCAGCTTTTGTAAACATATCTGTACTGTCTTAGAACATATTAGTAAAAATATCTGAAACAGTGCACCTCTTCACTAACGGTGTTTTTCAAGTTTAAATCCTATTTCTGTTGTTCAATAAGCTCAAATAACTTCCACTGTACTTTAAAAATCCATTGTATCAGCCAGTTTGCTAGTGTCAAAATGAAAAGTCAATTTATATGTAATAATTTTTTCAGTTTGATGACAATTAATTAAGTGATAAACTTACAGATAAATCCTCATGTATCCATGCATAATTGTATTCATGTACATATACTGTGAAATATGATGACTTCATATATTTAAACTAAGTCACAAAAACATCTAGGATACTGGATACCTCTGAATAGCAACTTGTTAAAAGCACAGTCTATTAGGATATCATATTTCTGCAGTGAATTTAAATTCACTCACCAGAAGGTGCCAGTCTTGGTCCATAAAACCAAGAATCTAGTAATTGCATTTCAGTAAAATCTACTATAAGGGTTTCAGTGGAAATGAAAAGCACAGTTCTGGTGTCAAAGAAGGCAGCAGCTAATGAACTCTGAAGGTAGAACACAAAACAAATTCCAGACCAAACATAATAGGCAGTAACAAATGTATGAAAAAGATTAATAATTCTTCCCTGATTTTTACACTGATGTAAAAATAGTATGGTCCCCATGAAGGAAGAGACAGGGGAAATGGTACATTGTAGGTTGCACTTACAGAAGGCATTTCTTTCTTCAGCCTATGTGCACTTGTTTTTAATCGTTATATTTTTTATTTTTATATTTTGATTGTTGTAGAATAAGTATGGACCATTATAGCTAAGAGGTTTTAGACTCTGAAGTACTGAGCTTTATTTGTTGAAATTGATTTTATTCTTTGAACATATCACCAGAGACATATATCCAAGTACCCTCAGCAATATGCGTAAAGTGACTTTTCTTCCAAATGCTATAGAACCTTCTCTTATTTTACATAAGATCAAAAAATAAGCCTAAAGCCTGAAAGGTCATAATGTGGCACTTCTGAACACAACTTTTACATAGTTCATGCAAATACAGTAATCATAGCATTTTATATAGGCATAGCTTAGAGAGCAATTGTTTACTTTGCCAAAACTTTCCATCTTTTGCAGGATTCAGACTTCTTTGTTCAAATTTTTTTCCCTTTCTTTGCATCACAAGAAAACAATGCACAATGCATGCATCTCTAGGCTGTTTCTTGCCCTGCTACTTCAGTCTAACTGCTGTGCTACACTAGTGAAGCATGCAGTGAAAATATCTAGATACACAGATAGATGCTTGAGATTTCCTGTGGTTTGGGGTCTATCATGTAGGCTGTCATAGAGTCTGACAGAGGTTGAGAGTTGCAGCATGGAGTAACAGCTTTATCCTGAATTTATGCCAGTAATTAGACTATCACAACTACCACGTGTCATTTCTCTGATAAAGAAACAGGAGAACAAGGAGCTGTGAAGAGGAGAAAAGAATTACATTCAGCCTGTTTTCTCAGAAACATGAACAAATCATGACAAACTGGATCCATTTCTGTTCTCCAGCAGTTAATGAAATGAGATGCTGTGAAAACAGCTTGTAAATATTAAAAAACCCCGAAATTTCAAACACATGTGTGAATTCTCAAGAGCAGTACCAGTGGAAGTTGGGTTGGAAAATTAGTTTAATTTGAGAACGGTGTAATTATGAAAGAAAGACATTTTCTCATATACCTTTGTGAAATCACTTAATTAAATATTTTCTAGATAAACATCTTGGGTCAGGTCATTTTACAGCTTTGATATAAGACATCTAAAGAGCAGCAGGTGGCACTTTGCTTTGTTAGTGCTGAACTATTCACCTTAGAATGTTTTTAAGAGGCATAAAATGACTGAAGGGGATCTCTCAAAGATGTAAAACCTGAAGTCCTAAGCAATTGGATTTCTGAAAGGATCTTTATAATGGCCTACACAAATTACAACCTATTATTTTCCCTTTATTTCCTATGTAAATGCACAGGTGCATCAGTGCAAATCCCTACATCTTTCTGTTAGTTTATCCCAATTACTTTTGATGAATATCCACTGGCAAATTTTAGTTAAACTTGATAGAGCAGAAGAGGTCTCAAAGTCCCCAGACATTTCATGCTAGTAGCTGTCTAGGTGAGGAAGAGAGATCCCATCAGCACTTGAACAAAGCCAAAGTACATTAATATCTTGCTAGGCACCGGAGAATCAAATTTTCAGGCAAGAGTTTTTTCCTACATGGTTGCTCCAGAGCCAATAATGCATGTCTTCTCACTGGAGCTTTTCCTCTGGCTGAGGTAGTCAGGATGGTTCTTGCCTCTGAAGAATCTTGGACGTCTAATAAGAAGTGAGTTTCAACAGCAGCTGTATTAAAATTCACTTACAAAATAAATCAAGCATGAAACAAATCCAAAGGAATCTAAGCTTCATTAATTCCACTTTCAATACAACTATATGTTTACTTACCATGATTTCCCTACAGTTTCCCTGAAACTGCACATAGGAGTTTTTTCCCCCTACTTCCTGAAGCTTTGGTACATTTATTCAAAATTTTTACAGATCCTGCAAATTTTGCAGAAATAAAGCATCTGCAAATTAGTAATTTTGTTTCACTCTTTACCATTGATTTTAATAGGACAATTCAGGAAGGAAGATACTCCTCATTACCGGTCTAGAGGTGGGCTTCATCACTTCCAATTTTGTGCATTTATAGTGGAAACATCCACATTTGAGCTAATTATAGAAACTCCTTTTATTAGTCACTGGAAACAAATAAGTATTTCCAAACTGTGATTCATCTCCTCCCAAGGTTGACATCTAAAATAGGCCAGATGAATCACTCTCTAGAAGAGCTCTTATTCTCCTCTGCTTATAAAGGGAGTTTGGACAACCGTCTCACATACAGATCTCTGCTGCTGCAGTTAGGTGGTGTGATACAATTTTACACATCTTATACTGATCTAGAGCGTGCCAGTATTGGGTGTCCCTAACCTGGAAGTAATGGCATAGAGTAATGATCATGGATCTTAGCTCTCATAGGTACCCTTTTAAAGAGAAGTTTAACTACAAACATTTGTGATTAAAGAAACAGCACTTTTTTGTGTTAGAATGGCAACTATTTCTCCTACATGGAATGCATGGAGTACAATGGTATTTCTGATCTGAAGGACTATTTACTTAATTGGGCATTGGGATTTTTCCCTGTATTTTTTTTTAATAAATCAAAGTTCACTATCTAGTGAGGAATAGAGATCCCTGTATAAACCACCACCTAAGCATAATTTTTAATCCATCTAGAAAAGTACTAAAAAAAAATCATTAAATGCCACTGGAACTCCGGGAAATAGCCTGGTTCAAAGTGCTTAAGGTCCAGCAAAAATTGTAAACTGTTATCTTCCATTTAACTCTCCAAGTGACTTATTTCACATCAGTAAGCAGGCAGATGGCTCTGTTCTTTCTACTCCACATTTCATTTTTCATTTTTATCAACGATGCTTTTTTACTTAAGCTTAAAAAGTTTAATTAATGCAAAGCATTGCATATATTTTAAAGTCTACTCATTATTACATTTTTAATATACTTTAACATTCTTTTCAGTGGTTATTTTTAATTTACTCATCTTTTATATATTTAGACTATTTTTTTTTATTTCTGATAAGTTACAGAGCATGCTTTGGCTTTAAAGAAATTAAAGAAATTCTAATATGAGGTGTCATTCTAATAAAATGACAAGTATTTGAGATAATATTCACATCGGTATTTCTTGCTTCTCATCACCAAATGTAGCTTGGAGAAAGGGATGTGACAGCACCATAGACCATAACTCCATGCCATAATAATTATCACTGCACCTTTGGTCTTCTAAGACTAATGAAACAGGCATATTTCAAAGAAATCTTCATTTAACCTGAATATACAAATCCCTGAATCTCCCTGTTTTAACCTGCCAGATTCACGTGGATTGAGAGTGTGTTTGTAGGCAGGAAACAAAATGTGTGTCTTACATGAAGAATAAAGTAAGTACAACACTAAATTTGATTCTGTAACATAATACATATGAGCAGACAGGAAAGAAGGTCTGATGAGATGCCTGAACATCTCATTAGGACACCGTCCTTCTAACACCCTGGCTAAACACATTAACCTGCATATCATTGTGCATAATCCTATTGACAGGCACATACCTCCTGCATCATTATAATTTCAAATAATTCCACTGCAAAACAAAACACCTTACACTACCAAAGTGTAGCAATAGAACCGGATACTGCAGTAGCTTTACCCCATTTAGTCTCAGTACAGAGGATGACACTCTCACATTCACACATTCTAAGAGTGTAACGGGACCGAAGTCTGGGTTTCTGTGAGATTTTAGTGCTACTGCTGATTGCAGTCAGGTCCAGATTCTGTCACTGGGCTTGTTAGAGGTGCATCCTATGCTGTGGCAAGCAATCACATGAGACATATTCACTGATTAGGACTGAAAGATTTCACAAAGGTGATACTCTCAGTCGTTCAGGTGGAGGATATCAGAGTTATTGCTTGTGCTTAACATACAGGTACAGGAAAAAGAAAAGCCTGAAATTTTCCCACTGACACATTCATCCTTTTTCACTGCATATGTCAGATTTATTTAACGTTAGTTGCTGCCAAATCCCATACTCTGACAGCACTGAAGCTTCTGCTACTTGTCCCCAGGTCCACCCAGTAGCAAGGCTGAGCATGTTCCCACTGGCACACATGCACACTGTGCACATACAGGTATACACACAGCTGGCAGCACAGGCAAACACAGACAGAAAATGCAGCTCTCACATGATTACACACAGTGCCAATGGACTGATCCCTCTCACTCTCTGGCTGAGCAAGATGGGGGTCCATTATTGGGAAAATATCTATAAAGATGTACAATGTGGATCCCTCCAGCACTAGACTCTGACACTCTGCCCAGTGTCAGTCCCTGGATCCCAGTTTTCCCAGTGGCTGGCACTTGTGCATAGAAGCCCTCAGTGCTGCAACCCCACTCTGATTGCTGGTAGAGACCTCTGCACACAGCAGCACAGGCACAGACACAAACATTGATCCCCTGAGCAGCTGGGCTCAGAAACTGGTACTTCCCCAGCAGGAATGCCCTAGCCACCCCTGCCTCACGGACACATGCACAAATGGTCTCACAATCAATCCTCACACTGCTCAGCTCTCTGAAAGCTGGCTGAAATATCCTGAGCCTCCAATGAATTTCTCACAGACGCTCTGGTCTCTCCAGGAGCCATCTTAGACATCAGACTAAAGCTCCCACTCCACTCACTGGCTAGCCCTGCTTGATATTCACTGCCCAGCACATGCAGACTCCAGTTTGCTGCACTCAGACCCCAAACACACCCGCACACAGAAGAGAGAGAACCTCACTCAGGAAAAGAATTAGAAATGGAATTTAATGAGAAGACAGGACAGACAATGCTGCTCAGGTACAGGACATGTCCAGACCAGCATGCTGACCAGCAAGCTGTTTGCAGACAACTGACACCTTTTATGTCCTTATGTTTCTGTTGTCTCAGTCTTTCTCTGCCCCATGTGATTTTAATGCCTCCCTTTCCACACCTTTGATTTCTCCCATAATAAGTCTTGAACAACCCCAAGTTGCTCTTCTCTTGCATCTAACAATGACCCCGATCCTGCAAGACCTATGGTGATGGTGCTCACCAAGATATCCTTGGGAGGAGGGGGGCCAGGGCAGGGGCTCATGCCTCTGACTGGGGCACTGGGGCTCCCCTCCTGCCCTCTGCCTCTGCCTTCCTCTATGTGCATGGGAGATGAGCTTTATGTGCCTTAATAATATTCATTTCTTTTTCTTTCAAATCAGGGTAAGATATGGCATCTTTAAAAAAGATAAAAACTACGCTCATTCAGATAAAAACTACACTCCAGAGCTGTCAGAGTAGGATTAATCTACATTTCTTCTTTTGTATTTTTCATCATCTCTTCCATTCTGGTTGGCAGATATAGCAAAGACATGAAAGTCATGAGCAAAATTTCAAAGCATAAAGCACACCAAAATACAGGAAACTAAGGCACTCCAGCCACCCAAAGAGAAGTCCCATATATACTTTAGCAATAAAGGAGGTAGGTGCCACCACTTGCTGTGATTCACATGCTTCCATTGGTGTGGGATCGATCAGTTGCATGGCTATTGGTTTCCCTTCACTCACACTTCTCGTAAGGACTGGGTTCACAACACATAAAAAAGTATAGTATTAGACACAGATGAAGGACACTTTCTGAAGCACAGAACAGACAGTCTTTGCCAGTAAGAGTAGCATTCCTGAGAGTTGTGTGACATCCAAAGCCATAATTGCAGATGGGCAAATCCTCTGAAGAAAGAGCAAGAGTGTCAGGTGTCTAGCTTCAGCTAAGGCCACGTTACAGTCTAGGAGAAAAATGACCTCTCCTGTTAGTCTGATAGCGAAACAGGAAAACAAAGAATTATGGAAAGGAAAGGTCAACTTTTGCATGAAGCATTAAACTGAAGGTCTGTGTCACTCTCCACTCAGCCTGCACTCAGACCTTGGAGAAGGTTAACCCAGACTTTTTTTATGTTCAGGTTTCACAGTTCAGTGTTGAATATTTGCGATCAAAGGAACACACCACCAAATTGAGCTAATCAAAGGAAAACACATTTAGAATTTTTTTAATGTAATCAGAAGAGAAAGAGCTAACCTATGTGTGAATATTCATGACTATTGTAATTTTTCTTAGAAACTGCTGTGGATGCCATCACATGTTCCTAATTATAAAATAAATTGATTCTCTATTTTAGCAATTAAAATCAATCTAATAATTAATAATGAGCAGTGGTAGTCTGCTGGCATGCATTCTAAGAGAGGTCATTAGATATATCTATTTTGATGATGGTGGGTTTACATTTAATATGAAAGTAGTTTAAGCTGCGAAAAAATATAGTTACCATAATTACCTTAACAGATTACAATGTTTCTCTAAGACCAGATGCACCAAGATCTTCACTGCAAAGGTGACTATTTAAATCAGTGAATGTTTTTAAATTTGTAATAGCTCAGGTAAAATTGTTTGCTCATTAAACATTTATCCATAACAGCTTAAAGAAAGCAGTATGAATTATACTGATTATAAGATACAGACCTTTAAGTTAACAGAAGCGTAACACGAGAAATTCATGCCTGGAAGGACATTGTGCAGATAGGAATTGATAGATGGGACTGTACATAGAGTTTTCTGATGGCTGAGCCTGGGGGCACGCGATGTCACTCACACGTGTACAGCACTAAGTTGCTGCCAGAGATTTTATTTCTGCTGACTGCTTTCCTTTTCCTCTGTTGCAAATGACATTTTCCAGGCTGCCTTTCACTCCAGGTACCACATGAAGAAACAGGAGGCAGAGGCCCTGCAAACATCCTTAATTTGTGGCTTGACAAGTCAGCAAATTGTGAGAACAGACATAGACATTTAATTACAACTTAAACTCTGTAAATCCCCACAAATTTACAAGTGTATTCTTCTTTTACATGTTTGCTGTTAAAATCAACTTGATGCTCAGTGCTGAGAAACTAGCGAAGGCTTGTTGCTCTCATGCCTACATTTACAGTCTTGGCATAATTGTGTCTTTCAGAAAATGACATATATTGCATTTGGCTGAGCATGCTGACACTTCAGAGAACCTTTTATGAATGCTGAGCCCCTACTTAAATCTACTCGTGCTCTTCTCATTCAATTTATTTAGGTACCTGAAAACCTCTGCAGAAATGACTGAATAATTGTCTCATTATAAAACTGTAGTCCTTTTGGAGGACAAAAAGCTGCTCAAACCAGCTAATGCTTACATTAATGTGACCATATTAATTACAGGAGACTTGTTTAGTACTGAAGGTGTTATTGTTCACAATTCAAAAATGTTCTTTTACATACATTTGCTTTTTAAATTTTTTGCATTATAATTATGTATTACTATTGGATTTGTGGGTTATTTTCTACATCTTGTATCATAAAACTAAGCTTTGGGAAAGGGTGAAAAATGTCTTTTGATTACACCAAAGATGGACAGAGCTGAATTATTTGCTTCTGAACTAATCTGAAAATCCTTGATTAGGACAAATCCGAGCATTGAATATACAAGGCCTGTAGGACTGGGGCTAAGTAGCACTTAGCAGCAAATTAAGGCCAAAAACTGTGGTCAGTTACAGTGCTTTTTGGTCATTGACTGAGTGTTTTTACCAGTGATTTTCCCATATGATTCTGTGCATGTAGCTGGGATAATGGGTAAAAGCAATTTTTCTGTGTGCCATGTAGCATTTGTTCTAATGTGACTCATCAGTCTACTGTGCAGAGCAATGGTACCTCAACCAGGTTGATATTTTTAAAGCTAATGAGCCACTGATTGCTATCTGAGTGACTGAAGCTAACAAGACATGCTCTCTTTCAGTGATTTATAGTGATGAATTAATTAATATGATCCCAAATTCTATCTCCAGTGAAATACGTGCCTTTCCTGCCAGCTTCATAACACTGAGCAAATACTGAATATGTAGATGAATATGAATGGAGCTTTGTTAATTGTATGTCAATGTTCAAATGACACCCTGTGAATGTGTCCATACATATATTTTAAATATAAAGGTGAATAAAAATATTAGAAGGGGAAAACTGATAACAGAATTCTGTGTGGATGAAATAAGGAAGGACTAGAGAAATAATGTATTTCTATCAAAGTATCTCTAAAGAAACAGTATATTTCTTCCAGCAATAGTGGATGGAGACCATTTCTAACTTCCTCTTCCCTTCAGAAATACTGTTTTAGAAGATGCAGCTTTTGCACCATTAGAACTTTAAGTACTGGTGTTAAGCTTTTCTCATGGCTGGACAAATCAGGTCATAACCTTTTACGCTGATCTGTACAAGACAGCTCTGAAGACTGTCACCATGATGAAACAGGATTTGAGTGCATCCCAGCACTAATGTCTGTGCATGCTGCTTTCCTGAGCATATATCCTATGACCTGGAAACCATAAGCTCTACCATCAGTGTGGTCATATTCAAAAGGTGAAAAAGGAAGAAGGTTCTTGATTTTAAAAGTGTGGATTTAGATTTTTGCTCCTCCTTTTTGCTTTCTTTTTTCTCCATTTTTGCCCTTCCCTTCCCTTCCCTTCCCTTCCCTTCCCTTCCCTTCCCNTCCCAAACCTTCCCAAACCTTCCCTTCCCAAACCTTCCCTAACCTTCCCAAACCTTCCCAAACCTTCCCAAACCTTCCCTTCCCAAACCTTCCCTAACCTTCCCAAACCTTCCCAAACCTTCCCAAACCTTCCCTTCCCAAACCTTCCCTAACCTTCCCAAACCTTCCCAAACCTTCCCAAACCTTCCCTTCCCAAACCTTCCCTTCCCTTCCCAAACCTTCCCAAACCTTCCCAAACCTTCCAAAACTTTCCCAAACCTTCCCTTCCCTAAAATACTGATAATTTGGTCCCAAATTAGTGTTACATCATCCCCAGATTTACAAATTGCTGAAGGCAATATCATCGTGTGAAACTAAGTATATGCAGATGGAGAACAAGTCAAAAATACTCAAGACACTAATAATATAGATGCTTAGCACTGGGAATGCTTTTAAAAATATCTCCAAGAGGGACGGATACTGTAATATTTATCTTTTGTGATCATTTCTGCTTATTTTTTTTTCAGGAAAGGAACACATTTCTGAATAGGTCACAGATAAAAATAGGTAAGATAAGTCACAAATAAAGTTTTATATTTCCAGTATAGTTCTGAAAGATTTGTTTTTTTCTAAACTGATGTTTATATTGTATTACTCATTTGATAAAGTCATTCTTCTTGCATGACACTCAGGAATGCCAAAATATCACAGATAACGGGGAACAACATTTATTAGGTTTTTTGGGGTTTTGTATTAGCTTTACAACTTCTTGCAATATTCTCAATTCCTCTGCTTTAATATTACATTGCAATTTAATACTGCAATATTTAATCTAGCTATAATACTGGAAAATATATTACCATGAGTTACTCAGTATTAAGCATCTGATTAAGGTGGTTCCATCCTTGTCTCCTCTGATTCTAAGATTAACTGGAACATTATGGATGATTGATTGTGGTATTTTTCAAAGAGAACTTGGCAGCCTCTGGATGAAATTGGGTGTCCTTTATTGAAGCCACTCTGGAAAAAAAAAAAAAAAACAACAAAAAAACAAACAACAAACCAGAAACCAAGATAAGGAATTGCTTCATCAAAATTCTCTCTCATAATTTTGAGTTCTTAGTTTAAGAATATTTTCTTGTTTTAGCTATTGTGTGTTCTGATTCTGGAAAATTAGATACAAATATAAGCTTTCAATTAAGAGCAATCCGATTGCTGTGGTCTTAGAAAACAGTTTTTAAACAGATGTGTTTTGAAAAAATACAAAAAATTATGACAAATTTATCAGATGGTGGAGATTTTCAACCGTTCCATTTAAAAACTGAGATCTGTATATCAAATCTCCTGTTCCTAGGAGTATAATTTTTGAATGTTTGAATTTTTGAAGAACTTTAAGCTTTTTCTTTCACTTCTTCTATTAAAATACTTGTTAGGAGAAACTAAATTTTTGTAGAAAGATACATTAACCACACAAATTTCTATATTTAAGAAAAAAGTATCTCAGAACAAAACTTTAAAGCAAATAAGTGGTCATGTATACATGAACATCCACACATTTCCTCGTTTCAGAAAATACAAAATTAATCTGAGCCATTGTTGCTCTACAGTGGGAATAGAGAGCAAAACAAAAGTTTTCTGGCACATGTTGCATTCAATAAGGTGAGAAGCAAAAAATCAGTTTGTAGATGTGTCTCTTGACCTTGAAGACTATTGTGGCTGAAAGAATGCCTCAACCAGTGCGGTGTCTTCTCGAGAATCAGCTATTTTAACGTTATGGTAACAGAGGCCTGTTTTCACTCCATCTTTTCAATGAGGAAAAAAAAAAATCAAGTACATTGGATATGGACACAGCCACGAAGTGGCAAGTAGCTAGTTGTTCCTTAATGTGTATTAATTAAATATTAATCTTATTATTTAGCTCACTGAAAAAACAGTAAACATACAATACTAAATCTTCTGTAATGTAGTTTAGCTTAATTCCTTCCCTTCTGTCTCTTTTAAGCTCAGTCATTAGAATATTTCTTTTTTTCATGTAAAACACTGCACTTCAAATGGGATTACAATAATTAAATTAAAATGCAAAATCCAAAGAATAAATAAGACTGCCAGTAAGCAGGCAATACCTTCTTTTCTTTTTAATTCTTCACCCCCTCCTTGTGCCCCTTTAATGTTTTTCATTTTCTCCCTAATAAGTTCTCCTCTGAATTGTTTCCACGATCTTTGGCATTTTGTTTGCGTGACGAAAATTAGCAAAACAATCCCTATTGCTTTTTACCAAATGCCTGATCATTAATGCATCTAATTAAGTTAAGCTTAATATTTTACTGTGCAAATTTATCCCCTGAAGCTTTTTCAGTTCCTCAACATCGGTTTGAAATTCATTTGAACTTGAAGAATAGGGGACGTCTCACAAAGGTCAGATGTATGAATGCAATACATAAATAATATGTATCAGCATTCCTTGGTGTACTAAGTCTGGCTGGGATGGAGTTAACTTTCCTACACAGTGCTGTGCTTTGCATTTGTGGCTGAACCAGAGCTGACAACACACCAGTGTTTTGGCTATGTCTGAGCTGGGCTCTCAGCATCAAGGCTTTCCCTGTAACCCCTGCCCTGATGGCCAGTAGGCTGGATGTGTGGAGGTGACACAGCTGGGACAGCTGACCCAAACTGACCTAAGGGGTATCCCAAATGGTATGATGTCTCACTCAGCAATAAAAGTTGAAGGAAATGAGGAGGAGCGGAAGCAGTTGAGGTAATGGCATTTGTCATCCATATGCATACTCAGAACCTGCTTCCTAGGACACATCTGGACATATGTCCATCAACAGGGCTGAGTGAACAAATTCCTCTTTTAGCTTTGCTTGTGCACACAACTTTTACTTTACATAGTAAAGCAACTTTATCTCAAGCCACCATTTTTTTCATGTTATTTTCGTCCCCTGTTCTGCTGATGAGGGCAAATGAGAGAGCAGTTGGTGATACGCAGCCAAGGTCAACCCAGGAACCTTGGAAAGAAGGAGTTGCCTGAGAAGATAACCCCTGAACTTAACAAAGTCAGGCAAATATATGAACTCAATGGATTTATTCTGAAATCATCCCATGAGTTCTATGCAAAGTCTGCCCCATGGTTATCACTAACCTTTTGCACTGATCTTGGTCTGGATAGAATAATAGATTCCAAATAAAAGAAATACAAAGCAAAACTAGCAAGTTGCAAGCTTCTCATCTTAAGGAGTAAAATCTAATCTTTGCACAAATTAGAAAACGGAAATTTCTCTGGAGACTTCAATAGATGTATCTGCTCAGAACTAGTTATTAAAATAAATCAAAATAAGATGGATTTTGATCATGTCACGGCTAAGCAAACTAAAGAAATTCACTGGCAACAAAATTTCATGGGATTTATACTGAACATATAAGGAGATACAAAGAGCACTGAATGAGATTAGTTTTGTGATCTTTGCAAGCATCAAGTTAATATTAAACAAAACAATCTGAGATAAATTTGTCTCTACCAAAGAGACTTGTTATAGATGTATACTCCTTAAACTGAAGTACCATACCAGGTTTTAGTTCAGATTTTCAGTTTAAACAAGACAAACCGTATTTATTTTTAAGAGCTAAATCTACATAAACATAATATTTTTTTTTGCGCAACCTGGTTAAATCAAGAATGTTAGTAGTACTGCAAAAAGCTATTTTTTTGTTCAAGAGGAGAAATAATTGAAATCAGTGTCTTTTTTGAACTGCAACTCCTGAATCTTTAAAGGATCTGCATATTTTGGAAGTGTAATCAGAGTATAGATAGGGGCTTGCTCTTCTTTTGTCCCCCTTTTCTATTATAATATGGGAAGCAATGTTAGCCAAAAGATGTTCTTGACCATCTGCAGTGTTGAATGACCTCATTAGTGTCTTAGGTACAAGGAAGCAATATATCAGTTATGAGACACAGAAGTTTTTGCATAAAACTGCTAAAGTACTATCACTCCTATTTCTTCACAGAACAACAAAAAAACAACAAAGCAAACATACTGAAAGACATGTTGCTAGTTTATTTTAAAATGATCAGCAACTCTATAAACAGAGTACTATAAACCAGAGAGATAATCTTATTATCTTCCATTAAAATTAGTCTTTTAACACATTATAAACATATTGTCATGAACAAAATGCAAGCACTACTGAGAATCTGAATTAAACAATTTGCAAAAAATTTAATTATTTTCAATTTATTTAAATACTGGGCACAGTTTATGTGGGAGAAAGGGTTATTTGTGTTTCAGTAGACTGATTGATAACATGTGGTAGTCCAAAAGGCAGATAACTGTACTGGGGAGGGTGACTGAAATGCTTTCAGTTCTTAGCTACCGAGATTTTACAGGCAAGAAAACGAAAATATTTCAGCAGCCTTTGTGTCACTTTATGCCTTCCCATGCCTTGGGAGAGTGAAGGCAGAGAGGATGGATAAGTTTTCCTGACCTGTGCCTGATGTATTCAGCTCCCCTAAAAGACTGAAGACACCAACTTTTTTCCAGCATAAACTACCAAGTAAATATTTCTTTATATTTAGGAAAGTGAAACTGAAAAGTACTTCTAGCCTGTTCCTGTGTTTGTGCAGGCATTACCACAGATAGACTAAGAAACCACCAGCTGATAACTGCCTAGAACATTTTGTCCTGCTGTCTTTGGGCTAGAAGTGTTTCAATATTTTCCACACACAGCTAAGTACCTTCTTGCAGCAATTCTGAATTAACATGCTGAATTTGGATCTTTTATGTCTCCTCAGTACAATCAAACACTGTTTCCATTATGCACCACCCAGTGGCCCAAGGAGTTAAAACTCACTGTGTTTTCACAAGGTTTGAGACAAAACAGAAAAATCAAAGGGGCTAGGAATGTGAAAATCACTAATCTGATCTCTAAGCAGGCCTAAGCTTGTGTTTCAGCTTCCGGCATCCCATTAGTGTTTTTGAAATCCCCACAAAACTGATTTAGCTGACTTTGTTTTCTCTACACTCAGTGAATCAGCAGCTATATCGTTTTATGTCATCATTCAATCCTCTCCACACTGCTTTCTAAAGGACTGAACCTCAAACTTTGCATTATGACACCACCATAACTAATTTCTGTTCTGTTCTCCACCTCTAAACACTAAGCAGCTGCAATTTTAATTTCAAGCTCTGGCTGAATTTTAATTTTCAAAAATCTTAAAACACATTATCTTGAAAGAGTAACATATTTCTGTATTCTTTATTTATGTTGAAATAAGTTTTTGGTTTTGGGGTTTTTTTGTTTGAGTTTTTTGGGTTGGTTTTTTTTTTTTCCCGAGGTGTTTCCTAATTTGGCACAGCGGGAAGATGGTGAGGTGTGCCAAAAAATGCCATTCTCAAACAATTCTATAATTCATTATTTTTCTTCTTGGTTTCTTTTGCACAGTGTCCTGCCCTGGATACACCATAAATAAGCAATGTTATTCAGGGATGGACTACATCAGCTATCATGGCACCACAAGACATATTATAAAATATATTTATAAGTTCTATATTTTTATTTATGGGTGGTAAAAGGTAGATAAGTCTACGACCCAGAAAGTCAGCAGAACTGAAAACGGTACTCTTGAGTTTTGGAAAAATCAGTGTATCTTAAATATGTGAGAAAGTATTTTGTAATAAATGACATTGCACTGGCTCACACTTATAGTATATTCCTTACTATGTAATGCGATAATAAAAGTTCTCCAATGAGATTTACAAACTTAGAAAAATAAGATTTATTAAAATAATAATGTGGTTTAGTATTGCAAGCGCTTGAAAAAATAGAGAAACTTATTAACAGAATAATGCTTTTTATTAAAGTGATTTTAAGAGAGATAATAACAAACAAAATAAAGAAACATACAGGAGAGTAAAGGAAGCAGTAATGGAAACCCTTTTGTAAAGGGCTAAAAGGTGCTTTTATCTCAATTGTAAGAATTTAATAGGGATATTTTCTTAATACGATCTCATACACACCACAGTTAAGACTTACTCTTGCAAATTGAATAAATTTACCTTCCTATGCCTTGAAAAAGTATAATAGTTTCACTAAATATCATAATCAGCTTAAAAAAGGAAGTTAGTGTTTAAAATAAAGGAATTATATTTTTTTTGCAAATTAAATATTTATAAATTTTTTCATAGAGCGTACTAACTCATTCTGTAAATAATGTCACTGAAAACAATAGTGTTATTTCACTTGTTTTTAACTGCTTGAAACAAACACAAAGTTAACAGCATAAAATGTTACAGGCAAGTATTAGTATTTTTATCCTATGTATTGACTGCCAGAGGGAAGATGCTATGCCCTGCAAATGAATACATTGTGATCCAATATCCAGAATCTGGATTTTATTAACCAAAACACAGCTCTCTATTATATATGAATATATATTTTGCATTTGTTTGTTGGCTTTTTTTAGTCTTGGTCTTTTCCAACAAGAAAAGGACCAACTAACCAGTTAGTTGCCATCTTGAGACTCTGGTTGGCTGAACAGTAATATTTTTACAATGAAGTGGTCCACTTGAAAAATTAAATAAGCTCAAAAGGTCAACATCTACTAAAGCAATGCTATGTTAAGTATAACATATTGTTATACTTAAGTCCTTACAGAACCCAAGGCGGAGTTTCTATAAAAAAGGGAGTGAAATTTCATCTTTGGGAAGTTGAAAAAGCATGCAGCAGTGTGTGTGTCTTTTTTAGATATTTCTATTTTCTATAACAGTTCTCAGGAAACATACCCACATTTTGAGGGTGCAGAGATCAGGTGGCAAAATGACCTATTAGAATCTACACAATCTTTGTTTACAGAACACGTAGTTCTGAGTTCAAATGCCATCAATATCCTATTAACTTATGTCCTGAAGGAAAATGAACTAAAATGTAGATTCAAATAACAATCATTAATCTGCCACATATTCTGTCACTAGAAAAAAATTGGTACTGCTACTTTTTGTCTACCCTTGTGTAATAATCTGAAAAAAAAGTGTGATGCTTCTATGAGTTTTTGGGTTTTCTTATTTCTGTTTTTGAATACCTCATTTTTATGCATATGTCAAACTGAAAAAATGTGAATTTTCAGTTTAATAAGCAAAGGAAGTGCATCTAAGTGCAATTGATCTTCTTAAGCAAATCTTTAATGCCTTTCCTCTCTAGTTGTTTTATATTTCCAGCAGGAAGGGACAAAAAGAAATACAAGGTGAATGAACAGGTTAAACCATAAATGACAAACTGGACTCTGACGAAACAAATCATGGACTGTCTATAGAAAACCACCACATCTTTCCAGAATACCTAGCCCAAAATTGAACACGTTAGGCAGCTTCACATTATAATGGAAGCACTATTTTTTTCACATCCTGGAATTTTAGCCTTTTCTACTGAATTCTTTTACAAATTTTAAAATGGAGACTGGGACTAGAACTGGGAGTTCAGCACATAGTTAAAATCAGTATTGCTTTACAATCATGAATACCTAGGCAGTGTCTCTGGGGAGTTGCCAACCTCATGAAAGCACTTGGGACAAAATTTTCAAACTGACAAAAGTGCCAGTATATGCAGGAAGTGGTTGTCATACAAACATCATGAAAATTAAAGACACTTACAAGCCATTTACCAGAAGAAATGTATCAAAAAGATCAAACTACACCTACCTTATTGCAGGTGCCTGAGGAGCAGGAAACTGTATGAGGAACAGCACTTGTGTGTGAGGTCACTTGGCTTGCTCAGCTAGAGAAGAGGATACTGAGGGGAGACCCCATCGTGGTCTAAAGATTCCAGGGGAAGCGGCAGGGCAGGCATCAATCTTTTCTCTCTGGTGAACAGATACGACACAAGGGAATGGCATGGAACTGTGCCAGGGAAAATTTAGGTTAGATATTAGGAAAAAATTCTTTACCTGGAGGGTGGTCTGGCACTGTAACCGGCTCCTCAGGGAAGTGGCCACAGCACCAAGCCTGACATGTTCACCCAGCATTTGGACAACGCTCTCAGGCATATGGTGTGATTCTTGGGGTTGTGCAGTGCAGGGCCAGCACCTGGACTTTGATGATCCCTGAGTTCCTACCAAATCAAGATATTCTTTCATTCTACAAAATAATTATGGGGCAAATACATGAAGCAGGTATGATGGACGTTTCTGGGGGCATTTTATGGAAATTAAAAGATGATGCAATCGCTGCCAAGTGAAGTGTATCTAGGAAAGGGAAAAATCATATACACATTCTTTAGATACCTTGAGCAATTTTCTCTTTATCAAGGACTGCATGCAGGAATATCTGACGCTGTAAAATTGGAAAGTATTAAACAAAGTAGGCTGCTTGTCATTCTGGAAGTCTCAGGGCCACAGATCAGTAGTGGCTGGAAAGGTATTTTAAGGAAGTGAGCAATCAGCACACATTTGCCTTATTCTTGTTCTTTCTCAAGTACTTTCTGCTGTCCTGATGAAGACAGACTTTGGGACAGACAGACTACTGATCTGATATAACAATTCTAATCTTCTTGAAATTTGATATACTTAAACTTTCACAGGCTTCAACCAGTATTTTCTACTTCGATACGGTCAAAAATATTCTCCACTGAAGTGATTCTTCTACGCCAAGACAAACAAATGAGCACACACTTGTACTGCTGTGGCATCTCTCTACTCTTTTTGAGGTGACTGGAGCCTTTAGCTAATATTCCACACTGCATTCTTTCTTTCCTTTGATATTATTAATTCATTTGCTGCTTTCCCAATGATCAAAATATACAGTAGCATTTGAAATCCTGACCCAGCATTTTCTAGGCTGAGAAGAATATTTCTGGCTCTCAGAAATACCATTATCTCAGAGTTTATCTGTCTCGACATTCATTACAATTCTTGAGCCAACCTAGCCAGCAGAGATGAAATTCAGATTGCTTCATAATATAGTTGTCTACTACCTGAAATGGCTGGAAATTGCACTGTGAAAATAGCTGTGTCTCACTGATCAGCATCAAAAGGAGATCAGAAAGATTTGAGGCTACATATATGAGTGGCCTAAATATCACCTTTCTATTTTACTGTTACACTGACCGTCTGCAGTTGTTACTTTCATAGCATTTTAGGATTTTTCTCATCTTTGCTATTCCAAGCAACTGAAACATAGATTTAGGCTGCTGTAGCTCTACAAAAAGGAAACATCTGTGCAAAGAAACAGTACCAGGATTGAGAGAATATCACCTTTGAACGTGAAATTCTATTCTCCAAGGGAAATGGTTTTGACCCCAGGATTTGGCCAACAGATTATATCTAGATTTTTGTCACTGTATTTTAACTAAGCTGGACACCTGGCAATCTGTTGGCAGGCTCTATTTAACTCTCTCAGTTAATTTTTCTGTCCAAGTTATTGCTTGTCATGAATGCACATGTTTTTCTCTCTCCAAACAGTTTTAATGGTTTGAAGTAGTTGTCTACTCACCAAGGTCATCCAAGCAAGAATACATCAGTAGTGCTGCAAACAGCTGTACACAGCTCAGGAGTTTATATATTTAAAATGTCTAAGCATATATCAGTGTCATTTTTATAGGACTATACCAGAATATTCAATTTATGTTAAATAAGCATATTCACAAATATATTAAAGACTGTATTCTTTCAGTGGTGATCATGTATCATATACTGCATTTTTGTGGTTAAACATCTCATAGGGCATAAAGTACTCTAAGTGCTTATTTGTTGCAAAATTTATGTTGTTTTGTGATAGCAAAATACTCAGAACAGGAGACAGCAGTAGTGATAGATAGGCTTTTGTGTACAGCATTATTCTACTGCAACACTGAATGTGTTTAGGATTACTATTTTTTTTTGTTTGTGTTCATGGTATTGCATTTATCTATGTTTGAAAGTTTATTAAAGTCTTCATAAAAAAGATGCTTTTTTTGTCTCTTTTTGTTATTATAAAGTATCCAGGTGTACTGTTTGGAAAAATCCAAGACAGAGTGCCTGGAAACTAATTTGTTAGATATAGAGCGATAGTAAGTGAATTCAGTTCTTGGATATTGGTGGCAATGTGCTGCAGTGTTGCTGCAAACCTAGGCCTTTCTTATTAAACGCAGTTTTATGCTTTTTCATGTTTCTAGAATAAGCAATTTACTGACTATTATAAGTCAGAAATGAATGTTATATGTTATTTCTTTGTTCTGCTACTCATATAATCAACTTTCTCCAACTCCAGGTTTGCATTTCCTTAAATGACCATGTCATGCTTTAAGCTGAGCTGGAAATTAAACTCCATGCAGCTGCCTGATTAACACCCCTCTCTCCCCACCACCCCGGCAGAATGGAAAGGAGAATCAGGTAAAACCTGTAGACTGAGATAACAATAGTTTAATAATCAAAAATAAAGTAAAAATACTTAATAATGGTAAATGAAAATGGTGATAAAAAGGGAAAACCAAGTGGTGCACAATACAGTTGCTCACCACCCACTGAACAATGCCAGACCCCCTTCCTGAACTCAGATTGGCACCTCTTTCTGGTATCTCCCCCCAGTATATATTCTGGGCACGATGTTCTGTGGTGTGGAATAACCCTTTGGTCAGCTCAGGTCACCTGTCCCAGCTATGCTCCCTCCTAGTTTCCTTTGTGTACCTCCTCACTGGCAGAGCATGAAACAACAAAAAAGTCCTTGCCTTAGGATAACATGACTTAGGAAAAAGCAAATACCTCAGTGTGTTATCAACACCATTCTGATTCTGAATCCAAAACACAGCACTGAAACATCTACTGAGAAGAAATTAACTCTACTCTAGCTGAAAACAGGACATCATGGGTGAGTTTCTTATAGCCAATAGGTCTCCAGTGCTGAGACTGTGCAGTACCTCTTACCTTGCTGTGCCTGTACTTCTCTACATCAAGTCCTGCACTTCCACTTCTCAGTGTCTCAGCTATCATACCAGCCCTACGTATTTCTTTACATGGCATCACTGTTTAATAAGTTGAAAATATTTCATTCTTCATAGGAAAAATTTTTCTACTGTGATTCTACCATAAACAAAAATCAATATAGACTAAGATCTGGTGAATCAGGAAAATTTCTATCACAGCTAAAGAAGGTAAGTTGAGAAATTAAAGGGTCTAGAAAATTTCACAGGGCAAACCTGGCAAGTGTAAGTCCTAAGGTATTGCAAACTCCATCCAAAACTGATGACTTAATAGCAATGGCAGTAACAAGTATTAAAGGGCTGCATGGTTATAATGCTTTCACATACTCTTGGAATGCAAAATCTCATTGCATTCTACAGAGAAGTAGTCAGTACAAGCAACGGAGCCAGGAAGAAAATTTGTCTTATTCTAAAGTAAAGCTCTTAGCAATGAAAAACAGCCTAGTTGCTTTCTAGGGCATGATGGAGCTTAGCCACCTAACCCACATGCAGACACAGGTAGGAGGCTGAGTTTAGATATTTCTAACAGTCTCAACTCTTCTGATGTGGCTGAAAAGTCTGATTTTCTAGATTAATGTTGGGTTCACCCTCCCTCTGGTCTAAGGCTTCTCTACATGGTTCAGCACAAGAACAGTGAGGAAAGGAGCTTGGGATTCATTAAAATGTAGGGAAGCTTGCTATGACGTGTAATGTAGAGCCAACACACTTCGGATTATTAGTTCCTGAATGGTCTAACCAATAGACAGGCAAAAGAGGGAAAATTGCAACAGTTTTGGTTTGAAATTAGGTGTCAAAGCCCAAGAGAAACATTGGCTTCCTAAGCTCTCCATAGGAAGACCAGACATGCCTCTGCACAGGTGCCCTCACTTCGTCTTGTACAGTGCTGAGCTGCCCTGAGAAGTGAACAGATGGGCTTGCTGCCCAAATCACAGCAAAACTTGCCATAAATCACAGGTAAACTTGTGCAGCCTTAGATGTGTTGCACAAGTTCATACAGGAATTCAGCCCAGGAACAGAGATTTTTCAACTGGCTTAATAATAGAAGCATGTTTGCATATTACTTAAACTAAAGCATTGTTTTATAAGGAGAGGGTTAGTCATGCCACCTAAGTCAGATTTCTTACTAGACTAGGCTGTCTTTCTGCTGAGAATTGCCTGGGAACGTCATGTTCTAAACACCTGTAAGACAGTAAATTCCTCCCTTCNATCATGTTCTAAACACCTGAACTGAGAGACTGTAACTAAAGACAGTAAATTCCTCCCTTCGACATATGCCCCTTGCTGGTGTTTATAGAACAAATCCCAGACTTTGAACTGTTGCACAGTTATTACATACATGTCAGTCTCCAAATATATTCTACTTGCTGGTCTTAAAAAGAAATATGGTTTACAGCCTTGGATATCCAGGACTTGCTGCATTTTAAAAAGGCTGTTACTTCTTAAAAAAACAAACCAGAAATTTGCTCTGAAAGAAAAGTATTTTCATTGGTTTAGGCATTGTAATAAATGTATATAGACAACAGACTTAAAGTCTTACTGTTAATTCTGATCAGATTATTGAAATAAATATCTTCAGTTAAAAAAAAAAAAAAAAAAGAAACTAACACTAGAGCTCATATATTATCCCACAAAGTCAGGAGGAGTTTTGTTTCATCCCTATGGCATATGAGAGCATTAAAAGGCTTAAAAAGCCGAAAGAATAATTTTTAGGGAAAACAAGAAGAAAAACAATATGAAGAGTTTATTTCAGCAGAATAAAAGGATAGAAAAATCATAGCTGTAAACCAACTGAGTTTATGTGAAGAGGGGAACTGATGAAGATTTAAATCTTAGTAGTTACAAAACTTCATGAGCAATGTTAAACTTTTGGAGAACCTGCAAATCATTTAATCTATATGTTAAGAGTTATCAAGTCATGACTGACTATTTTTTAAGGAATAATACTCTTGTTTTGAGGTTACCTAGGGTTTTGTCAGTGTGTGAATTGATAGATGCAAGTAACTGAGCTGACCACAACCCAAAGCTGAAGAGCAAAGAGTAGATTTATTCTATCACCTCACTGTCTGGAGGATTCCAAAAACAAGCAAGGACACATACACTGCTAAGCTTGGTCCATCATAGGAGGGGCAAAAAGTACAAGAGCCTGTTCCTGGCCTCAAAATATCAAAGGGCCTGGCACATGTACAGTAATTCACAATGCCATACTTTCTATAACCTCCGAGCTTCTTATGTCTCTTTCTCCCAATGGGGAGCCCAGGCCTGTCCATGAAGAATGACCTTCAAGTCTTTGACAGCTTTCTGTTATCATCTACAGAAATCAACCTCTCAAGACAGACAGAAAACAACCCAAAACAGACACAATAAGTGAAATTTTCCACATTGAATATTCTTAGCATCCTCTCACTGCAAGGTCATCTTGAGCAAAAACAACTCTAATTTCCATCCTCAAAACAAATCTATTTTCTCTTCTCTCCAAATCTTCTGCTTTCAACACTTGTCTCTCCACAGTCAAGTTAAAAAGAACTCAGTTTCAAATATGAAGATTCACTGGGAGTGTCTCTAAACCACAATTTCTGTTTTAACACAACCACTCTACATTTTGTATCCCTCTAAGTTCCTAATGCATATGAAACTGCTTACATTTTTCCCTGTGATAACAAGTCTATCACACTTCCTTTACTTAAAATCAAAGAACAGTATAAAGGTTTATTGTGAAAGTGTTTCATTTTACCTCATTGTCCATGCACTTTTTTTCTTGAGTAATAATGTCTTACTGATCATTACTAATAATATATAACTAATGTCTCTATACTTAAAATCTGGTTACATCTAAATTAATTGCATGGTCAAATAATCTTTTTTAAACATATTTGCAATTTTTTAAAGTAAGGCTAATAGATTTTATGTCATATAAATTATGTAGCACATAGGGAACCTGAAAATATTTACTTTGAAAAATGAAAGCAGAAAGTAAGTAAATATTTTTTTTACTGTATGAGGAACAGCAGCACCTGAATACCTTTCATTTATCTGGAAGACATCAGAGTCTTTAGGTGAAATTTTAAAAAAATGATTACAGTTGAATGAGCTTTCAATTTATTGAAATATCATTCAGTGTAGAAAAGCTGACAAAACTTTGGAAATACCTTAAAAGGCAGATCTGCATTCCCATTTTTGTAGGAGCAGGGGAGAAATAACATGTAGATTATTAATAAATATAGTCCTCTTTATTAAAAATCCAAGAAAAAGCACTAACAGTTTGTGATTTACCAGAAATGAACACAGTAAGAATTTTTTACCAAATAATCCTTTTATCAAGTGATTTTTATGTTATCTGTTTTTTTTTTTTTTTCTTACAGTAACACTTCACTTGATTAAATGCTTTCCTAAAGAAAAAAACCAAAAACGAAAAACCATTCAAATAAGAGCCTGGTCATAAACATGCTCACTTTCAGTTACATCCAAAACCAGTTAGCAAAACAGTTATTCAAAGTTCTTCAGTTTTGGTTGCCCCAGGTTATTTGAAAGCCAGCCCAACAAATATAGTGCATTTCATGAGTATGTCTGGCAAGATAAATAAAATAGGATTAATCAGCATAAATTTTCACATTGTATCCTGGGTGTAGTTAAAGCATTTAAAACTTTTCTTAAGTAGGGATTTAACAATTCCAGCCACAATGTTTTGGATTTGGGGTTTTTGTTTTATTTTGGCTTTTTTTCCTTTGTTCTGATGGTCTTTCTCCTTTTTCAAAAGTGTCCTTTCCTTCACATGCCTTTTTTCCTCTGTATATTAAGCTACATCCTCTGTCAGAAAGACAGAAAATGTCTTTGATGAGAAATAAGTGTCACTCTTTGGTTTGAAAACTACTCAGGCATTGCCAGAAGAGTTTCTCAGTGCTGTACGTAGAAGACACGGTGATTTGTGCTGGTCTGCAAGAGCTCTACCTAATTTTATGTTATGGAAATGCCAAGTATAAAAGCTGCTGTATTTTTTTTTTTCTTGTTATTCTTTGTGTTTCTGCACTAGGTACTAAAAATCTTTTTAATCGTTGTTTAAAAGGAAATCATCTAATGAGAATTCTTGCTCACTCATTTGATAATTCTGCCTTTTGACAGGAATGTAGCTGAAAAAATGTATGCAGGATCAAAGGCAGCTGGTGATCAAAATTAAGATAATTACAACTTACTTATATGGTCCTCAGTATGTGAAGAAACATAAAATCATCTGCATTTACTGCTCTAATTTTGTCTATTTTAACAAATCAATTCTTTCTTTTAGCCTTTAGGGATTATTTTTTTTTTTAATTTTTATTCTTTCTGTGTGGATTCCTTCCATTTGACAGACTCTTACCTTACACTCTGTACTATTAGAGTAATCTGTCAGATGACTGCAGGTTAGCCTCTATTCTGCAGTGTGCATGCCTCAGAAGCTGAGAGAAAATTTCAGAAGAGTTCTTTATGGTTTTTTTTTTTTAACTAGTATCAATTCTCAGCATTTATTTTACATCTGTAATATGCTTGGAATCAAGAAAGTAAAGGAAAATTACTTGTAG
This sequence comes from Platysteira castanea, assembly GCA_013397175.1. NCBI lineage: Eukaryota > Metazoa > Chordata > Aves > Passeriformes > Platysteira > Platysteira castanea. Next base: position 49,039 of record VYXC01006590.1, read on the forward strand.
ACAAAGAAACATCTGGGTGGAATTTTACTATAATGAAGAGTAAATCATCTGGAAAATTAAAAAAGTCATTCTTTGTATAAGTAAAGTTGTGATCCTGGTTTTCAGTGGCTCCCATATCTAATAACTAACTAGGTCATTAAAATCTCCTTAAGGCATAGGTTGGTTCTTTTCCGACATCACTCATTTCATATAACTCTTTCAAAAACTTGCAAGAAACATTTATCTCTTAGCTTCTACCACTGGATCACATTTTGCAAAAGACTACCAAAATTTAGTTAATTGTAGCATATTTACAAAAATGTAAATGCAGGGGAGGAAGGTATAAACAATGCATTATTAATAAAAACAGCTAAAAATATTGACAAAGACTGGCAGAAGTAGATTCGCTGGAGTGACTAAGGAAGCTGAAATTCCCACAGTTGAGCCACTGTATGTGTAATGTGCTCTCAGTCTTGGCTGACACATATTGGAGAGCATGCAGAGGGTCTCTGTATAGCTACCCTCAGGAATAGTCTTTAACACAGCATTTATGGAAGAATTACCCTGTTTACTCAAGGACTACTTAAAGCTTCTACCTTGACACAGATGTCATCATGTAGCTCCAGTGTAAGTGGTCTACAACTTTTCTAAAAATATATTAATATTTTGGAAAACTAGATTTTTTTAAATCATGTATCAGAACTTCTAAGAAGTTAAAATATTTATGTAAAGAGGAGCATGATGTGAGAGGATCTTTCCAATGATAAACCATTTTAGAAAGAGACGACAACTGCGAAGAGAAAAATGAAAAATTTCTGCTCAATAAAGTATCTCTTTTGACTCAACAAGTAGTGTAGACACTATGCTTAAACCTAAGAATACATTCAAAGAAAAATCAGGTTTTTATTGTTAGTGTTTAAAGAAAGTTTAAAAGAAAAGGTATGTCATATTTTTAAACCACTTTTTCTCTCAGAACATAACTTTGTAACATTTGAGGCTTGCTTGATACTAAATGCTTATTATCTTTGGTCAAACCCAGTTAAAACCACAGAACCCTAGTCGTAGCCTAGCTTTAATTGTCTCTAAAAGTTAACATAATTTATTAGGTCTACCATGAAATGGCTAACTTACACACATGAGTGTAAATGCACTTCTATTGTCATATTAAATGCACTTCTGTTGTCAAAGTCAACTGCTTCTGGCAGTGCCATTCCTGAAATGCTGCTGATCAAAAGGTAATGAGAACTGACAGGCAACATCACAAACGTTCCATGGTAAACAGTCTGTTAGACAAGGAATTAAGTGAGCGCTACTGATTGATTGTTTCTACATTAGTGAAATCTACCAGAAAGAATAAGGCTTTCTTGACATTCACTTGCACATCAGGATGAATAAGCCTACACCTTAAAGCATATTGGGAGTAGCCAGCTCCTCTGAAATACATGGAGGTGTGTACGACTTCCAAAATAAATCTTAGTATCATAACACCCTAAACCACAAATTTCTCATGTTTTCCTTTGCTGCACTGTTTTTTCTTTTTGTATCTGTATGAGTTAGAGAACCCCAAAAGAGTAAAACAAAGGAAATGATCTCACAGATGAGATATCCCAGGTCAGTGCAATTCTTTCCAAATTTCAGTACAGCAGTGCCACTAATGGTTACAGACCCAAATTGTAGGTGTCGTGCTATATTCCTCAATTAGTGAGAAAAAGATAGAGCTCTAGATTCTGGCTGTGCATGTCTGTAACTGCAGGGATCAATATAATCATTTGAAGTCTATGTGCTTGGATTGGTCTGTGACCGTTACTTTTTGTCCTACCTCTTGTGAACACAGCAGTGTAATTTCTTCCTATTGACAGCTGTTAACATACTATTATCATGTCATCCTCTCAGTTTTCTGCTTTAAACAATCCCAATTATTTTTTTGAACAGCTCTGTTACTCTCCACTGGACTGTTTCCAAGTAATTTAATGTATTCGAAGGCTCAGTGCTTTTCCTTGAATTTTCATATAATTTACAAACTGGTTAACATTTTTCTCATACAGAGTCTAAATGTTTAATTACAAAGCTGAGTAGTAGGAAACCTGGAACAGACTTTCTGAATGTCTTGCTTGATAAAACTTTCAATTTAAGAACTATTCAACATTATTTAACTGTCTATGTACCCTTCTATTATGGCTTCATCTAGACAATGTTTGCCTGACTTCCCTATGAAAATTTTATTCTTGTCTCTAAATCTGTGACACTTCCTACCCTTCTTTCACACACAAGAACTTTTGTCCTGTCATAAAAAGACATTAAGCTGTTTTGATTTGTTTTGCTCTTGACAGATGAATGTTGACTGTTAAAAATAGATGGTCTATGTTTTAGTTTCAGATTTCTGAACATTTTTTGTATACTGAAGATAGGCTGAATTAGCTACAAATCCCTGACCATCTTATTTAATTTTTTTTCCTAATTTTTTTTTCTTCGAAGGCAACCTATACATTTGTAATTTTCTAATCCTCTGGAATTTCTCCCTTCCTTCACAATTTCTGACTTTTT
>VYXC01006590.1:51581-63480 GCA_013397175.1 Platysteira castanea
ACACGCAGTTCCTACATAGCTTATATGAATAGCTACAGGCCCTCTTTATCAGAGACTTTAACAAATCCAAACATTCCTGTCCTCATGTGAGCTTCCACAATTATACATGTCATTAGTGGTACTGAGCTTCTGATACTACTTATGTTAATATAAGCTGAGCAAAAAAGCTTCAAAAACTTGTCACTCCTGTCATCGATCATCAATCTTCTGTTTTCACTGAACACCTCACAAAGGCATTTCTTGATTGCATTCTACTAATTTACTTCTGTCTTTTTTTTTTTTGTTCCTGTCACTCTCTTTCCAGTGGTTTATTCCATGCCTTATCCCTGTTGATCTTCTCCTGTCATGTTACAGCAGTTTGTCTTAATCCTTAGTAATATCATAATTTCCCAACTGATTGATTCCTTCTTGAGTTTCAGACCATTTTAAAGCTGAATTTAGTCAGATTAAACTATAAATATAATTTATCCCATATTGCCTTATGCTTTGATTTTGATCCACCACAAGTCCTTCCTCTTCAAAGTGCTTTTTCAGAACTTGGAAATCCTTTATCAAAAATCCCCTTCATCATTCACTTGTAAAATGCCCAATTAGAGGTATAAGAGCAACTCTACTATGGGATTTCTAGCTTTGAGTACTTGCCTTTACATTCTGAATACTGTATTGTAGAACCATGTAGAAGAAAACAGAAGAGACAAAATTGTTACCTTTACATTCCATTTCCCCACCCTTCACAAATTCAACAATTGTACCTTTCACACACAGCAGTACAGAAATTTAGACTGTCAGAAATTCTACTCCTGCTTCCTATGACAGGTTTATTAAATCATGATAAGAAAATTCATATGAAAAAGTTTTAAATAAAAGTCACTTAATCAAATAAAAACTTTTTGAAGATAATAGCTTTAGTGCATGTGAAGTTTCCAAAGCAAACAAGTTTGTATTTTACCTGGTTTCACAAAGAACTGTTCAGAAATTGTACAGCACTAAGAAAATCTTTTTACGTTGTTAGCTTTAGATATGGAAAGACAGATTATTTGGGAAGGTTTTTTAGATATGGAAAGACAGATTATTTGGGAAGGTTAAGTCACATGTTATTGACTGTAATCATTTAGTTTGCCTTTTTTTGTTAGTAAATTCGGAAAGGACAGTAACAACTTTTATAACTCAGTTTGCCCCAGAGTGAAGATGCACTAATGTTGATCAACCCAACCTGACTAAAAAATAAACTATTTTTTTAGTGTTCAATTAAATAAAAACCAACCAAAATACACACACAAAGTTGTGCACAAACATTCATACTCACAGAAGATGAGCTGTTTTTCCAAACCCATCTGTTTATGACCGATTGTTTAGTAAGAATACAGACAGCACACACTGAGAAAGATCAGAGAAGCCTGTGCTCCTCAAGGAGGCTCCAACAAGGCTCCAACAAGGCTGTTACTTTTTAAATCTAATTTATAAAGCCAGCCAAAACATTTCCATCCTCTTTGTATTTCTTAGTATTAATTCATCACACTGTAAAACATAAAATTCCAAAAGCAACTGACCTCTGAATGTACTCTGCCTATCCTCTGAATATTCTTTACCTATGTCAATAGAAAAATTAATTCTTACAGCTCCCAGTTCATATCTAGAAAACACAGATTATGAAGTTGAACATACTCCTTTAAACTGAACTGCTCCTCTAAATAATTCAGCTTAGCCAAGACCACTTTAGGAATGGACATTTACTTCTTGTGTCATTGAAACTGACTTAATTATAAAACAAGTTACAGGTGATTGTTCTATTTAATCGTACCCCGAGTATATAGCCAGGGAAATTCCATTTGATCTGATGTTAAAGTCATATATTTCCTAGCCTTTTCATATTAGAACAAAAAATCCAAATAAAGAGCACAGGTGTGTACTGGTAAGTGAAGACGGAGGAGACTGGTAGATAATAAAAATAAATAAAAGCATCAATCATTATTTGGTATAGAATGAGAAAGCAGGAATACAGGTTTTTATGAGTAACTTGAACAAGAGTCCAGATATAGAAAACAGAAATATAGCTGTCTTCCTATCTCTACCCTGATATAGCAAGATCCCAATGGACTACCACAGACAGATTTTAATTTACTGTGCTGGGGTATTATATAAAGATGGTATATTTAAAAATTCAGGCCTTCCTTCTAGACTTTTTTCCCCAGTAATTTTGCTTTAAGGTTTTTTAATAAAGAACTTTCAGCATAATTGATTTTTTAAAATGCTTTTTTCTTACTTATCATTAAATATTTCCTTTAAAACTTGATTTAATATCAGAAGGATTATCTTTAATGTGCTCAAAGGAATAACAACAGAATTATTTAGACAATAGAGGGGCATATTCTCTTCAACTTTTAAATTGTTCTCCCTTGTGGTTCTGCTTATCATTTGAAGATGATAAGAGAAGGACCAGATGATACTTGCAGAAGAAATAAAGTTCTCTGCTTTGTTTTGAACATCATTAATCCCTGGTTAATAGTTACAGAAGAAAATACTGAATTACTGTCCACTTGCTTCAACTTCAGTCTGATAGGAATTCATATAGATGTTGCTTTTCACATCATCATACAAAATACCTACTACTTTATGACAATGAATATTTTGGATTCATAGAATCATAGCATGGTTTGGATGGAAGGGACCTTAGTGATGATCTAGTTCCACCCCCCTGCCATGGGCAGGGACACCTTCCACTGGACCAGGTTGCTACAAGCCCCATACAACCTGTCCTTGAACCCTTCCCGGGATGGGGCAGCCACGATTTCTCTCAGCAACCTGTTGCAGTGCCTCACCAACCTTCTGTTCCTGTCAGTTCTTCTAATGCAAGAAACTAAATGACTAAATTCCATAACTAAAGACAGAGAACAAGCAAGTCCCTTTCAGAATGTTAATTACCATAACCCCTAAGTCTTTCTCATTCTCTGTATATTGACAGTATGATTAACCATCTCAAAATGTACCTACAGATTTTTTTTCCCATGTGTGACCTTTCAGCTTTAATGAAAGAAACCTCTGCTGTCTTAAGGCACAGATTATTAAGAAAAATTTATTTTAATGAGAACTTCAGAATAATTTCTGACTATCATTTTTTGAACAAACTATCATGATTTTCTGGTTTTTGCATATTTTCATCACAGTTTTATGTTATTTCCAAGTCATGGTAAATATAACACAGGATTAGAAGGATATTTATCATCACTTCTCAATTAAAAGTTTTCAATAACCGGATATAGTGGTTTTTTTTCTTTGAAATTTTAATGTAGGGCAAATAAAACAAAAAGAGCTTTTCTCTGCTGATTAGGATCTTTGTCAATATCATAGCTATTACATGCACAAATTCTACATCCTGAACACATATCAATGCTTTTCTAATATGAGAAAGATGCTGATTGTTGGATACTAAATGCAAAGAAATTTAAAAAGACTAAACCACAGTAAAACCAGACTGAAATTTAATCTAGGAAAAATAATTGTCATACTGGGGAAAAAAAGAATATGAAACTATGGGTTAAAAATTAGATTGGACAAAGATATTATTTTCCTTTCCTCCCTTTCAGTAAAATTATTTCCCTTCTTCACTTCTTTTCATTAATATTATATTTTGTTGATGCAGTAAGAAAAAAATCTATAAAATATGACATATTAAAATATAAACTAATGCAAGTCTAAGGCAGATTATCAGGGGAGGGGAAAGAAGAATAAAAAAGCAACACTTTTCCCTAAAGGTCTTTCTATAATGAAACAGAAAAAGATAAGTTTTGAATTGGGATTTTGCAGAAATATTCATATAAAGATTGTTTCTGGGAGGCAAATGATTCATGAACTAAACAGATATAATAACTCACAAATACCATGTTATCGTGGTCAAAATTAAAGACAAAAATATACAGGATAACCGTTGTATACAGTGGGCAGTTGTTGAGGTTAGAGTGTAGGAGGATGATCATGAAAAGCTTTCCTCACAATGTGAGGCATCACTTTCTGGTGTATTTCAGCCATAATGTAAGAAAAACCCAAACCCTTACCCTATAAGCTATAATACATATAGCATCAAAATATTGCATAGGACCATGTTGATATGTGGTTTTTCTACCTATTTGCTTGCTTAGTGACTGACTGAAAGGGATTTTTTTAACATTCAATGAATTAAAACTTTTACTTGAAAAATTTTAGTCATCTTCATTTTTTTTAAAGTTTTAAGATATTTCTATAAAAGGAGATCTAATCTTATGTAGGAGTTAAAAGCTGTACAAATTTAACTCTTTAACTATTGATTCATATTGATTGATATGCTTATGATTTGTTGATATTTTTGCCCATACTGAAAAGAAAATATAAATTCTCTGAATGTATGTAAATAAAATGTAGGCTAAAAGAGTTTAGACACACTTGATGCAGAATAGTGTCCTAGTTCAACAAACTAGGGATATATCCCGGGAAGCTGAGGAAAAGACATTTGGAATAGAACATCCTTAGCAAAAATAGTATAATGATATTTTTCTGTCACTAGCTGGAAGAGCCTGGCCTTTCCAGTCAGGACCTCAGCTTGAACTGTGATTGTCACTCTGGCATGCAGGAGACTGGTGGGGCATTTCTAGAAAAACTACCAGAAGAGGTATTTACCAACTGCAAGATTATGAGTTATGATTTTCAGCATGTAACCTGTCAAAATCTATTAATCTCTTCTTCTTTTCATACACACTTCTCTTGGACATGCACTGATCAGGCTAGTGATGTGTTGAGACAAGACCTTGAGTGTCCACATTTCTAAGACATAACAGCCTGCACATTTACTTCAGAACAGGACATAGAATATACCACAGCTGTGTTTTATTGGAAATTTATTTTCAAAATGAATTATTTTAGATGGAGAAAATTCAGAATATCTGAACAGAATAGAAGTCAGAATTATGCAAGCAAATGTCTTCTCTCTCCAGCAGTCTTTCAGAGTGGATTTTTCCTTAAGTTTACTTTCAAGCCAGCAACTGTCAATGGGTTTCTGAGTTGCACCAAACATTAGGGAAGACCTAAAAGAAATTATCTTTTTTTTCTTTTTAGTTGTTCTGTATCATGACTGTCTTCTACCAGTTCTTAGTCCTCTCAGTCTCGGCTCTTGCAATCCTGCTCTGAGGGATGAATATTGTCCCCCTCTCTCCTTCCAGCCTCCCTGCCTGTTATCCTGTGAGTGGGATTGCACAGTATACCACATCACAACACGACTTTCCAACAAAGAGAAGAAAAATGAATCATAGATGACAACCACTTCCAGAACTGTTCTCACCGTTCAGAAAGATTGAATTAGTTTTCCTACAAATAGTTGGAGTTGTCTACTCACTGCCTTTGTAATTCAATCCTAACTCTATTATAAATGTCAGCATAGTTCATTTATCAGGACTATGTAATCAACCACACAGATTCCTGTGCCGGTTTTGGCAAAATTCAGGGAAAACATCAAAAGGAATGTCTCCTCAAAGGAAGGCAGGTTATAGCCACCCCTCCCCAGCCAGTTTCAGGGAAAATAAAAAAATTTTCCTCGGAGGAATGTGAAAGAGAAAATAAAAACTATTTATTTAACAAACACACAGGTAGAGAATAATAATGCTAAATAACAAAACCTCTCACTGTGGAGAGAAAACCTGAAAGATTTTAGAGTCCCTCTGTGGATGTGGTGTCTCTCCTCCTCCTCTGAGCTAGGTCAGCTTGGGGGCCTCCCCCTCCCCCACCCCCCCCCGGCTGGTGGAAGGTCCCCTGGTGGGGTTCGGATGTTCTGGTGTTCTGCACAAGTCCAGAAGAGAAGAAAAAAGAAACCAAAGTCCCAGAAAAACCACTTTCTGTCTCTCTCTCTCCGAAGAAAGAGAGCCGAAAAAACTGAAAAGCAGGAAGGGTGCTTTCTCCACTCTTCTCCCCACAGCAGAAGAACACAGAGGAGTAGTGACCTTGAAGCACAGACTGCTTTGAAAAGTTCATCTGACCTTGTTTTTTCTTTCTCTCCCTTTTCTCGGGCTCAATTTAAAGGCACAGAAAGGCACAGGAATCAAGTCTGGGCATAGAGCGGTGATAGGGGATACAACAGCATAAAGTCACCCCAAGACAATTCCTTTCTCTGTTTTAAGTGTTCTCATGGATATATCCATGCTGCAACAATTAATAGAACCCATAGGTGCTTTTGGTACAGAACTCATTTCCTAAAAAATAGGAGCAGTGTGGTAGTTGCATAACAAGGCTGTGAAAGATTTCACTCAGTGGCGAGCATGCACATTAGAAAAAATGAAAAAAAACTATGCTGGAGTTGCCAAAGAAATCTTATCAGCAAAAAGAATTGGTTGACTGAGCTACTGACTGGAAGGTATGAACCAAGTGGGGCAAGGATGACTGAACCTTCAGTGTTCATGCTGAGAAAATCAGCTGTCTTGTCAGGAAAGGAAATGCATTGTTAACCCATGATAAAGTAAGTCACTGATTAATAAAAATACATTGAGCTACAGAAAATAACCTCTCCACTTCACAGTGGAAATAACATTGTTTTTTTACTTATGGACACACTGGTAGTTCAAAGAAATTTGAGTTAAAAAGTAAACATAGCTGCATAAAAATATTGTCAGTGAGTGCAGTAGACTTTGAAGGAAATTAAAATAATTATGTTAAAAGTAATTCCTTCTCTGGTTTGACTCTTTCTGCATGGTTTAAAATTCTAATACTTTTAATGTCATTCTTGTTTATTCTCTTTTGTAAAAAATAATCCTTCTAGCAGTACTCAGCTAGCTTTCAAATGTAAATCAGACTTTTATCAAGGTATTCTATGCCAAATATATTATTTCTCCTTTTAGAGTTATACTTTTAACTCCTCTTCAGCAGACTCTACCAGATTGTATAATTAAGAACCTTTCCTTGCATTTTATTCTAATCCTCAGTACTATCAGTGGCTTAAGCAGTGGACGCCCCTCTTCACAAATATCAGTTTAAGAAAACCCACCAAAACCAAACCACCAAATCTCTTAACTATATCTGGGATAGATAAGACCACTTTCAGATTTATTTTCCTGCTCTGGTGCAATTATCAACTTCAGTGTAAACAGATATTACAGATTCACAAGAGAAGCCTGGCTCTGAGGTATTTGAGTGTGAAATTCAGAGTTTCTCAAATTTGGGTCATCTTGGGCTAATGTAGCTGGAATGAGTTTCCCTTACACAACAGATGATTTCTGCTCTATTTTGGATCCCCTGGACAGATACATCAGAATATAGTAAGATCAGAAAGGTCCTAGAGCTACCTCTTTCCCTTTTGGTAAATTAAATTTATGCTAAATCACAAATTCAACTATTAAAATAATATTCATCCTCAAAAAAAAAAAAAAAAAAGTTGAACGTAGTAGGGTATACCTGTCTAGACTCTGCTGATTTTTTACAGCCACATGTATCTTCACAACTTTGAACATTGAATAAAACTCCTGAGATTTCTTGGCAGACATTTCTTCTACTTTCCTGGATATTCTAAATATATGTATTTGAAATATTTATTCCACCTTAGAAAAAAGTTTTCTCATTCCCCCTCTTCACTATTAGCTATTGAACAGACAGTATCTCCAAAGAACACATTTTTCTGCACAGGAACATGACTATGTACCTGTACTGCTTGTGGAGTAGTTTGACTGTATTTATAAGCAGCTTAAGAAAGCAGTGCCTTTCTAAAAAAATTTAAATAGCAGCAGTTTAAAACAGCAACATTTCCCAAATTTTTTTAAATTTCAGTTTTTGGAAGCCTTTTTAAAGAAAGTGTTGTGAATACAACTCATGTTAAAACTGGTTACACAATACCTAGTTTATATAGATATGCATAGAAATATGGAAACCTATGCAGCCACAGTTTTTTTATTTTCCCACTGGGAGAAAGAGAATTTGCAAAGATTCTACTGTTAAATCATGACTGTTTAGCTAGACAAGATAACTGGCAGCTGCTCAGTATACTCAACTAGTTAGCTAAAATACTCAGGGCATAATCTTGCACCCAATCGGTGAATGTCATTTTATATTTGTGTAAAACATCAACTTAAAATTGACTTATTGTTTCCTCTAATACTTCCTAGTAAACAAAAGTAACAGAAAAGGTACCCTCTATCTTGCATCATGCTTTGTCATTAACACCTACTCTTGGAGATGCAGCCACCTGGTCAAGTAGAAATAGTTGTGGTGACTACATTTTCTGGGAATTTGCATGTCATTAGATTATAATGTGGACTTCTACAGAGTAGGGAATTAATTATTGACTTCACTTGCAATTTTTTCAAAGGAATGCAGTGCTATATCCTGTGTGTTGTGTTGCTGTAGGTTGACTTGTCTGGTTCTTTAAAAGAATTGTAGATGCAGGAGAGAGACATGGATGACATGAGGTCAGTCTGTGGAGAATATACCTCTCCAGCTTCATGACAGAAAGGAACTTTGCATTTGAGCTCAGACTGCATTCTATATTTGATGAATGACAAAGAAACGCTATCACGCCTTCAGATAGTTCTGAAGCACTGATAATGCATCATGACTGAAGTGTTAGAATACCTTCCTCTTCATATTTGACAGAAAGTCATGGTGGGTCAAGTTGTTGATCACACACGTAAGATAAGACTACAACTGATTTTTTTAAAATTATTTTTGTGACTACAGGCAGTCTGTAGCACAGACTACACAATTACTTAAACCTTTCTTCTCTACTCTAAAGACGACATTGTTGCAAAGCTGTTTACCAGGGAAAAATAAGCAATCTTTCCCCCTTTCATTTTCCTCACCAGACCGGATTTTCCATGTATCCAGGGCCACTGTACCATTTATAATCATAGAATTGTAGAATCACTTATGCTGGGAAAGACCTTTAAGATCATCAAGTCCAACAATTAACTCAGCACTGCCAAGTCCACCATTTAACCATGGGCTCAGCTTGCTGAGCTAATGTCTACAACAAGGAAAATAATTGATGCTCAGACAGACTGACATGTGTTTCCATGGAAACCATAATACTTAAGTTCAAATAAATTTAGACAGGGAGCTAAGCATTGTATTCCCCCTGAAGAACAGAATGGTCCAAATAACTTCTTTTTTTCAAATGCATATCTAAATATATAATGCCTTGTTTCTTAGGAAAGAATGCAAACATGATTTAAATCCTGTCCCAGCTGAAATTAGTAAAATATAGCCTATGATGTTATAACTCAGAATCAGATTTCATATCTCTAAAATATGGATAATCAGTAAAATAAAGAATTTATCAGAGTTATGAGTACTCCAAATATAGAGTCAGAAATAGCAGTCTGTGAAAGGCTTAAGAGATAAACTGTATTCAGGAAAACATATATTGAGTAAGTATATAAGTACATGTAATCAGGGCAAGAGAGGAAAAAGAGAATAATATCTATCTAGTAAAGAGAAATGGGAGTTGTGGGGGGAGTAGGATAGTGATATAGCCATGCACAGTGGGGAAGTGATTTTCAAGGATATTAGATATTGACATGTGTTTTCCTTCCTGAACTAAAATAATAACACCTTAGTGAGTTTAGGGAGAGAAATAGAAACCCCTGGGTGTGTTACAAAAACAGTGTTCACTGTTCGAAACCTATTTTCTGGGTTTTTTTTAACAACATTTTTTTCTTGCGCAGATCATTGTTACATGGAGAATTTCACAGAGATTTAAACCAAAGAATAAATTTTGATCCATGGTAGCCCAGCGGAACACCGGGGCTTATTTGAGATTGTATATACGTATTTCCACATGATCACCTCCTTCTGTAAAAACCAGGTCTGTAATTTGGATACTCAGACCTCTCTTGGATATGGTTAAAGGTTATAGTAAAGATATTTAAACAAACAAAAAAAAAATCATTGCTGCACAGTGCAGCAATCAAATGCAGGGGAAAAATCAGAAGACAAAGAGAGCTGAAAAAAAATATTAGCATCAGTCAGAAGGCTGATCTTCTCACCACAAATAGGTCTTTTTCTGCTGCTACCTTTGCATTGCCTCTTAAGAAAAAGAAGAAATTAGGATTTTTTCTTACAGCAGATTTATTTGTCTTTCAATTTTATCACAGTATGACAGAACATGGGGATAGAAGAGAAACACTGATGTGGTTGCAAAAACTGGTTTAGGAATACTTTGCAATCACAAAAACCTCTTTTATAGTAAAAATAGTCAAGAATTATTGAAGTCCTCAAAGCCAAATACTCAAAATTAACTTCCTTTATACATGTTAAATTAAAATCAGAATTATACGTTTACTTAATTTAGATATTTAGTTTTCTTAGGTGAATTTTCTTTCTTCTGGCTTAAGGTATTAAAAATGGAATATTTATTAACACAATGAACAATTAAAAACTTATTCTTCACCCAAACTGAATGGCCTAATTTACTCTTTTTAGCGTAGTGGTGATGTCTCTCTCATTCCCCATTCAAGTAAAGTGCCAATAGATTTATTGCTTTAACTGTTATACTATTTCCTCTCCATCCAATTTTCACTGGTATGTGTATTTTCATTTTGCTGTTTTATCTTTTTTATACAGTGGTATGCTTCTGTGGGTAATTATACAATTATTCAGTAATGAAGGTGTTCTGACAAATGACTTTATCTAGATGTCTGAGGGAGGTCTGTTGCCCATCCCACATCTCGATGATATGTAGCTGGCAAATACAGAAAAAAAATAACCAAGAAAAGCCAGAAGAAAAGTGATATGAATGAGATCTTAGTAGGAAAATTGATTTCTAGGGCAGCAAAAAGATTTCCAGGCCAGGGAAATAAGACATGAGACCTAAATGGAGAGCTGGAGGTCTTGGGAAGGAAGCCTGAGTGTTATTAATCTCAGAGCAAATGCAACAATTCCAACAACAAGAGGGCATCTCTCTGCACAGACTGTTTAATGATCTTCTTAAAATGCTGCCAAAGAAAAGCATGAAACTGAAAAAAAACAGAACAGGGCCTTTCAGAGTGAACAGCTCTTCTTTGAATACTAATATAGTAAAAGAAATATATGTCAAATGAAAGAATATATTTAAGAAACTACAGAATTAGCAAAGATTTTTTTTATATGTACTGAGTGGTTTCTTTATTCATCCGGGGCTCTAAAGGCTACTCAGTCCCTGTAGACATGAAAGAATGGAGTAACTGCTAAGTATGGGAACCATGTGCTACATTACCTAAATGAAGGCAAAGAAAACCCCAAAGAAAAAATGGAAATATTGTGTGGACAAAAACTGCACTTGCTAGGAAAACACAAAATGAATAATGTAAAACTGGAAAACAGTCAGGTTTTCTAGGGGAAGCTGGCGTCTCTATTACATCTGAAATAGTGTATGAGAAAGACCACAGACAACACATCCTAAAATGTTTTGTTTGAGAAAACATGTTCATTGTATTAAAGACCACTATCTTAAGGTGGAAAAGTGACAATTCATCGGAAAATAAGCTTTTAAAGTGAACAGATAAGTTCTATCCAAATTACTAAAAACTGGACCTAAATCCTCATTTCTCTTTTGCAAGAATTATGAACTTTGAGAGCATTCCTTCATACAGGTAACGTAAGTCAAAAACATCTAGCTCTTTCTCTTGAGCATTACTTAAATATTATCAAGTATTTACACAGAAAGAAAAAAAATGCAAGGTTTTAAAAGTTCTGATAAAATTGATGATGCCTTTCTTCTCCCAACCTGAGAAAGTGGAGAATATGTAAAAGAGAAATCTCAAATTTATGAGAACTGTTGATACCACATCTTTCACTTTCTTCTGCTTAGTTATTTTAATAATATCCTGAACATGCATTGTCATCCCTTTCTAGATTAAAACAAAGTTTATAGAAGACTGAAGGATCTGACAGCATTGAGAGTTTAATTTTTGCAGAA
>VYXC01006590.1:63527-95993 GCA_013397175.1 Platysteira castanea
CTTACCTCACCTTCTGGCTGGGAGCCCCTCGCTTCGAAAAATACTATAAAGTGACTCTGATAATTTCCCATCCTTTGAGATCTCCCCATCGATGACGGAAGACCTACTGACTGAACCACTGGACTCTCGTCTTGGATGGTAGCTATGAAATCCCATTTCCCCTCTCTTCTTCTCTCTATATCTATTTCTTCTTTCCCCTCTATCGCATAATTGAATTATTGAGCACCTAATAAAGTGCATTGCTGAAAATCCCCACTGTTTGTCTTTTGCACTCGAGATCGGGTAAAGAACCTATCACGATTCACATTGTCGGATCGTGACAATATTTTAAGGCAGATACTTAAAAAAACATGCAAAACCATTACACACAAGTAATAACAGAATGATTTTTTTTTGTTTAAAGTCTAGAACCTTTAAAAATCATATGTAAGAAGGTATTTGTAAGATGCTAGTTCTCCATTATCCTATTTGATCCAGCTGCTAAACAAAAAACCCAAACAACCAAACAAAAAAATTGATGTGACCATAATTTTATGTTTTTCTTAAACAGAAAACAAAACAATTTTCCTACTTAGGGCCTCACCTTTAAAGACAAAATCTACATTTTATAACTCATTTTCACAACTTCTGAAGCTTTCACATGTGAATCTCCTTCTTCCATACCCACATTCCCCATCTTCATCCCCAGTCTTCAGCAGTACAAAATGGAAGTCCCAATGCCCCACAGTATTTACAGAAATTTACAGTATTTAGTAGTTTTGCTTTATTCTTCATTCCTCAGTAATTTATGCCTTGAATGAAAAAAAAAGAAGGTCCCATGGGACATGGTGCTGCAACTGCTCCTCTGCACACTGACGTGGTAGGGGAAAGGTTCATGGTGTGGAGCTTCCCACACCCCAGGGTGCAGAGGGTTGATAAAGCATGAGTTGCTCTGGCCTTTCTGCTGCTGAATGTAGCTCATGCATCCTCCATGAGAGGAGTTTTTGCCCTTCTGCCAATGTCTGAAATGCAGCAGTAAATTTGTGTCTGTTCAATGATGGATTGGAGGTCAAAATCTCTTTGTTTCAATAAGATTTGTTTCAACAAGTCTAGTTTATAAATATCAAAATTTACATAAGTGGCAGCTCATCTGACACTGATGTTTACTTATTTCACTTACTCAAGAGAAGACTCTTTTTTCATTCTCTTTCTGGATCACTCATAATTTTTGCAACTGACACAATGGGAACGTGTATTTGTTTGAAGGTATGGGGGAAACTTGTACTACTATTCATTTGGTGAGGACCCTGCTAATTATTTCTAGCCCAGTGCACTTTCATGTCTTCAGACTTAAACCTCAAAATAATACAGTCCATCCTGTCAGTCAATCCTCCCTGTCAAACAATTTAAAACATATCCTCGGGAGCAGACAGATGCAGAACGGCAGCAGAAAAATACATCATTTCAATTATGCTCAAACCGTTCAAGTCAGTGGTGAATAATGCAGTACCTGAATATTTCCTCCTGTTTGATTACACAGAAAATAGCTGTTCAGTATTTCTGGTTTGCTTTAATGATTCAGCTGGAATCCAAAATATGCCAACACCACACCTGCTATGTCTACTGCTCAATCACTTTCCTGTTTTCAGCAGTTAGCAAAATAAACTACCCAATTCATGCCATGTTCCTGGCAACAGTATAGACCATGATATTTACTGGGGTTTTTAACCTTTACATTCTGATGTGCCATCTGTTCAATGTGCAAAAAGAGTGTGTTGGAGAGGGGACCTCATGGTTAAAGGGAAATTCACAGCTAGGTCTAGTGCTGCAGTCTTGAAAAAGGATTTCCCTTGAATTTAGCCAGAAGGAAATTATAGTCTCAGAGACCGAAATACCTCCCAGTCTTTGGAGGTAAGGGTGAAAAAGGACACTGTGTCATCCTTTGTTTTTTTAAAAGGAAGGCATTTAGTGAAGAAAGGTGGAGACGAAAGGCAGGCTCAAGGAAACTTAAGAAAGCAGAAAACAGTAAAACATGGAAGATACTGACTGGAAGGGATGTAAAGTTACTATTAAGTGGAAGTCTCCACTGTCTGAATTTTTTAAGCAAGAAAACACTGACTGAAAGGGATGTAAAGTTACTGTTAAGTGGAATTTTTTAAGCAAGAAAACAGGATTTAGACAACATTTTTTTATTTGTTGGTTTTGGTTTTTTGGTTTTGGTTTTGTTTTGAATGAGAATATATAGACCCAAAAAGTGGCTTTTGCATTCAAAATTTTGGTAGCAAGACCATGCCTGTGTTTTAGGCACAGGCTTCAATGGAGAAACTCCAAGTTTGTGTTGCCATTGAAAGATGAGAGAAGTTTTGGAAGAATACCAGAAATTTCATAGTCTGGAAAAAAAATGTTGAAAAATGAAGTGCAACACATAATTATTTTATAGGTGTTATTGGAGCAATGCTTTGGACAATAGAAGTTTCCTGAAATGGACCAAAAGCTGGAGGTGATCAATTATAGCTTTGTTGGACCAGATGCTACAAAATGTTCATTTTACGGAGCTATTTTGTGAAACTTCTATTTTCCCATGCCAAAAGATGTCAACAAGATGAAAGGCTTACTGAAGCCAAAGATTTTCCCACAAAACAGGCAAGAGACATGGGAAACAGCACAATGTGGAGCCTTCTAACAGAAATGATTCGTACCAAAGATTAAAAGAACTTTAAAAGATTATAAGTTGACAAAGCCTGGTGCAAAGCAAATAATCATGATGAAAAACAGATTAGAAATTTGGAGTTCTAATAATTTATCAGAATTTTTCATCCATGAGAATTGCATTAAATTTATTCCCCAAAAAGATTTTGTAACAACACTTTTACAGTACTCATAGCTTATTATCAGTCAGATGAACAGAACATAGCAAGGACATAGAAGAAGACAAATTGTCTTGTTTCTCCTGGTCAAACTGACAGCAGACACGTAGAGGAAAATACTGCTGGGCATCCAAATGCAAATTTACTATGGGGCTATGGATTTTCCTTGAAAATCTCCTTGAAGATCCTCCTGAAATATGAAATTTCACTCACTAGAGAAGAGAGAAACTAATCACAATGAGATTTATGCTTTTCTGTGTCTAATTAAGAAGTGGTGAAATGCTTAGTAGTACTCTGAATAGGGTGCGGGATGAGAGAAATTGCTAATAGTATATCAAGTTATTGGAAACTTGTATTAAATGTTGATGCTGTGGAAAAATTACTTTCTCTAAAACTATCGTCCATGCAGAAACTGTTGTACAAGGCTTGAAAAGGTCACTTGGCAAAACTAAGAGGTCACTTGGCTAAGACAGTAGTTGTGCAATGGCACGTGTTTTATGTGGGATATAATCCCTTTAGGTTTAAATAATTCCTAAAACTACACAAGCCCCAACTAGTTATCTAGACCTACTACTTTCCAATATAGCCAAATAATGATAGTGTCTAGACTTAGGAAGTAATTTCCAAGAGACTTGATAGCTCCTCAAGCTACAGATATCCAGGCGAGTTTGGCAGCCTAATCTCAAAAGCCAGGCACCCTAACACTACTGCTGGTCGAGTTTGATCTTTGCGTAACAGCTCTGAGATTAAAGCATCTATCTTGGAAATAGTAGACTTGAGCTCTAGGCACACTTTAGCACTAGGAAATTTCAATGCACAGACCAATTAATGCCTAAATGAGTCTATAGGGTATTTTGAAAAGCTATCTAGACTCACACAAGACCAAGAGTCATGAGATTTTAAATGAACTGTGAAAGAAACTAACATGCAGTTCCAAAAAGGCTGAGGTTCTGTAAGCAAAGTATGGTATTTAACACCTTGTGTTGAGACGTGCTGGGGAGGAAAGCAGATACCTGTGCAACTACTTTGGATAACTGTGGTGTCTTCAGAGGCACCTACTTCTTAATTTGGGAAATAAAACGTTAAATAGCAAGATAAACAATTATTTTAGGAGTGTTGGTTTGCCCCTGTAGTAATATTGATTTGAAACCTTAAAAGAACCAATCCCTGTGTTGAACAGTTTAGAATTTCATAGTTTTATTAGCAGCAGCTTGGATTTTTATTATGCTGAAATCCTGTTATATTCCCTCCAACAACAACCTCCACCTCATGGGTAAGGAGGACCTGTTTTGTTTTGTTTTGTTTTACTTCTTCTATGCTGTTAGAGGATTTCTACTAGTAAACTGACAGTTAAAACTTAATTTTTAATTGTAGTTTTTGAGGGAAAAGTGTATAACTGTGAAAGCAATCTCCAGCATAGTAGGGATCCTAGGAAAACCTAAAGAGAAATCTTTCCATTGTCAATTTCTTCTCACAAATGGAACAACACCAAAATAAGCACATATTGTCTACTTATTCAGGCCAACACGTAGCAATACATTAGGTATGAAATTATTTCTGAAGCTACATTAAAAGCCCATTACTGAATTTGACTGATCTTCTAGCAGGTATTGAATCAAAAAAAATGATTGAACTGAGCATGAATGAAGCTATAAACATCTGAAGACAGGTAAGTCTCAAGAGAAACCATAAAAGCTCAAAGTTCACAAATGGGCACACTAAGGCAGTCCCAAAAAGCGAGCAAACCCAAACCCCCCTGAGAAGTGAATAGAAGTCTGCATAGTACACGAGTCATGGGAATTCTGTATAGAGGTAACGTATCACATTAAAACTACATTAAGTTTTATTAGAGCTGTAATAAGTACTATTTTATCTTGGTACTTCAAATACACTTTCATTTTGTTTTAAGTACACCACAAGACATCTAATTCAATATTTATTGAGACTGTCACAAATAATTTATGAAACAACAGTTCCTAAGGATTTGTGTAATGTTTAGTGGCAACTCTAGATTGCAATCAAGGTCATATGCCTGCTTTTCTTGTTCTCTTTTGTCATTCACTATTTCAACATTCCTTTTCTCTTTAATGACATTCAAATTTGCCTATAAATAGAAGTACCAGGAACACTCCCTTTTCAGTTCAGTTTTATGCACAACATTTGGAAAATTGAGACAGAATTAGGCAGCTTCTTGTAACAACAAGAGTTTTTATAATATTTTTTTAAAGATAAGAAGCAAAAAAAAAAAATTATATTTGCACTTGGATACAAAGAAAAATATATTTGAGGTACAATCCTCCAACTATTTTAGGACACTTGAACCTGTGTTTTGACTGCTTCTCACAAGAATCATGTAAGAAGATGTTGGCAAGTTGGTTTTACTGTGTGCTTCGGACTATTTTAAATTATCAACCACTGATATAAAAAAAGTTTAAAGGGGCCCTGTTGTCCTGTGGAAAGGATAAATGGACAAAGGAACAAAAGAGAAGATGCCTTAGGAACCACCACAGATAATTAATCCGCTCTGAAGCAACAAAAAAATTACAGCTGTTAATGTCAGTACAGAAAGACCACTGTCCTGGTCTAGAAGAGAGTGAGTGAGGTTGTTTTTAACAAAGCACCATATGAAACATACAGTAATGGTAAATACAAATCATAAATGAGAGGCCTTTTCCTTTATGCCAGGCACCAAAGAGCTTCTACACATCCAGCATAAATTATTTGTGCTGCTTTCATTGTTTATTATTTTTGTTTAAGTCTTTGCAATTCATGTGATATGTCCATAATAACACAGCACCCTTTTTTCCTTATAGAATAAGATTGTACCTGTTTTTGTTAGAAAGTTCTGGCTTCTTTTACCTTCCCTCTATGCACAGAAGGTGGCTAAGACTTGTGGGTATAATAACAGTATACAATTATGTAATTGAAGTCAATTCCATAATTATTCTCCTTACTGCACTATATTAAGCATTGCTAAATTTAAAATGAGTTAACAATATTATGACAGTGCTGTGAGCTGGGCCTCAGTACGGTAAGGTTCCTGCAATGTCTACTATGTTTTTCACAAGAAATAAAAGTTTTTATACAGAAATTTCATTCTCCTAAGTTTGCATTTTACCAGAGAATAGATTTCATTTTATATTATGAGAGAAAACAAGAGAAAAATGTTCTTTGAACATTTAATTTATGTGTAATATTACTATACATTTTCAAAGCACGTTGTTGCATGCCACGTTTTCAAAAAATAAGGAAAATCCAGTGTTGCAGTGGGGAAAGCCTGCAACCCTCCCTGAAGGCAGCTTTGTCCATAGAAAGAATCAGGAACAATATTTTTGGTAGATATCCATGGATGTTTTATTTCTCTGACTGCATGGCAGCCAGGCGAGACACAGATCGGCCACACGGCAGCCAGGCCAGGGATGAACTCTGCCCC
Source organism: Platysteira castanea (assembly GCA_013397175.1). NCBI lineage: Eukaryota > Metazoa > Chordata > Aves > Passeriformes > Platysteira > Platysteira castanea. The sequence goes on from VYXC01006590.1 coordinate 69,807, forward strand.
AAAGACCCAGGAATCATGGGACAACCACAGCTTTCAGGGAGGGGAAAACACCTATAACCAATAAGGAACAGGATAACATCAGGCAGCCTGGAAACCCCGTGTAACCATGCTTCAACTCCCATGGTCCATCCCCCAGGGGGGCACCTCCACAATCCAACACTACCTACTTATTAAAGGTAGGATAGGCTTTGTATGTCACTTGACAAGTTAATCATTTTAACCTCTGACTGCACTCCTTGCATGATCAACATTGCAAATTTGTATTTGTGGTATTATTATTATAGTTGTGACTGTATGAAAATTTATATTTCTTGCATGTAAGTTTTACATGTGATTTTACCAGAACACTTAGCTACATTGATAAAATTTGAATCTTGACTTCAAAGGGGCTAAGTACTCTTAGAAACAAGAAAAAATACAGAGGTTTGATTTTAGAGGTTTGATCTAACAAATTGCTTTTACATGATCCACTATGAAGAATTACTGACTTGCAGGCTTCATAATTAAAACCTTCATAGTCTTTATTTATACATTTGTTTCAACACTGTATTTTTTCAAAAGCATTTCATTACTCTGGCTAACACAAATACTAGCTAGCAAGTGTGAAAATAATTTCTTCTTTTCAATATTTTTACATTGATTCTTTTCATTTGTGAATATGTAATACTTATTTGCAATTTGAAGACCAATATAGCAAAGAGACTGAGATTCAACCAAGAAGCTGAACTATTCTAAGTTAAAATTCTCATTTACAATTCATTAATTTCTTTTGAACAGGTTATTCTCTTCACCATTTTTTCCTACTGAAACTTTCTTTAGAGGTTTTCTATGAACCTAACCATTGTAATAATTACATGTCTACAAACTCATTGCAAGAAGAATGCATTCTGTTGCTTGCTGCCAAAACCTACTGTTCATGTAGTCAGTTATTATCGAAGTGATTTTATCTATTGGTTGATAGGATGACCTTTCTTATATATAATTCACTGCTGAAATATAATTTAATCAACTAAACTTGTTTCATTAAAAGATTTAAAAGTACTATTAGCCTAAAACTGATTTTCTATGAACATAGCAAGACTTAGGCCTCATAAAACATTGATGACAAACAAACTGATGACATAAAAGGCCACCTAGTTCACTGAAATGTTTGTGAGAAAGTTTTTATACCTCTAGTAATTTTAATTGAGAGAAAATTGAAAAATATAGAGAGACATCTAAAAAAAAACCAAAATGAGGAAAGGTTTTTCTATTCCCCAATGAAATTATTTAAATTACATGTAAATCTGCTTTTTATTCTGAAAGAAATTATAATTTTTTAACAATTCAAAATTATTTTATAAAGGCTATGTAATTCAATATAGCAACTAAATATTAAAAAGTCAAAATTATTATCCCGAGCAAGCATATTCTTTATCCTGTGACAGTAGTCCCTCAACCAACCTTTCTACTCAACCCCCTTAAAGTTCCCCTCATTTCCTCAATTCTGCCTTTGTAGGGCAACATTTCTCTCTCCGGTTGCAAAATTATCCTTTAATTAAGACAATTAAATTTAGAAAAGGACTTACCCTTTTCTTCATCAAAACAGAAACCAGTAACAAACATGCCCAGTACATGGCACAGATGCAGCTTCCTTGCACTGCTCTGTGACACAAAAGTGGAGTGGCTGAAGGGTTCTCCTTCCAGGAGCTGGTAAGCAGGGTTACTCTACCAGCTGTAGCACACGGACTGGCACGGTTTGGAAGGGCTGGCTGATGCAGTGGCGCCCATCCCTTACCCACAGCCAATTTGCTCAGCTTGTTGAGAAGCATATACTGCCTTTCAGTCCTTTAGGAAGTCAGGTATTTTCCTATATTTCAGATGATAGGCTAAAGAAAATGGCTTTGATGAGTATGTTTTCTAGCATAATCTAGAGAATGCAAGACAGAAGTAATGAAATAAACCAAGTATTTTTAGTATTGTCTCTAACTGTGTACCTATTTTCAAATATTTTGGGTATTTTCCACTTTCCGTAAATTCACAGCATTCAAAGAAAGAAAAATTTAAATTCCCCAGATCAGCATCTTCATCCAGCTATTGTAGCTTTGAGATAAATAGCCCTTCATGGATCTTTCTTCCATGAATTATTCTGATTGCTTTTCAATTGCTGATAATCTTCAGAGATTCAGAGACTTCTGTGCCATAATTCCCAGTATGCAAAAAAGTATTTAATTTTTTTGCTTTGAACTTGTGACCTCTTAGTGATATTGATTGCTCACTAATTGTTTTGTGTCTCCATGTCACACAATGTTTCATACATATCAGCATGACTTTCTCTCTCCTTATGTCACTTTACAATGTTGAAGAATCATAGTCTCCTCAGCTGTTTCTGAGAAAAAGCTGGATATTTGATCATCCTGTCTGTCATTCTATTTTTCAATTTTGGTTAATTTTTTTCTGATAAGAGGGTTATATGAGTAGATAATATTCAAGAAATGGACTCTGATTTTTGTCATGTTCTGCTGGTCTTCATGATTTTATTATCCAGAATTAAAACAACTTGTGCAACTAACTGCCTCCATATTTTCTGTAAGAGTACTTCTTGTATGGAAAATAAACAATATAGAAACTGGTGAACAGCTTAGAAAATAGAGATGACAATTTGAGTGGAGTCTGCATTACTAATAACAAGAAACTAAGCAAATCTGTATTCTATACAAACGACATCAATCCTGAAAGAGCAGAATCTGAGATCAGAGAAAAGACTGATTCATTTTTTTGACAGATCTTAGTGACCATGTAAACAATTCATGTATCAAAGATAATAAATCAATATATCCAACCTTTTAAAACACAGAGTTAAATTAATGTTGCATGGTACTTTATTTAATGAAGAACAGATGGGTTCAGCAACTACTAATACACACTTAAAATGACTAAAATGAGAAAGGAGTATAACTTAACTTTGCAGAAAGAGAAACTTTCACTTATTTTCTTATTTGACAAATTATAGCCTCTGTTGAATGCATGGTTGCTTTATTGCTTCCACTGTCCACGCAAGATTTAGGTTAGTGTGACCCTCTGTGCTATCTATAAAGGGAGCTAAATGCAAGGCTTCTCCTAGTGTGCCATGGCTCAGACCTTCACTCTAGCAATTACAGTATCCCAGATTGTATTTATTATCCATCCATTTCATCAGTAAAACAGCCAAGGAGGTCAATTCCATACATTGAAATATTCCCTCAGTATTGGGCTGAGGCTGAGTCTTCCCAGCTTCTATTCTTAAAGTATTCATTTTCTTTCTTGTCCTTCTAGATTCCAAGTTCTAAACACAGATGGCTTGTTTTCCCTAAACCACATTTGGAAATAAATAGTGAAACTTTTTCCTCCTCTCTTCACGTGACAGACTCTTAGCTATGCCTGTTTCTTTTGACATCCAGTGTCAGGAGGAGAGTAGTAATCCTGGGAAGTGGAGTTTGGCACAAAATAGTTTTTTGAACACCATGTACCGATGGCACCAGTAAATGTATCTCTGACCCATAAAGTGGGTTTTTTTAATGTTGCCTTTTTTTTTTTTAGAATAAATAGAGGAAATTAATATTGGAGATCATTTACACAGAGAGTTGTAGGGGAAAATAGAGAGCTGTACAGAGAAAGGTGTCAGAAAACCTATTGGGATGTTCCTCTGGACAAGCTCATTTGCTGGAGAAAATAATTTGGATTCAGCTTGTAATTAATTTTCTGCTTCTCTCCTCTGTGGTATGATCCCAGAATTCAGAAAAATATGTAAAAGCAAAGGAGCATGCAGTGCTTTGTAAAGGTGAGACTTAGATCAGTGCATCCTAAGTTTAGAAAATTATAGTTATTTCTTGTTTATCTGTTACACAATCAGAGACTAAGTCTGTGCAGCAGCTGATCTTGGTGTAAATTTCTAGGCTATGTAAGGCTTTAATTCTACCAGTACTAATTGAAATGAAGTTTGGGAATTCAGAACAGGGAAAAATACGCTGTGTTCCTTCCCATTCATGCCTGTGTTTTTCCAAACTTCCATCAGGGATGCTAATTTGTGTAAATTGATGCAGTTTTTTTCCTGTTCATGATAACATTCATTGTGAATCTGCTTGCCAATCAAAAAGATCATAATAGACCATAATGGAAAATTTACTAAGAATAGCCAGCCACTTCTGCAATTAATATCAGTAGCATTTTCCTATCACATATGCTTCCTCATAGTGAACTAAAAGCTACAGGAAAAAAATGTCAGGAGCATCAATGAACACCAAGAGACATTTTTGCAAATACAGAGAAAAAGCAGGAGCATACTGTTAATGTATAGAACATGGTACTGAAATGGAATGAAAAGAAAACCAAAACACAAGAGATTATTTGTAAACCCAAACCTCACTATATAAAGAAATAGAGTAATTGAAACTTTTCAAGTTATTTGATAGAACACTAAAACCTGAGTTCACGGCTCACCTAGGAATGAGAGGGCTGATAAGATTAGGTACCTTTTAAAGCTTGGGTTTTTTCATCTCTTTCCTGGGTATTTTAATGTTGTATACTCGAAAGAGAGCACATTTTACTCACTTTGTGGTTACTTCTTTGCCATGAAATGGTAATTTTAAGAAGACTATTGCCTTTCAGGAAAGTTTTTAATGAACTGATGGCACGTGTGCTTCCTCTGTCTAAACAGCATTGGCATGGATACTGGTGTTACATTGAAAAGCAGTTTTACAATTTTTGCTTTCATTACAGGGGTGCAAGACACTGCTTTGTATCCTGCCATGCATGATATCAAATCTTTGATGCAGTTCTAGCATGTGGTGAGTTAAAGCAAAAATATATTCACCTGAGGGTGTCTTCCCCCTTTTTCTAAGTGCCACAGATCTATCAGTTTATCTCCTGAGAACTGTTCTTAGAGAAAGTCCTTGATCACAAATCCATATTTATAATCCCACTCCAAAATCTACAGCATTGCCATACCACTTTGTAGATATGTTTGGCCTGCCTAATCCAAGTTTTCAGTTGAAAATCATACCCTTTATCTGAAATACGTATGCCATCATTAAAAAAAAAAAAAATCTATTTAAATATTTCCTGCAAGTAGCAACGGTTATTCATAGTTAAATTAACCCTTAGGCCAGGAATTTAGAAATGACATTACATCTTCCTGGGCTAAAAGTCAAAAGGAAATGGAAATGCATCTTGGAGACACTGAAAACATAATTCTTCAGTGAGCATGAGTATCTTTAGAACATGTTACTCTTTCCAGAAACAGAGATTGAGGTTAAAAGATAGTATGTAAGCCATTGCCTCTCACCAACTCAACAGCTAAATGAAGAGCTCATCATGGAAGAATGCAGGTCTAGAACAAAATAATGTGTTCCAGCCACTGATCCATATCCTCTCTGCAAATTGCGGAGAAGCTGTAAAACAAACAAACAAACAAAACCCCCTAACTGATAAAAAAATCCAACCAAGTTGAAGCAAGATTGTCTGAGTTTTTTAGCTACCAAAACTACAAGGGCTTGGAAATCTTTTGGCCTTGACCTGTATAAATGCTGAACTAAGAAGTTCTTCACATAACAGCATGACAACAGCAGATGATCCAAATTAATGATCTGACAATATTAGTCAGGGCTTTTTCATCTTTAAAGTTGTTCATCCAGATGTAAACACTTTTGCTTAGGAAATGATTGAGGGAGCACAAACAACAAAGTCCTCTTGGAACAGCTGTTATAGCAGGAGAAAAGATTTTGAACTCTGCAACTCATTAATTTACAAGGTTAGAGGAGGAGCATGTGAAACAGTAGGGAGCATGAGAGACGAACAGAGGACTGGATGAGGTCAGAGAAGCTGCCAGATCTTTGCCCTTACTGCTGGAAACTTTTTCAGCTGCTAGGAGCAAGGAAAATAACTAATCAACTGTCTACTCCCTTCACAAGTCCCAGAACAACCTCTGAGGCTGCCATCTGTGCAAAAGAGATAATAGCTTGACCACCCTGTCGTTAACCATCTAAAAGTTGTGAAATAGAAGTGGTTGAAAGTCTTGCACTGCAATACCTTTCTGCTAAAATCTCCTAATCTGAAAATATTCTGTTTCAGAGAAAGAGATTTTTTTTTTGGCAAAAAAAATTGACCTGTATCAATAGGAATGTTCCATCAACGTTGATCCTTATTTTCCTGCCTTTGGCTTTGGGCAGTACTGTGAGGCAAGTGTTCAAAAGTTCTCTGATTGTACTGTTCTGCGTGATGAGCAGCTCCCAGTGAAATGTGTTGAGCTGTCAAAGCACAGAGTTGTACATAAGCCATGAGAGCACCTTTCACAGGATCCCAGTCTTATGCCAAGTGCCTGACACACAGAAGATAACTGCTATTAACAACAAAAAACATAGTAAATATGGTCTAAGAAACCAGTATATGCAAAACTGCTCACATAATGCATATAAGCAAAATTACATGAGACAAATAGAGATAAAATGTTTGAATAGAAAACCACATATAAAAAGAATAGAATAAAAATTTTTAAATGGTTTCCAAGATGTCATTTAAATGTATTGTCCTTTCAACAGACTGGGGCACTGGAATGTCTAGAGACATCCTATGGAAGGTGTTGGGGTGCTCCATTTTATGATTCTTGCTTGCTGCTGTCAGCAACTGTAGATGAAAGTGACTGAACACACTTTTTTACTGAACTGGTTGTAGCTAAGACTCCAGATAGCTAGAGGATGTACTAAATTGGAGTTTATATTCTCCATAAAAATCTACAAGTCAATTCATGCTTCCATTGTTAGTCTTAGTAGTGGCAGCTTTTAACTCTGTATGGAAAGTGAAGGGATTCTGAGTGGGCACTGTTCAAAAGTGTAGCCAGCTGTAGCAGGCCAGTAGATTTTGAAACTGCACTGAAATCCAAAGGCTGGAGAGCCTAATGTGGAAATCTGAAGTGGGGAAATAGGAAGGTGAGTACAGGTGTTTTTCTGGATAAAGAAGTTCTATATGTGTGCAGGTTGTCCATATCTCATTATAGATCTCTTGATCAGCACACACCAAGACACTGAGCTGCTTTCTCCTTTTACAAGCTGTTAGAAATCTTTAGGAAGCAAAGTAAGTTTTGTGTGATCTCAGGGCTGACAATACTTCTCAAGTGGTGTAGAATAATGAGAAGAAGGAAGCAGTAAATCCTTGAAACTAAATACTAAATTCTAAATTTTCATATAGAATGTGCCACTGGTCAATAAGATCCGAGGGTTGATTTTGGCCCATCAGTCCAGAAATATGGGTTAGCACTTTAAAGGGCACATCCATACATTGAGGAGGAGAAGAGAAAAGAAGAAAAATACTGTGTATTTTGAATAGAGTAATATATTCAAAGTGTAAAGTGAAGTTTACTAACAACTGATGCTCTACAAAGCCTCCTAAGTAGTATCAGGACAAAGAAAGAGTAATCATGTCCAAATCAAATACCAGCAAGGTAGCTTAAACTCTTACACAAGAGAATAAACAAAGCTAAATTTGGAGGACCCATCAGCTCACTCACTCAGCTCCAGAGTCAGTATAAAATAGTTAAACCAAGGACTGAAACAGAGAAATTGCACATTTGTAGAAACATGTCAGTCCTTGATCTGCCATCCTTTGAGATAAAGCATCACAAACACATAAATTATTTTGCCAATTTTCTATGTCCCAAGAGAGATTTACTACAGACAATGTCACAGTTTCTTGCTGAACATGAGTACAATCAGCTCAGTACACCCACAGGCAGTAACAGGGAATAAAACAAAGGATAATCTGCAGTCTGGTAGAATCTTCATATTGCAGGTTGTGGTGGGCTACTCCTGCTTGGACACAAGGTGCTAACCAAAGCCACTGTATCGCTCCCTGTTCTCAAGTGGGCCAGGGGAGTGAAAATCTAGAGGAAGGCTCATGAGTTGAGTAAGGGCAGGGAGAGATCACTCACCTCTTACTGTCACAGGCCAAACTGGCTTGACTTGGGGAAATTATTGATTTTATTACCAAACAAATCAGAGCAGGGTAATGAGAAGTCAACCCAAACCTTAGAAATAGCTTTCCCAACCCTTCCCTTCTTCCCCGTGTAACTTCATTTGCAATTCTCTATCTACTTACCCCAGCAGCACAGAGGGACAGGGAATGGGGGCTGTGGTCAGTTTATCACACATTGTCTCTGCCTCTCCTTGCTCGTGATTGTTGTCCCCTGGTCCAGTGTGGGACCACTCCCACAGGAGACAGCTCTCTATAAACTTTCCCAAAGTGAGTCCATGGGCTGCAGTATTTCATGAACTGCTGCAGTGTGTGGATGTTGGACCCAGGACTGGTGATCCCTTTTTCTCTTCTATCTGATTTCTTATTCACTTTCTCTTTCTTCTCTCTTTTATTGTTTCATTCTTCTTACTATTAGAAGATAGGGACAAAGCATATACCATTTTCCATGTTGAGTGTGTAGTAAGCTAATAAAATATTGTGAGGTTTTTTGGACTCTTTTGACTTTTGCCATTCTTTTTTACCCATGAGGATCTATGAATTTTGGGTGCTCCCTTCTGCATAGGAGTGAGAGGTGACAGCTCCACACAAGCATGACAGCATAATGAAGGTATTATGTAGTCTTCAGTGATAGATTCAGAGTTTTACCCAGATATATTAAAAAGGATTTAGCTGATGTCTTAGGTTTTAACTTTTATATTTTTCAAATCCTGTACTGTCTAGTGTGTAACTCTGAAGTTTTGTGTGGCCTGTTAGCTACTGTTCTCTCATGCTGGTTAGACATAACAAACTCTCTCTAGGTTTGGTCTCCAAGGACACCAGGCCCCAAAATGTGTAAACTAAAGCCTAGAAGGGGGGCAAACTTGGGGAATTACATCATTAACTGAAGTTATAATTGGAGAATTAACCCTGATATGCAAATGGACCAAACTTACAAAAGTGTGAAGAACCTGTGACCCAGGGTCCATGTTGGGTATTGCCTTTTGACTGCCCAGGGTGTACCTTTGAAGGCCCTTCAAATAAATACCTCCTTTTATTCCCTTATTCTTGTCTAGTCTCTGTTTTTAGGTGGCCACCTCAAGGCATCATACCTAAAGTGGATTTGTCTTCTCTGTGAATTAGCAGAGATGGAAGTGCAATTTAGATTTCTCTGATTTATAGAGAGTTTAGTAGATTATTAGGACAGCAGCAATTAGCTTCTACTTTACTCTAGATAAAAAAGAACAACTTTGAGAAACCAGAGTTGATTAGAACCCATTTGAACACGAATTTTCAAGACATTGTATGGCAAATTAAAAGCCTAATGATCCATCTCTATTTTCACATAAGGTCAAAAAAGAAAGAATTGCAGCCCAAGGGTAGAATCTATGGTACTGAATGTGTACTAGTCAAATATTTGAAGACCAGAAAAAACATCACTTCAGAGAGGATATGACTGGTCAGTAAAGAAAATGTTATCATTACTGAAGCACAAAATATCAAAATCAGTCCAGATAAAATCTGATTCATGAAGAAAGAAAATGTGGAGAATATAAACTTGTTTCATGGATTCAAGCCAGATTACAGAAGTCTTTGTCATCACTGTAAGCACCACAGGACCAGACATTTTACGGAAGGTTACAGATAAAAATAATTTAATTTTGTGCATAGCACGTGCTTTGAAACACCTTTTACTGATATATTGGGATAACTGCTACTTAAGAACATTCATAACATGGCACTGAAGTATTATTCCGTAAAGCATCAGTGTTTAGACTCTCTGACACCACCGTGGCAGTCACCATTTGAGTATATGCATCCAGAGAAACTTTTAGAGCTTATCTGAAAACAATCATCATCTCATATGCAAGACAATTTCTAAATAAATTATGCTCAGATTGAGATGTAATTACTACAAAGGCATGTAAACTGAGAACACTGTAGTAAGGTCACATCACTATCTATGGAAAGCAATGCAATCTAGAAAAATCTAATATAAGCTGCAACATATTTGGATTTAGTAGCAAAAATACTTAAAAATTTATGTTATCTCAAATACCAAAATGTGTCTTTTTAGATGCCACATAGAACTGCAGTGAAACACATCTCAAAACCAGGGAATGAAATTTTACCTCTCATATGATCTAACTCTGTACCTGAAATAATTTTATGAGAGAGAGAGATAATGTCATTTCACCTTCACATAAAGTCTTCAAATAAAGTTTTTTATGAGGATTGGCTTCACAGGACATGATGGGCCATGGAGCATAGTGGGCTACAGAAGATGATATGGTATTCTGTTAATGTAGAAGCTTTGTTGAAGGTAAATGACAGGAAAAATAGTCTGAGAATATACAAAAAAGAAACATCAATATAAAATTAGAGTGTTTGCTTGTCTAAGACTGAAGATGTTCAGAAAGAACTAGACTGGTATGCAAAGAAGCAGCTGGGTATGAAACTACAAAAATCAAATTAAAATCAAATAACCAAAAAGAAATGTAATTTTTAGCAAGACTGATGAAGTGCATGAAAGCTGCTGGCATTTTAGTGAGCAGTTATATACTTATTTTTTCCAAAATAAATTGTATCTATGAGACAACTCAGCATAATGGGCCATTCTTGAACTAAAGGCTGCTTTTGCACAATGGTATGTTTAAATAATCATGAATTAGACAAAAAGGAAGGTTCTGCTACCACATACTTAATTTGCCAGTTGAGACCATTAAAAGGGCAATAATTTTGTTACTCCCCTTTGTAAAGAGATTTATGTTCTGTTGACAGCAAGTGTCATGTTACACCAAGAAATAGTCAAGTGTTCAAATGGCTGAAAATTTATTATCCATGATACAAAATCAATTGATCTTTAATAGGTAAATCAGCCCTATTTTCTTGGTTTTGTGTATTTTTTGTTTGGATAACTTAGAAGAATTACATACTTTCAATATAGCCATTAGAGAATATAAACTTGCATTTAGTTGGCAAAAGCTGGCAGAAATAAAGGCAATCAAGACCTACTAAGAATTGCAATAAAAACAAATGCAAAGCCAGAGTGAGTAGGAGAGCCATTACAGCTGTAGGAAAGAAATAGGACCAGAAAGAAACTGACTAAAGACAATTTTTCCACATTTTGTGATGCATAAGATTATCATGGGACTATTGCTATGGTCCCATTTTGCCTAATAAAACAAAACAAAACAAACCACCTGGGCACTGATATGGGACTTACATTCCCAAATAATGCTTAATCAGGAGTATACAGGAATCATTTGGAGATGTAACTGTACACAAGTTTATTTTATCTTTGTCTCTATATAATAAAAAACTCAAACAAGAAATAAGCTCTGTTTCAGTTTAAAAAAATCATACTCAAGCTTTGCTTTGTTGTGTGGTGTCAAGGGAATGAATGATGCAGCACAGAAATAACTTAATCAGGATCAGATATTTGTGTCAATTATACACATTTATTGAATAGCTCAGACTACTGGATGTTTACTTGGTGTATTCAATGATGAAACCATTTTCAGTGCAAGCTGTTTTTCTCTTGGATTTTGGAACACCTCTCAAAAGTTTACACAGCTCTTTTCACCCTAGTTCTCCCTTCAGAAGCAGCAAAACTATTGATGAAACCAATTTTAAACAGGTTGACAAAACCTTTTTGTCTCCTATCTAGTATTTTCCCTTTTACATGTACTGTTCTGGAACGCCACAGATTGAAAAACATGTTTTCAGAATTTTTACTTGACCTACACAAGGGAAAGTAAATCTATTTGTTTACTTTTGCAAGGAGGAAGCTTTATACCTGTTTAAAAACCATCTCTGTTAATTATTCATTGACTGTCAGAACACTCCTTGAATTTGAATTGCATAATCACAGAATAATTTAGATTGGAAGGCACCTTCAAGTCACCTATTCCAATCTTCTGCTCAAAGCAAGTTCATTTGTACTAAGGAGTTCATGTGTGAACGTGATGTTTGGTGGGACTATGAGGCATGATGGCAATCAGCTGGCACCAACTGGCTGATGTGGAAAAGAGTGAATCCCCTCATATTCCCTATGGCAGTATTGTCATGTACATTGTACAGAAGAAACATGTTACTTGTAACTGTTTGTGCCTTTATGTGCATTTCAAGATGTAACAGCAACACTGAAAACATCTGGAGGGACAGCAATGCCATATAAAACCCCGGATGAAGAATTTTGTGTTCTGATGCACATTCATATTGGTAAAAACCTTTAATAGAGTTTTCTGACATTGTTTTTCATCAATACATGGTCTACATTAATATTTATGTTTAAGGGAACAAAAGAGAGAAACAGAGGAGTGATTATATGAAAATCAAAATACAAATATAAAAATGAGGAAAAATTATAAGTAAAACAACTAATACATGATGTTGCCAGTGCTGCAAGTACTCAGGAAAACATGTCTACCTATCTGATAACAAAATAGTCATGGAAATAACTAAATTAAGTATCAGACAGGGAAACAGACTAACAGGAGGTAAGAAAGCATTAATGTAAATACCAACACACCAAATAAACAAAACAAATCAAATGCAGACAGTCACAAAACTTGCTACCTTTGATCAATCAATCAATCAGTCAATCAATCAATCGATAAATAAATAAATTTATTCCTCTTCCAGACAACGACATAATTATAGAAACAGGGTGCCCATACCCCCCAGCTTTAAAGGAAAATAGAAGAGGAAAAATATTACAATGGGGAAACTATGCAATTACAGTAAGGAAACATAAATCTGCAAGTTTCTGCCACTGATAGCAATCATTGTTAAGCACTAGCAGTAATCAGAAAAGGCATATTTGTTTAACAAAATTGCAGAACATGTTTTGATTGGTTTTGGTTTACTCCTTACACTCTAATATATTTGGATAATTCTGGCTGGCAAGAACAGTGTTGCAGTAGTCCTTTGCGTTTATGACCCTGGAAACACACCTGAAAGTACAGAATAGAAAAAAAAGTAGTAAGAGTTATTTAAAGAAATCCTTTATGATATTTTAGTGTGAAAAATAAAAAGTTTCAAATACATAAGCCATTTCATAGCTGTTCATGAGCATATTAAATTATTTTATTAAAACCATATTAATGAACAGATTAATTATCAACCATTTATGAACAGGGTTTTCTTACACTGATTATATTTTAATGGATTACAGGGATATAGTTCTGTGGTCAGTCTCTTCTTCCTCATTCCACTGATTGATTCAGCAGGAAACTAACTCCTTGTCTCTTCTCCTTCCCCTCCATAGATACAGCTATAATGTTTTAGCCAGATTATCATCCTGACCTGGATAACTGCACATTTCCATGTGCACAAATTAGACATAGTGAAGTAAAATTGCATAAACCCAGGTTAAGATTGGTTTAAACTATCAGGAAACCTCACCCTAAAAGCTCAATACTGCTAACAGAATCAACATTGAAGTACCAGTATTTCCAGGTTCCTCTTTATTGCTTGATATAACAATTTTGTTCCTTAGCTTAGTCTACTTTGAGTCTTTTATTTGCATTCAAGAAGCTGGTTAAGCATTTCTGTCAGCCCATCTTGATATGGAATTAGTATTACATTTTAGGACTGCACCTGTGACCTGGAAAATTCTAATCTAAAATATTTCCTTTTACATGGTCATAAAACCCCACAGATGCTTCAATTCTAATTTATTTCTATATTTGAATCTTAAAATATTATTAGGTGCCTCAGCACATCATTAGAGACATCCCAGTTTTGACAGGTCTGGTGTTTAATTAGCACTTCAGCGAATTAAATTCCTAATTCCTCCTTGTGGATCTTAGACACCATTTTAATAAAAAGTCGGATTTCTCACAATATGTCTTTTGAAAATGTGGAAAACTTTAGCCATATAATATTCTCATATACATATAACAGAATTAACCTGACGAGCTTCCTTATTTTCTTCCTTTAGAGAGCTGTACTTATTTATATAATAATGACCTCTATCTTATAATTCTTAACCCTGACTGTACATTTACCTTCCTCGCTGTTTTTTCAGACGTCTTTACTAATGTTGCAAAGCTTGGCCATGTAAGAGCTGGGCCTTAAATCCTTGCAGCACAGGGAGTTAAACTTCTCAAGTGCTGTGAAAGACCCTACAGATGGAGTTGGAAAAAGAAGGGCTCGAAGTGTCAAATGAAAGACTAAGTCACTCAGAGCATCAGGGTGGAGCTACTAATGCACCAGTGTGCCATTTTCACTGTGCTGTTGCAGGATGCTGGACTGTTGTCCAGGTCTGGGCTCCACAGTACCAGAGAGACATGGAGCTCTTGGAGTGAGTCCAGCAATGGGCAATGGATACTGTTGTGGTGACCCAGCCTGAGTTCAGGCTGGCTGTCAATCAGGGCATCCAGTGGGTGGATCTCCCTGCCCAGGACAGTGGGTCCGAGGGTGGATCGGAGGGTGGCACTGATGTGTAGACCACGCCCCCACGGGGTGTCATTCCAGACTGGGTCACCTCCCCCTGTTCCTGAAGTTTCTGTGTCAGTTTGTGGTTGTTAAGTTACCTATTGGTTCTCCCCGTTACTCCTGCCTCCCAGTTTTCCCCGTTGGTTGCTGTCTACATCACCCTGGTTTATGTCATCCTAATGTTTATTCATGTCTCTCATTGCTTATGTTATTAGATACAAGAAGCTTCTGTTCAGTTTGTACCCCCATTGGTTGTTTTAAAATGGACCCTCCCCTGACACCCTATGATTTGTCACCTGTCACCCCATGTCATTTCCTCACTGGTTTATCCCCTTTGTACCGCCTCTCTCCGTCCCCCTTTATAAGTCCATGCAACGGCTGTCCTGTGCTCTTGGTAGCCTTGCTCTCCTGCTGCTTAGTTGTCCTGGCGCCTGGGTCGGGGAATAAAGACTGGTTGGCTGCTACACTGAGTCCTCTCTCCTGCTTTGCCTCCGCCGCCTCGTTCATTGTAACACCTGACTGCTGCCAGCTCCACGCAGGAGCCTGAAGCAGCACACTTCCAGCTGTCTGCCGAGCTGTGGCTTGTCCCGACCGGGATGCCTCGGGCAAGATACCTGCTTGACCTCCAGGCGATCAGCAGTCCAGCATCAAATACAATTAGGGACTGGAGCTACTCCCTTATGAGGAAAGGCTGAGGGATCTGGGCCTGTTTAACCTTATGAATAGAAACAATATTTGAAGGGACAGTGTCTAGAGTATGGAGCCAGGCTTTTCTTGGTGGTGACAGCCAATAAAACAAGAGGCAACAGGCAGAAAGTGATCACAGGAAGTTCCAGCTGAACATGAGGAAGAGCTTTACTGAGTGGATGAGCATGAACTGGAACAGATTATCCAGAGAGGTTGTGGAGTATCCCTTACTGAAGATACTCAAGAACTGTCTGGACTGGCAGTCCTGTGCAATGGGATGATCCTGCTTGAGAAGGGAGGTTGGACCAGATGACCCACTGTGGTCCCTTCCAACCTTAGCCATTCTGGGATTCTGTGATTTTGTGTGACCCCATGTGTAAGGACTTAAAGAGCACTGTTGCTTGTCTAAAATGCTCTCAAGATCACAGAATCAACTTGCCATTGGATAAGTCACCACAGTGAGCCTGAGATAAGCACAGATGGGAGGAATTCTCGACAGAGAGGCGCTGATTGCAGGCCTGGCAGAGGCAGGATCTGGTTAGCACATTGTGATTAATGCATCTGGACAATAATTCCCACTGTGGCAAACTGTGGGAAAGGAAGCAACCTCTCATACACTTATCACCCCAAATTATGGAAGAAATAACTTCTGCAATGACCACTGAATCATCCCCAGTGCTTCATTTTTGGGGCCTTCTATCATAGAACTGTTCATGATCCACACCATTAAAATTCTCTCCCCAGGGGAGGTACACAGATGTTCCTAACTTAACCTAAACATATATCAACCTGTTGAATTCTTTGTTTTGTGGGCCTCCCCACCCCAAATGGATCAAGGCATGTGACCATCACTTTGACCAACAGCCAAACAGCCTACTTTTCTCATTGCTGAATCCATCCAGGTGTTGGTATCATTCATCTTCACTGTCTACTCTTATCCTTTCTTTGCCCTTATTTGTTTTCCTTATATATTTTCTTAGAACATATTTTTATTGTTTTATATTGATATATTTCTATAGATAATATATATGTATATATACCAGTCATTCAGGGTCGTTTCACTCTAATCTACCCTAAGGCTTCTCTTATCAAGAACTTCAGTTACCTCGCCTCAGAGGTGGGACGTAAAACCATAATGGTTTAATCACCTAATCAACTGGTGGAATTGTCACACCCATTCTTAAAGGAAATGATCACAAAAGTGTCTCCAAATCCTAAGGTTTCACTTTAAAAAAGAAGTGCAGAAGTCTTTAAATGCAGAAAAGAATCTGCAAGCAGAACCAGAAAACAGTTCTACTTTCTTCATCCCTACATGTTCAGTCCTTCCTTCTGGTGAAGAGTTACTGGAACAACCCAAAACAAATTCCATACAATCCGTTCAGTCCCGTTTTTTTTTTTTTCATCCTGTGCCCAAGTCTTTAGAATGAGTTATCTCTTAGTCTTTATAGATCCTGCAGATGGCAAACTTCCTCCACTGAGGGTGCTCAGCTGTTGCAAAAAACTCCTTTCATAAGCCTACCTTAAACTTTTTTAATAGGATACCTAGTATTTACACAGAAACTGAAAACAAAATCCATAGCTTTATTATCTATCATGATGTATTTCAAAGGAAAGAAATGAGTTTTTATCAGATACTCAGAAAATAGAGTTTTAAAATCTTGCTTTCAAGTCAGTTTTAGGCTTGGATAGAAGTACTAAATTTAACCTTGGAAAGTTCTCTTCTCCTCAAAGGCCAGTCACTCTCCTCAGTGTGTTTTATCGACTGCCTGTAACTGCATTGCTGTCCTGCGGCTGCAGCTCTTACTGCAAGCTGCTACTGCTCCCCCGCATTGGAGAGAGGCTTCAGAGCATACAGTTGTGTTCCATACAGCTCTATGGCTAAGCTGATGTTTTGACTAACTCTTACAATGCTCAGTTTAGTCCTGGGCTCAAATTTAAATCCTGCCTGCATTATTACTTTTCATTCAGTTGCAAGCACTACTGATAAAGTTGTTCCTGGGATCACTTACAAAATTACCCATATATTCTTCTCAGTGAAATACAGAATTACTCCACCAATGCTTAAGTTCTGTTTCTTGAATTCAACATAATATTACAATGTCTTTGGTTTTGACCATGGATATGTGAGTCTCTGTTTTCTACTTTTATATTTCAATTTTATGCAGCTTCATGAGCCCGTATCACATTAAAAATGTATATACTTACTTATTTTGTTGGTCTTCATACTCCCCCCTTCCTTTCTTCCTCTCTCTCTCAACTTTTTTTTTGTTTTTTAATAAAAATATTTCTACTATGGTAGCCTGTGATAGGTCAGACAGATTTTAAACAAAGCTTTTACTTGTGTTAATCCCTTTTTAGGAACTTCCTTATTTATTTAGAGAGGCAATAACTTTTTTGTGGCACAGCATGACAAGCCAGGGAAATAATAAAAGAACTTCAGCATGTACTCAAATTTTTAATGAAGTTGCACCTGACTTTAAAAAGATTTTTGCTTGATTGCTTTTTATTGTCTCCTCCTTAATATTAGTGATATCCATTTGAAGGTAACTGTATGTTAACTCAGAAGACCGGTGGATTAGAAATCATGGGAAAGTACAGTCAGTATAAAAGAGTTGGACAGTGACACAAAGAATCTTGGTTAACCTTGCAAATTGGGAAAAGCAGAGTTATCCTGCATACTGACGAGTTTTCATCTGATGAGCTGCAGGCAGCCCATTAAAATTTGGTTGTGTTACTTACCATGGGATGCCTATAAACCTCTCTGGCATATGATGGCAGGATCGGGAAAGTAAATGAAATCCAAGATTTTAACACATGAATTATTTCCAGCAGAGCTGCGACTGTTATTGCACAGGACTGAGCTGAAATCTTATTGGGATATTGCACTGAAAATATCTGCCAGGAGATATAGGGAAGGACAGCTAAAAGGAAAATAAAAATGTAGAACCTGTCCTATTAGAAAAAAAAAAAGGTTTTGGCTTACTTAAATAGAAGGAAGAGGAGAGAGACTATCAATACTCTTTGTTTAGACTCTGAAAAATCAGGCAAGAGGAGACCTATTAAAGCTAAAGGATAAAGTCGTCAAAAGAAGAAAAAAATGTAATGTGAGCATGAATAAATTTATGTTTCTAATTAGTAATTTCAAACCATGAGACGAGTGAAGTATTGGAACAACATTTTATTCAGAGCAGTGAAAGTCAAAAAAATTCAAAAATCTCCTAAGATGAAGATTAAGAAATGTACAAGAAGGCTTATACACTACGTCTGACTTCAGTAACAGGAGCTCAAGTCACTGACCCAGAAATCTTCTAGCCTTGAGTTCCCAAGTACACATGTATTTTTTTAATTTTGAAGTTAATACAGAAGAAATTGCATTTTAGTCCAGGTTCTATAAATCAATTTTTAATATTTGGCTATTTAATAACTGCATAAATTTCTTTAGAAGAGCTGTTACTCTAGAAGATAGTCAGACGCTCTTCGAGCAACTAGTGATAATATTCACTTCCCTTGACTGATACACTGAATGCAACCACATAGTGTACAGTAGCTGGAACCATTTCCATGTAATTATTGCTGTGACATTTTTCAGAATAGCACCACTTGACATTTACAGTGAAATGTAGTGCTATTCTGAAAAATATTCCCTTATAGTCACTTTTCTGGTGGACATTTTAGTCTGCCATAGCAGTAGGACACATACTGTATATGAACTTTCACTTGTACAGTGATTTTCTTTAAATTGGATAACTTCTGCAGTAAGCTTTGGTATAAGGACAGAAATTTTATTAAATTTAGCCTTCTGTCGAGTACTATTTCAATTTCTCAGTATGTGTACAGAAATTTTCTTAATGTGGATTACTGCTACTGCTCTGAAGATGCTATACTGAAAGTATAATAAGAGAGACAGAAGTATTTTTGCCTTCTGCTGAGTGCTGCACATAGAAAAATAGAGCTAATTTTAAAATTTAAAAGTTGTATGACCTCCAAATTAATTGGTCTTCCTAGAACATATAAAATTTCATTGTTCTTCCTCCATTTTAAAGACAAAAAATAGAGATTCTCTCTGTGTGCAGTAGTTTGAGGGACTGCAGAAGTATGACTAGTACTTTATGGGGCTTTTTTATTGTTGTTTTTATTTACTTGGTGAACAGCTTCACTTTGCGTTTTGGGAAAGAATAAATATAAATATAAAAATGAGACACAATTCTTCTTTTAGCAATCAGTGCTATACAACTTGAAAATATCAGTTACATTGCATATTTTTACGTGCAACCTTAAGACTTCCTAACCTTAGGAAAATAGGGACTTAGATGGAGATCGGTATCTTAGGTACATTACTGTTCCAGTTTTATTGCAAAATTTGTCCAGAAGTTATACATCTACCTATGCTAATCTTTTTTTTCCTTAAAGAGAAATCCAGCACTGAGTTATACACAAACTGCAAGGAAGCCTATTAGTATGCAATTATTAGCATTACATCAGCAAAGTTCTTGGCTGTCCTGTCTCATACCAAGGTCCCCAGTATAAAAGGCTGGGTGCAGTAACTGTCAAAGGAACAGTAATTGGCCCCAAGTCTTCCAGGGTAAGAATAATATATTACAGGCTGTTTCTTGCTGCTGCATCTTTCTTTTCTGATGTGGTGACATATTTTCAGTCATCATCCATCACTGGAAATTGCTGTCCCTTTCTAGATGTGTGATTAACAGACACCAACGATATTGTAGGAATTTGTAGACTATGCAAAACACTCTGCTAGCACAACTCTGCCAGTTACACCCTCAAAAAAACCTTTCTCCATTTTTCACAAAAAAAATTATTATACATCTTTGAAAGTCCCAGAAGCCTCTGCATCTTTTCATATTGCCAGGGTGTGGAACCTAAAAAATAACTTACATGAAAATGCTTTGGTCATTAAACATAAGATTTTCCTAGGCACCATTATTTTATTGAAATAAAGAAAAGTCTTTAACATCTCATTAGAAACAGCTTGTGATTTTCCAGGTTCTTCTCTTTAATTGTTTTGTAGTCCAGCCAATTGATCAACTGTTTACTCATTCTAGTTGGCAGATTTTAACTGTGAGTTTGTAGAATTCAGGTGGAAATTGTAGAGTATAAATACTCTTTAGCTATTCTGATACATTATGTTACTGGGTATTTGAAGGAATGTATTCTTTTGATAATGAAATAAGTTACTATTTCAATAGACATTTTCGGAAGAATCTTGGTTACTTTAGGGGTTTTTGTTTGTTTGCTTGTTTGTTTGTCTTTTTCCTATTTTTTCCCCTGGAAGGATCATGAATAGTTTGTCTTTGCTTGTTGATTTAAGAGTTAGGAAAGAAATCCACCCCAGTGAAACTCCACTGCTTTAGATGATGCTTTTGTTTCATTACTCAGACTAATATTCTCATAAGTTTCTTCTTCCCTAGATAATTAGTGGTATTCCATAAAAATATCAAATTTCTGACAATATCTCACTTTATAGTCACTCCTTGCTCCATTTTGGATCACTGCTGCATCACAGCCATTTCCCAGCTCTTCCCTGTTACCTTTATCCTCAGCTTATCATCTTCTCTTTGTAATTAGGACTATGCTACTCCAGTATTTAAATTTTATTGATTATTAAAACCTCTCTCTTGCTTTTTCTACTTTAATGCATCTTCTTCTGCTATGGTCTCAATGGTTTTTTTTCATTTTACATTGCATTGTCCTTTGTGTCTAGCCTTTGTCCTGAGCTGTCCGAACAACAGTTGTTTGTCCCCTAAAAAAATTAGTAGTATCTACTTCTAGCTTTTCAAAATGGTTCTCTTTTCTCTCCAAATAAATGTTAAGTAAGTCCTGTAAGTCTTATCTTTAAATGCATGAAGGGGGAATGTGTGGTAGTCTTGTGAGTAGGAACTGTTAGTTAATCTAAAAGAAAAAGTGATGCCACATCTGGTGGTTCATCAGAGGTCAGGCTGCTGCAGCTCAACTCCTCCAAGTCCAGCTGGGAGCGAGGATGAGCACGTGCTCCCAGTAGGTACACATGCATACAGACACACAATGCACACGTAAGCATGCACATGGACCGCCACACAGAGAAACACAGATAAAATAAAAGCAGAAAAATCTTGATCCTGCTCTGGTTGATCTAGATAAAAATCAGTAATGGTAAATACATAAGTATAGATTACATGGTTTCCTCCAGTAGCCGGCCTTAGGCTTTTGCCTAGCAGCTGGCCCCCAGATTCACCAGGTCTCCCCAGTTGTCTCATGCAATAACATGCAAGGGGATCTTTCCAGTAGGTAGTACAGAGCTACAGTCACACCCAGAGCTGACCGACAGAATCCTAGCTCCTCCAGTAACCTGCTTGCTCCTCCAGAAGCCAACTGTCACATTCTTTGGTCTCTTCAGAAATATATGACCTCTCTGATACCTGGATCCCAAACTTCTTCTTTTACCCTCTGGCTAGTCTGGTCTGATGCTCACTACTGAAGTACTTGCACACAGGCACACACACACTGCATACACATCCTGGTCTCTCTAGATGCTGCGCCATGGACACGAGCCTGACTCCAGTAGTTGCACTCAGGCCTCAAACAAATGTGCAGAGAATAGACAGCCCTCAGCTGTAAGGAAAGGATTTTTACGAGAAGGCAAGACAGATTGCCTTTTATTCCCTCTGTTTTACCATGCTTGCTCCTCCTCAAAACACCGTAACGCTTCCCTTTCCCCATCTTAGTTTCTCCTTCAAGTATTATACACCAAGCCTTGCATAATCCCAGAATTCTCTTCCCAGCATTTCATAATGAACCACATCCATGAAGGCTTTTTTCACATGTATCAAGTAAAAGCAAATTTAAGCAGATTTTCACTAGCAACTTCTTCATCACCCATCTGGTGACTTAAGCTCAATAAAGGAAGACTTAAAGAGCTATCAGTATGACTTTTTGGGCAAGGCAAGGGCTAAGTTCAGTACTATTCTGAGATCTTTCACGGGACAAATTTCACATGTTGAGAGTGATTTTTAGATTATAATTTCTGGAGCTAGCTTTCTCTTTATTGTACATACAGTGCATATTCTACATACTGTGTCTGTAACACGATTTAAAATTGTAATGTACCACTAACTTATCCACAACTAGGTTCTTTTTCTAATTATCTCCTATTCTGAAAAAAGCTGATGAATATATAGATGTCATCCTTTTCATGTTACGTGTACATGTTTTTAATCCATCCAAATGTAACAGAAGATTGAGTGAACACAAACATGCTTGAAAGTGCCTCTCCTAAGGCTTTACACATTTTGTGCTATATCACTGTGGCAAAAACAGCAATGGTATTTTACTAATGTATATATTTTTGTACATTCAGTGAATTGTTTCTCCTTGCAATAAAAGGCTCTGCTAAAGAAAATTTGAACATATATGTTGTTGAATTACAACTGCTAGCCTCTATTTTTTCTGATTTGTATTACATTTGGCAAGATAAATGCAATATCTGATGTACGCATATGACAAAAAATATGTATTTTCAAATCATCTGATCAAAAACTTACACAACTATATTGCAAAATATTCAGATAGCTAAATTTGCTGAAATTATGCTCACTTTAAGTACATATACCTTAATTTACTCCTTCTATATTCTCTAATGGGTAATAAAATGAATGTGGTGATACATACAAAAAACAATTTTAAGCTAATACATTGAAGCAGGAAAATGCTATGTGTTACCAATATTCATAAAATCTGGTCAGAATAATTTTGTCAGTAAAGGTTTATTAGCAAAAAATCACCTATATAATGTGAGTACAACCCAGTCCTCTCTGAGGATTTTGGGACTCTTATTTCACTAACTTCCACATGGGGTTTACTTCCTGAGCCAATAGATTACGGCATAGACATTCCAAAAATTAATTAAAATATTCATAGAATTGAAAAAAATCTGAATAATGAAAATGTGCTAAAACCATTGCTAAAATAGTTATGTAGTGTGTAAGAGGCTTAATCTAACCATTAAGAAAATTTTTCAGAAAAGTGCTAGTGATTAAGATTTCTAAAATTAAAGCAAAGAGACTAAAAAGAACTTGAAAAATGTGTCTTATATCCTTATGAAATTATAACAGTATGTTCACACAAAATTATTTCAGGGATATTCCAGCAAATAATTTCTGTGTGCATAGGGGTTTTGTTTTATTTGTTTTCTGTAATGTGAAACTCCACTCATGGGACCATCTGTAATCACACAATCTAATGATTTTACAGGTAACTCGCAGTAAGTGTGTTCTGACGTCAGTGGACTATAAAGTTTTCGGCAACAACGGAATTAGAGCTTCGGTTGGAGAAAGGGTATATATCTTGTAAGGTACTTTTCAAAAGTAGGAGAAAGCAATTTGAACACAATAGCTGTGGAATTCAATATTTTTCATTCATTATCTTTGAAAAAGTTTCAGGACTGTGAAAATCTTGCATTCCACAGAACACAATTCAATTACTTAGATTTCTATTTGATCATCATGTACACAGTGGTTGGCTGCACTTCTATCAGAAATGTTTTTACCTTTCTATTATACGGAAGTCTTGATATTGTTCCAGTGGTGCTTATGGAATTGATATTGGTTGCCATTGTGTAAGACTAAGTCAACAATCACCTATCTGCTCATTATAGCTAAATTAAATCCTATCATAGATTTAATTCCTACCTTTTTTCTTCCATGCTTACACAAGATAAATTCAATTGATACTGATCAAACTAGCTGCAGGGTGATGCTGACAGGCTGATAGCACATGATCTGGGAGTGTTTTGAGTATCCTCCTGAAGGTGATGAGCTCATCACAGGACCAGGATGCAGCTCTGCTGTTTGCTTTTGTGCAGTTTTAAGATGGTGATGTCAATAGACCTGGGGCAACTACAAGTCTGATGATATCTGGATGGTTTGCTGTCACCTTTGCATCTACCCTGCATCATCCCCTTGAATGAAGGATGGGTTTAACTCCTGTGGTGTGATTGGGTTTTTGTTTTTTGTCCTGCTTAGGCTGAGATATTAAACATATCTGTTATCCTCAACATCCAGCAAATTATTACATCACCGTCTGCCTCACTATCCGCTTTCTGGATCCTTAACACCTTTCCTCCCACACTGGAATCTGTCCCTTTCTCTCCCATAAGCATAAAACATGTTCTCATTTACTCCTTTCCCTTTGATCCCAGCTTTGCTACACCTGTACTCAAATATTATTTTTCTGATACTGTCTTGATTTTGGCTGGAACAGAGTTAATTCTCTTCATGGTAGCTGAAAAGGGGGCTATGCTTTGGATTTGTGCTGGGAACAGCATTGCTAACACAGGGATGTTTTTGTTATTGCTGAGCAGTGCTAGCATAGTGTCAAGATCTTTTCTGCTTCTCACTCCACTCTACCAGGGAGGAGGCTGGGGATGCTCAACAAGCTGTGGGGAGACAATGTCAGGACAGCAGACCCCAAGTGACAGGGAGATCCAGGTATCTTCTGTGGTGCTGTCTGTGAGTGTTACCTGTCATGTCCAGTTGTCTTCTATGTCCTGAGAAATAAGCATTCCCTCAGCCAGTACCTGGGCAGTGGTCAAATAATGTGCTTATAGCCTAACAGTGCAATCCCGTGATCTTCTACACAAGGTATATTAAGTATTATTGTACCACTACTTTTAATGCAAATATAATGATTCCTGATGCAGTTTAAGTACTGGATGCAAAAATATGCCATGCTTTCCTTTTTTTTAGTAGATTTCTTTCGAATTGTTGATCAGAAACTACCATTTGTTTGTTTGGGGTTTTTCAATAAGATAACATTTCCTGGAAAAGAGACGGTGCACTATATTTCCACCATGTTCCCACAAACAAAAATTACTGTCTGCCATACTGTGTTGAAATGTCACCTCTCTCCTGAGCACGGTCGCATGCTGCATGGCTATATATCTTTGATAATGAGACCCCAGGAGCCTCTCCTGAGACATGTATTTCAAAGCAGGAATATTTTCTTTTAAAACAGGCTGTAAAGTTATTACTTTTTTAGATAATGGCCTACTGGTACAAATCCTCAGCAGACAGGAGTTTCATTCAGCATGAGGGAGTTAAAATCCACATATATTGCCAGCAAAATGCAAACCCTGATCTCAAAGGCTTTAAATTATGCTGGGGTTGCAGTCTGCTTATTTGTTGGAGTCTTGCAGATAACAAGTCAAGGTTTACAGGGCAAGAATAGGTTGTTAGATCGATTGGCTCTTTAGTCTAGTATTTTATACACTGGTTGTTCACAGCTCATAGGCTTAATTCTCTAGTTTTGGTGAACAGTATCAGGATGACATGCAGAAATAGTGCAGAGAAGCAGGCTATCTTTCTCATCACCCACTCTTACAGAGTGATTTTCCTTTAATGTGTTTTCTCACTCCCAGTTTGAGAAATGTGTGTTTTGGAAATACAGGTGTAGAAGGGTTTGGAAATTACTGTGGCATTTTATGGGAAAGGCCATCACTAAGTTACAAGTTCAGAAAGATGAGTGACAGCTCTCTCCCTCTAGTAATTTCAGAACAAACAGAAGTCATAGCTATATTTTGTGACAGATTTAATTTTCTACATTTGTATGTGAGTGCACGCGAGTTTTGAGCATGTTCTGAGAAATGCCTGGGTTACTCTGGAACCAGTAAAATTGAGAGAGGTGATAATCACCAGGCTGCTCAGGCTGGCGTAATTTTGAGACAGTCCACAGTTAAAACTCCAGGGAGCAATGGTTTCAAGCAGGGAGGCATCCATCTACTTACACACATCCTGTATTATACAACTCAGTTAAGCAGGAGTTTTTGATATTGAAGAAATTCATTTGAGAACCTCAGCACTACCTAATCCATGCTTGGAAACTTAATTCATGTATTTTAGTTTGACCAATATTTCTATTAAAATGTCTGATTTGCTATCAACATTTCTGAGTGTGAGAAGCCAATTCAGCCATTTTTAGTTTGCCTCAATTCTGGTTGTCAGGATTGTCAGAGGCATGGGGGGGAGGAGGGGGGTGAGTGCCCGGATGCTCCGCCAAAAATGCCCGCCAAAAACGGACCCACAAAGCTTAGTTGTGGCAGGAGTTTGG